>MWVB01000003.1:368861-382463 GCA_003054985.1 Leucosporidium scottii | reverse complement strand
GCAGGAGCTGCTGGTGCCGCTACTGCTGCACAGCCCAACCTTCCCGCCGAGGACGACCCCTTCCTCGCCGCCCCTGCCGACCTCGAACCCGCCAAGGAGCCCCTCGCCGCTCAGCAGTGGGCCAAGGTCGAGATGCCCGATGCTGCCGATCCCGTCGCCGCCGTCAAGAAGGACAAGGCGGTCAAGGAGAAGGACGTCAAGAAGGCCGACGTCAAGAAGGCCGAGCAGAAGAAGGAGGACGCCGCTCCCAAGCTCAAGAAGCGTGGATGGTTCGGCTTTGGCTCGGACGCTGCCGCAGAGGAGGACCCTGCACCCGCCGTCGTCGAGGAGGTCAAACTCCACCGCCACGAGAAGCGCCGTCCTCGTTCGCTGCCCAACCAGGACTTTGACTACGCCGTCGCCAAGATTCTCGTCAACCCTCGCTGCGTGACGACCTACGCTGGAGTCTCGCACACTCAGCTCGCGCTGGATCTGTTCGGCACGGGAGAAGAGAAGGAGTCGGGACTCAGTCATTCGGGCAAGTATGTCCTCGACGAGTGGAGGACGCCGCCAGAGAGCTTCGTGTGTCAGGAGATGAGGACGACCGGAGGTGAGTCTTGCTTGTTTGCTCTTTGTCGCTACCAACTGGCTGACCCTCTCCACGCGCAGGTCGTATCGCTCCCAAGCAGCAGCGTCGTACTGGCTTCCAGATGGCTCGTCTGCTACTCAACGGATGGCGCCCAACTTAGACGGAGCGGGAGCGGGAGGAGTGAAGGAGCTAGAAGGGTGGATGTCGGGTACCTCGTTTGCATCATCAAATCTCTTATTTTTATCATCTTGATGTCGTGCTCGAGTGTGAGAGCGTACGAGTTGAGAAGCGACCTCGGCGAGCGTTCAAAGGGCTTCGCCTCTGCATCTTCTTCGCCGTCCACGTACAGTTTCCAGCAATTAACGCCTTCCTTTTTTCCGTGAAGAAGTCACTCTCGTATGTGTGCATAGCGAAGGGCGCGAGTCACGGTCCTCAGCTTCGAAGAAGGTGAGCGACTCGACTTGATCACCGAGCTGACCCTGTCCATCTCTCTTGCTTTCCCCCTTCTCCACAGGGTCACCCAAATCGACCAGGGTGTCACCAAAGGATTTCACTGCGTCGTTTGCGAGCTTCAGGGTGCGTCCACTCTCGTTCATATCTGAGCAGGAGGAGAGCCGAGCTGACCCTCATCATCTCCCTCCTCCGCCGCTCTCCCCTTCGCCCTCTGAACGTCCACCATCTCCCTGTCCTCGTCACTATCATTCACAATATCTCTCTAGCTACTTCACGTCATCCGCCGACCTCATTTCCGACCTCCTACACATTTTCGCTGATGTCTCGGCTTCCGCCCATTTTTACGCCTTCGCACTCGCTCCAATCGCTCCGGATCACCTATTGTCGAGCGCAGGACAGCCGAAAGACCGTGATTTTTATCACGCACAATCGAGGTCAGCAGAGGTGACACAAGAGCAGCGAGAATAGCTTGGCCAGAGCTCAAGGGCATGATCTCTCGGCGCCTGAGAACAGCGATAGTACAACACGGGGCACTGCCATTCGGAATCGAGACTACACCACCGCCTTCTCCTTTCCCTTCTTGCTCTTCTTCTTACTGCCCTCGGCTCCTCCACTACCTGCCGCCGTCGCCGTTGCCGATCCAGCACCACCCTTCTTGCTCGCCGCTTCGGCCGCCGCCTTCTCAGCCTTCTCCTTCTCCTTGGCCGCCAACGCCGCTCCTATGCTCATGTCGGCCTTCTTCTTGGCTTCCTCGGCGGCAGCTTCCTCCTCAGCCACCTGAATCAAATCGTCCTTGCCGCGAGCGCGAGCAATCACCTCCGTCATGAAGAGCAGCTCGTCGACTCGGGCCAGCTTCTTGGGGTCCTTGCGGAGGGCGAATTTGAAGTCATCGACCTTGATCTTGCCGCGAGTGGAGGAGACTCGTTGAGCTTGGGCGCACTGGGGTGCAGAGAGGGTCAGCTAGGCGACGGAGAACTAGGCGAGAACGAGCGCACCACGTCCGAGATGTGTTCGATGACCAGCTCCTCCATTACGCCGATCGTGTCTGCTGCAGGTGATTCGTCGCCGAAACCGTACATCATCGCCGACACTGCAACGAGCGAGAGAGCGGTCAGCTCAAGAGACGCGTGAGGAGAGAGCTCGAGGCGAGTCACGTACAATCTTTTGCGAACAAGCCCTTCTTCAAGATCCTAGCCTTGTGTACCTTGGCATCTTTGGCTACATCCTTGGACATCGTCCTCCCGAGTCCAACGAGTCTGAAGCGAGCAGCAGTGAAGGGCAGGAGGGAGAGCTCGAATTCGAAGCTCGCGACGGCTTTCCTTTCGACCGTTCGCCAATGCCTCCCGCCTCGAGTACCTACATTGCAGCTTCGGCCAACAGGGCCCCGACTTCAGCCTGTAGGCCATCGGACGGACTCGTAGCTTTCGGCTCAGGCCACTTTGTCGCTCTCTGGCGCTCCTCCGTGAGCAGCTCCCCTCGCTTCTTCCTCTCTAGCTTGAGCTGACAGATCTGCATTGGACAGGATGAACACTCTGCTGGTGTACATGCTACGCTGCCAGGCCACCAGGGCGACGTATCGGCGCTCAAGTTCTTGCAGACGCACCTCCAAACCTCTCGCTACTTTGTGAGCGGAGACAGCGCCGGTGTCGTGCGCCTATGGGAGGAGCAGCAGGATGGAAAGGTGAGCTCTTGATATCGCCTCTGCTTTCAGCGTTCTACGAGCTGACATTCGCTCGCTTTCCCCTCCTGCGAAGTGGTCGACCTCCGCCGTCCTCACCGGGCACACTCAATCCGTCTCGGCGCTCGCTATCCTCGAGCTCCCCGCAGGACAAGGAGAGCAGACCGATCTTCTCGTGCTGAGCGGTGGATCAGAGGGAGTGATTCAGGCGTGGAGAATCTCGGCGGGAGGAGCTGGTGAGTTCGTTGCTCTCCTCTCCAAGCTTCAAGCTGACTTTCGTCCCTGCAGAGCTGCTACAAAAACTTGACCTGAAGGGCAAGATCCCACTCGAGATGGCTTTGAGCATGCTGCCCGACTCGTCGAGTGAGTTCGAAACTCCCCGTTCGCCGGACTCGCTCCCTTGCTAACCCATTTCGCTCTCTCAGGCATTGTCCTCGCCGTCGGAAGCACCGAGACTCGCATACAGATTTTCTCTACCACCACAACCGACCAGATCGCTGTCCGTCTCTGCTTCAGCCCCCTGGCTTTCGCTCGGCGTTATGCTGACTTTCCACATTCCCTCTCCCACAGTTCACCAGATCCCTCTCTCTCGAGGGCCACTCCGACTGGGTCCGCTGCCTCGACTTCACCCTCCCCCTTCCTCTCGGCTCCACTCCCTCCCCCTCAGTCGCCTACGATATCTCCCCTGGCGAGCTCCTCCTCGCCTCCGGCTCGCAAGACAACTACATCCGTCTCTGGCGCTTCTCTCGCCTTTCCCACCAAGCTACCGCTCCTCTTACACCTACGACCACCGGCCTCGAGGCTCTCGACGAGCTGGAACGAGCCCTTGATGCTCCCTTGGAGGACACCGGCGCGGGAGAGCTCCGCGTCAAGGCGCACGATTGGCGGCTCGCTGACGATGGGGAGTTCTCCTGCTCGGCCGAGGCGGTACTGCTAGGCCACGACGCCTGGGTGACAGGCCTTCACTGGGCTCCTCGGCCGATGGACGACCCTACCAAGCCAGCTCCACTTCAGCTCCTCTCCGCTTCGGCAGATCGTTCCATGATCCTCTGGACGCCCGAGGAGTCAGCAGTCGATCCTTCGAGCAGCACAGCACCCACCACGGCTAGCATTTGGACCTCGGCGCGCCGGTTCGGCGAGTTTAGCAGTGCGACGAACTTGGGCTTCTTTGGGGCTTTGTGGGGCAAGAAGGGGAGGAGCGTGTTGGCGAGTGGATGGGGCGGGAGCTGGCATGTCTGGAGGTGCAAGGAGGATGAAGAGGATTTGGAGCATGCCGAGTGGGATCCGGTCGTCGCTGTTGCGGGTCATTTTGCGGCGGTCAAGAGCGTGCAGTGGGAGCCTGAGGGGGAGTACTTACTGAGTGCTGGGTCAGTTCAGCTTGTGAAGGCTCTCCCTTGACGTGTCGAGAGAGCTGATCGTTGTCTCTCCTCTCGCAGAGCCGACATGTCGACCCGCCTTCACGCTCCCTGGCGGCGGACGGTCGATGGACAAGACCTCGAGACCTGGCATGGTGCGTTTATGGTCTCGCGCTCCTCCCAGACCCACTCGCTGACTCTCTTCTCGCGACTCGCAGAGCTCGGCCGCCCTCAAATCCACGGTTACCCCCTCGCCTCAATCGCCTTCACCTCTCGCGTCCAATTCGTCTCAGGCGCTGACGAGAAGATTGTGCGAGTATTCGATGCACCAAAGGTGTTCGTCAGCAGTGCGAGGAAGCTGTCGGGCGTCGAACTCGGTGACGAGGTGAGTGGTGATCGACGAGCTCGGCGACGAAAGAAACATGCTGACGCTGCCTCTTCGCGCTATGCAGGAGTCGAGGCCTATGGCTGCAAACGTACCACCACTAGGACTCTCAAATCGAGCCATCGCCAGTGAGCTCCGCCAATCTTCTTCGACGCTCGGCCGACGCTGACCGCTGCCTCCCCTGCAGACCCCGCCGAAGCAGAGCAGCTCGTTCCCGACTCGAAGGATCCTTTTGACCAGCTCCTTCCCGTCAACTTCACCGTCGAGTCGCACCCGCCTTTCGAGGAACAGCTGCTGGGCTCGACATTCTGGCCCGAGGTGCGCTTCCTCCTTCCCTCTCGCCTGCTGTCGCTCATCTTCTCTCCCTCCCACTAGACCGAGAAGCTCTACGGCCATGGCTTCGAGCTCATCGCTCTCCATTCGGCCCACACACTCCCCATCATTGCAACCGCCTGCAAAGCCACGTCCTCCGAGCACGCCGTGATCCGCCTCTTCGACTCCAACACTTGGAAGACGATCCCTGGCCAGCAGCCTCTCGAGGGTCATGCCCTGACGATTACCAGCCTTGAGTTCAGTCGGGACGATAGGTGGCTGTTGAGTACCTCGAGGGATAGGACATGGAGGCTGTTTGAGAGGAGGGGAGGTGAGTCGTCCTTCTTGCGCCGAGAGAGGGACAAGAAGAGCTGTGCTAATGCTCTCTTTTCATCCGCACAGACGCCTACGTGCCAGCCGCTTCGGCCAAGTCTCACGCTCGTATCATTTGGGATGGCTGCTGGGCGGCCGACGATTCCTTCTTCGCCACGGCTTCGCGAGACAAGACGGTTCGTCGTCGCTTGATCTTTCGAACTTCTCAGTCGCTGACCCTCAGCTCTACAGGTCAAGGTTTGGACTCTTCCCTCACTAACAGCCACAGCAGCAGAATGGGCCTGCGCCGCGACGCTCAAGTTCGAAGAGGCTGCTACCGCCGTCGCTGCTGCCGTTCTGCCAGGACAGAGGTACATCCCGTCTGCCCTGCATGTGCTCGGTCAAGAACGTCTCGCTGATGCTCTTGCTTCCGCTTCTAGTGTCCACCTCCTCGCTGTCGGCCTGGAGAACGGAGAAGTCCGCCTTCTCACCGCCCCTTTCGCCGAGCCAACATCTTGGACTCCGTACTTGACCCTCGACGCTTCGTGAGTTCTACGACTCTCTTTCTCGCTCGCTTGCTGACTTCTTCGCCTCCCTACAGTATCGCCCACGTCCTCACCGTCACGAGCCTCGACTTCTCGCCGAAGGCCTTCTCCGACGGTCGACTTCGCCTCGCCAGCGGCAGTGATGATCGCAGTGTGCGCATCATCGACATCATGCCATAGCGCTCGCCTGCCTCTGTAGCTATCGATAGAAACGACACGATGTGCATAGCAGCAGATGGGCAAGAGATGGTTGGGGGTTGTAACAGACGCGCGTGATATTAATGCGGAGATGAGGTATAGCGAGAGAAATAAGAGCAAAGAAAGAAGCGAACGAGAAACAGACAACAGTATCGAGCTAGATGGACAAGCTCCTCTTCAAGCTCGAACCGGCTCCATCGTCGCTCCACATGGGGACGGGTCCTCGGTACTCGCTTTCCTCGGGAATCGCACCTTTAGACGAAGAAGACATGTCGAGACCACGACGAGGATCGTAGACTTGACGGCGCGGCTTCTTGTAGGTCCAGCCCTGTGAGCCGTAAGCGAGAAAGTCAGCTCGGCGTTCGCGATGAGAGACAAAGAGCCGCCTGACCTGGAAGGCGAGGCCTTTACGAACTTCGAGAAGAGCAGCCCCCTGCTCGGCGTTGCGGAGCATCGGATCCCTCGTCGAGTCGGGAGCGGGGACGCCAGGCGCGATCTCGGGCGGTGGAAGAGGGTTCTGCGAGCGAGCGGAGAGACGTAAGCGGAGGCGCTCGCTCGGTCAAAGCCAAGGGAAGAAGAATATATGCCAACTCACAGCGTCGATATCGTCCTGTGAGGAGAGGTGGGATACGGTCAAGGTCAGCTCGGCGAGCGGAAAGCGAGATCAATGACGGCGCTCACCTCGAAGTAGCGAGTATCGTCCTTGGAAACGAGGTCGGGGACGAAAGGAGGAGTCTGGAGGTGAATTGTAGCAAAGTCGATGCCTTTGAACCAGGGGTGAGCCTGTGAATGAGCGACAAATCAGCTTCTGCCTCCCTTGCCCAGGCTCGCTTCAAGCCCACCATGATCTCCTCAACTCCATCAGCCTGCACGCCACTCGTCGGCGCTCCGGGGGTAGCACCAGCGAGAAATCCGCTCCGCCTCTGATTCATGACGACCGAGTTGGGCCTCGAAATGCCGCCAACGATTGTTCCCCTCGAGCCGAGACGATCCTCGCGCTCGCAGATGAGGGAGGAAATGAAGTCTTGAGCTTCCCGAGAGATACGAGGCTTGGCGGGGAAGCGAAGGGAGGTTTTCCAGGTCATGATCTGGAGGAGAGAGGTCAGCGTGGCTCTCGTCAAGGGCTCAGGGAGATTGCCCAGCCCGGCGCACCTTTTGACGAGTGATCTGCCTCGACTTCGAGACGAAGGGAGGGTAGCCGAACAGCATCTCGTACATGATAACACCGAGACTGGTAGTGAGAGGAGCAAGAGGAGTCAAGGCGGAGTCAGTTCGAGCCCCGACGTCTCAGGTTGACTCCGCCGAATTCTCACCTCCACCAATCGCAAGACTGGTCGTATCCGTATCCTCTCAGCACGTCGGCGGCCATGTAGTTATTAGTCTTGGTGGGAGAGAAAAGGGACAAGGCGGTCAGCATGCAGCGCCGCGTTTCTCCTCGCCCCCGGCTTGCAACGACTCGCGCGAGTTGACGGAGCTCGAAGCAAAGATGAAGACTCACTCCAACGACCGAGTAAGCCAGCCTCCTCCTATTCTTGTCCCTCCAAGTGAGAACACTGCCGACCTTGTCCTCTCCCTCCAGCGCACCCTTCATCACCCTCTCCTCGTCGAACCTCGGCGTAGCGGGCGCGCGCCTTCCGCCTTCGCCCTCCAAGTCGATACCGTGCTTGTAAAGCAACTCCCTCCTCTGTTGTTCAAAGTAGGCTCCATCGTGAGCCCAGTGGAAGTCGGTTGCGAGGCCAAAGTCGGAGATGGCGATGTGGCCGCGAGAATCTTCGAAACGAGGGGTTCAGTCGATAGCTTCGAGGCTGAAAAGGTTCGGAATGCGCACCGAAGAGGAAGTTGTCGGGCTTGATGTCGCGGTGGATGGCTCCGAGAACGCGGTGAGTCTCGCTGATGGCGAGGACCATCTCGGCGATGTAGAAGCGAGCCATTTCCTCGGGGAAGGTGTCGCGGTCGATGAGGAGGGTGAGTAGATCTGTTGAAAGAGAGCGGTACGGTCAAATCTCGAGCGCGCACAATATGCATCCTCCTTTGCTGGTCGCAAAAGTAGCGACGAGCGCAGAGGGTGCACTGCTCGAGGCCGGGCGAGTCCTCGCTCCTCCAATCAGCAAGATAGCTCACCTCCTCCGCTCATGAACGTCATCACGAGATACAAATGATCGACATCCTGGAACGAGTAGGCGAGGCGGACAGTCCAGCGGGTCGAAGTTGAAGCGGAAGCGAGCAGGTCACGCTCGGCGCGGACGTGGCCTTCTTGACCCTTGCGGAGCATGCTGTGAGGTAAAAGGAGAAGAAGGGATCAATGTCAATACGATGCAGTGGGTGAGGGGCATTGGGGACCGTAGGAAGGAGCGTCGAGTGAAAAGAGACGCGAAAGACGAGCAGCGAGAACGTACTCGGCTTTACGGAGCTGCTTCATGGCGTAGAGCCTGCGGTAGTTCAGAGAATGGTGAGTTGAAAGTGATGAAGGGGAGGAGCTGATCCGAAGCGCGACTCACTCTCCGGTGCCGCGCTCCTTGACGAGCGAGACGACGCCGAAAGCTGCGAGCAGAAGCAAATCGGATCAGCGAGCCGCTCCACGCCTGCTAGCCTCATCCCTACGCTGCTAGCCTCATCCCTGACCCTAAGAAGCGACAGCTTACCTCCATGACCAATTGTCTTCATCTTGACAAAGCTCCCGACACCGACCTTGCTCCTCACCTCCCTCAAATACTCGGTCTCACTCAGCGCCCAAGCAGCCCTGACCGTATTCCTCTGCTGATCCGTCATCTGCAACCTACTCAACTCAGCCTCCAACATCGCCTTCCTTTGATCCCTACTCCTCGGCTTGCGGAGAATCTCGTGATACTTGGTCTCGAAGAAGATCTTGGTCGACGCCGCTTTTTCAATGGTCGTGAGGGAGGGGACAAAGTTGCGAGGGAGACCAAAGGGACTAGAGGCTTCTTCGGTGGAGGAGGAGGAGGGGGGCTCGGTGGCGGTGATGGTGCGGTCGGAGGAGGGGGAGGCGGGAGGAGGCGACTCGGTGGAGGTGGGAAGAGGGTTGAACATGCCGGGACGGTCGAAGGTGAGGGTCTGAGCGTTGGGCGAAGAGGAATGTCCACCGGGGAGAGCAGGACGATCCCACGCTTGAGGAGTGAAGCGCGTGTTCCCTCCCTCGGCGAAGGCGAAGCCGCCGCTCCTTCCCATCGTGCCCGCTCCCGCGCCGGGAGTGAGCGAAGGAGGAAGAGTACGCTCCAGCATCGTCTCGGCCGTGTTGGTCCTCTTGATCCCCGGGAACGAAGGCGGCTCGAGCTGTTCTCCCTCCTCTGCGCCCCATCCTCCAGGCATGCCAGCCTCCTCGGGCACACCCTGCAGCGTACCCTGCGCCTCGTCCTCGACGGCGCCGGCAGTACTACTCGAGATGGCGGACATGCCGTTGGTAACCTGCAGAACGGGGCTCGTTGGTCCTTCCTCGTCACGGTGGGCTTGGACCTCGGCGATCCCTCGAGCGCGGACGCGAGCTCGGGCGGCTTCTTTGATGGGAGCGGCCCAAGTGGGACCTGTTGATGGGAATCAAAATCGGATCAGTCGAGCGAGACGAGGAGAGAGAGGCCTCCAAAAGTGCAGGAGACAGACGACTCACGTCCGAGCTTGCCGACTCCGTCTTGATGCCAGCGTCTGAGGAGCTCCTCGGCTTGCTCATGGTCGGAGGCGTGAACCAGGTGTCTGTGGAATATCGAAGTCGAAGGATGGAAGATGAAGCGAGGTCAGTAGGTCTTCGATGAAGCAAAGCGGCGCCGAGCATTGATCGCCGAGCGAGATATCTCACGCTGAGCAAATCCCACCACGCGCTGGAGTCCAACAAAAGGAAGATCAACTCACTGGAACCCTTTCGGTTTGCCCACCATATCAACCGAAACCCTCTTCTTCTTCTTGAGCGCCGCCTCCTGGCCCCTCCCTCCTCCGAATTCTTGCGCCACCGGAGCCGTCTGGGCCCTCCTCTCCTGCTGATAGAACGTTGGCGAAGGCAACTCGCTACCGAATCCGGGAGGGAAGTCGGGAGCTACGACGGCGGGAGGGGAGGGAGCCGCGGCGAGGAAACGAGATCCCGTGGCTGAGAGGAGTTGCCAGAAACCGTCGTGGAGGAGGATCGAGGAGGAAGTGGGGAGGGGCACTTTGGTGGTGGTGGTGGTGGTGGTGGTCTGCTGTCCGGTCTTTGAGCGAGCTTGCTGGTTGGGAGAGGAGGAAGAGCTCAAGGCCTGTTGCGTCGTCGAGCTCGGCGAAGAGGCTCCGCCGAGGCCTGGCGGCGAAGGCAAGGGAGGGCGCGCTCCGGGTGGGAGTTGCTGAGCTGCAGAAGGAGGGGAGTACGACGTCCTATCGTTGAACTGAGGGTGCTGTGGCTGCTGCTGCTGTCCCTGAAGTCGAGGGCTCGTCGGCGGGGAGCGTGCGTCGCTGCCCAACATGCCTCCGAGCGCAGGACGACTAGTAACTCCTCCGAGGCGCTGTGTGCCACTGCCAACGGGAACGAAATATGTCTCTCCCCATCCTGCTGCTCCTCCTCCTCCTGCACCGGCCGAAGCGAGCCAGCCGGGATCAGCTTGAGCCCCTCCTGCGGCGCCGTACAGCGCTTCGTGCGCGTTGATGCGAGGTTGACTCGTAGAGCTCGGTCCGTAGCTTGCTGGGTAGGCAGTACGACTTGAAGCTGCTGCTTGCTGTTGCCCAGGGGGCGCAGGAAGAGGTCGCGGTGCTCGAGCCCCCTGCGTCGCGTTCGAGGTGGGCGGAGGAGCTGCCATGTCGCTGGAAGGGGAGAGGGCGCTAGGAGGAAGCTGTTGGCGGTTGAGAAGTCGTTGTAGCTGAGTGTTGAGAGTTGAGGAAGGGGAAGAAGACGACGAGTGGGTCGAAGAGGACGAGACGAGGGAGAGTTGGAGGCCCGAGTCCACGCGAGGGAGGGGTGGGAGCGGTGCGGGTACTGCTACACGCCGAACGGGCTTGCGTTTGGTGCTGTTGGACAGTTCCAGCGCGAGTTGAAGTGCAGAGGCAGAGTGTTGGTGGAGACGAAGAGTCCAAGTTCGGCGTCTGTCGTTCGCTGTTCTTGGAAGAGGTGACAGACGAGCGACGGCGACAGAGACGTCGTCGATGATGATGATGGACAAGTGCGACTCCCCTCCAGACTTCTGACGCAAAGTGAACTGCAGCTGCCTCTCTCGGCTCCTTTCTCGGCGATGATGAGGTGACAAGCCAGCTTCGATCTCTCGCAGCGGGGCATAGCATGCACCGAGCTAGCGAATCCTTTCAAAGCGCAAAGTCCATCTTGTGAAGCAGCTACCGCTAGCATTCGAGGAGCAGCGCCTCCTCGCCTCGCTCTCGCCGAGCAGCCGCCCTCTCCTTCACTTTACTGTCCTCCATCAAGTGCGCAATAGCACCACCCCATCTCTACTCCTCTACTCCTTAAACTTGCCCCTCCCCTCCTCCTCCAACTTCCCCTCCAACCACCGACTCCCAAAAGCCCTAGCCAACCACCTCCCCCCCATCTCCTCACTCTCCCCCTCCCCATCCCCAACCTCCCCATCCTCCCTCTTCGGCGGTTTAACCACAAACACCCCGGCAAATTCCCTACCCGCTTCATCCTCCGATTGAGGTTCAAGGTGTTCGAGACGAACTGAGCCGAACGCGAGGGTTATGGTGGATAATCCCGAGCGGGAGAGGAGGGGGAGGGAGGAGCCGAGCTTGCCCGAGGGACGGGGGCGGGATGAAGTTGAGTGGAGGAGGGTTAGGGTCGAGCCGGGGGGTGGGACGGGGAAGAGGGAGGGGTAGGGGACCAGAGGGCCTGAGGGGAGGAGGGTTTCGGGGATGCTGGTTTGAAGGAGAGAGCGGTGATTAGCTCCGTCATGTCAGAGAAGGTACGACGAGGAGGGTGTACAGGCCAAGCAAAGGACAGTAGCCTCGCGCCCGTAGACCCAGAAGCCGAGCGAAAGCTCAAAAGAAACTCACTCCTCTCCCTCCCTGAACAGCCTCAGTCCCACTCCCCTCTTCCTCACCACACCCTTATGATGCGTCCTCGCCGTCAATTCCTGTCCAACATAACACCCCTTCTTATAATCCACGCCTCCCATGAAATCGACGTTGGCCTCCAAAGGCAGGGGAGGGAAATCCTCGGGCCCTTCGGGAACGGCATGCGAGAGTCGGTGGAGGTGATAGTGGTGTGGTGTAGTGGGTTGGAAGAGCTCGGGAGAGGCTGTGAGTTTGTGGAAGAGGTGTCAGCGCCCGCCCGCCGAGCCGAGACCGAGAGAGGGAGAGAGAGAGGTACTCACGTTCCGCACCAAAAGGAGAAGCGCACCACCTCCATCCCATTCCATCAACTCTTTCATCGCTCCCCGCCCCCGCAACACCTAGCAACCACTCCTCCGCCGCTTGCTGCTGCTCGGCGCTTAGTGGCTCCTCCGAGTTGCGCCAGGCGACCATCACTTTGGGTTCCTCCTTTTCATCAGTAGGTTTGGGTAATTTGACTTTGGAACGAAGGATGTGACGTTTGAGGTACTTTCTGATTGGTTCCGAGGCGGAGGTGGGGTGGTCCAGGAGGAAGGAGGTTGGCGCTGAGGTTGTTGAGCTGTCAGCGGGGTCGGTGGGAGGCGGGAGATGAAGGAAGATATCATGTAACATCCTTCCCTGTCACACATCCCTTGCATCAGCTCTCCTTCAGTCAGCAAGACAGCTAGCAGCGAGACTCACATCAGCCTTCAACAGGGCGCCATACATTAGCCGTCTATCCCCTCCCAGTCTGGCTACATCATTAGAAACCAACCCCTGTAGCAATTTGGTACTATCCTTGCCCTCAATGCGAAGGACTGAGCGGGAGGGAAGGGAGGTGAGGTGGTAAGGAGCGAAGGACGGGGAGGTGCTAGAGAGCAATCGACGGAAGGTGGTGCAGGTGCAAGGTGGTAGACGGGAACGGGAGCGGAGGAGTGCCATCGCGCGTGATGAGATGCAGACGAGACGAGCAAGGCAGAGGCAAGAAGGAGAGCGCGCGGCGTTTCGGGCTGGGTGAAAGGTGGAGAAAGGGTACAGAGCCTCACAGCTCCAATTCTGTAGTTCATCCGCAACGCTTCTAATTCGCACTGCTCTACCCTCCTACAACCCCCTTCGCCTCACTTCGCACCAACCTCGGACCATTCGCTCGCCCTTCTGCACCTCTACAAAACAGTGGAGAAGACGACCAGCGCCCCTCCTCATTTCCTGTAGTACTCTACATCTGAATCAACCTCCCCTACTGCCCACCTTCCTCCTGCGCCTTGGTCTTGACCGACTGCCCCGGTTCAATTCCCCTAAATCGTTTCCTGTAGTGCAAACCAGACGTCAGTACGAGCTCTCTGAGCAGGAGTAGGTAGCAAAGTATGGTGCGCAGCCGTGCTGGTGGGAAGCAAGGGTACTCACCGCATGTCGAGCTGCAGAAACGACGTCGCAAACGGAGGGAGGGGGGGTCAGCTAGCCCGCTCTTACTCTGTACCTCTCCACTCCCACACGCCCCCCTCTTCAAGCAAAAGGAGTCCAAAAGCGTGTAGTCACTTACCATCCCCCTCTTACACTCAAAGAAGGCCTTCCTCAAATGCTGGCATTCCATCGGTAACTCGTCGGCATGATGCTGTAGGCAATCCGAGGGGGTGTTGTTATCTTTGAGGACGCAGTCGGTTTTCAACAGGCAGTCGGCTAGGGCCGTGCGGATGGTGCTGCAGGACATTCTTTTGGGCTGGGGCTGGGTGAAGGGGAGATTGCTCTTAACGCTCCATTACTTGGAGGGTTAAACCTATCACTTACTAACT
>MWVB01000003.1:316104-364149 GCA_003054985.1 Leucosporidium scottii | reverse complement strand
GTGGGGCGGAGGGAGAAGCGGGAGAGAGGGAGAGGGAAAGGGAGAGAGGTAGGGACGTCTCCACGGGGGGATATATTGGTCGATCCGCTTCGACCAACCCTCATTACATACCCACTACTTCTACTTCCTCACTCGTGGCTTCCCCTCCTCGACCTTCCTCCGCCGAGGGAGCAGGGGGAGCAGGGGCAACGACGATGAGGCATGATGCCGAATTGAGAGGACCGGTGGATGATGCGTTGGAGAGGGAGATTGAGTTGGAACAGGTTAGGAGGGAGAATGAGGAATTGAGGAGGTTGTTGGGGATTAGTGTGGAGATGGAGATGGGGGAGGGCGAGGGGGAGCTGCAAGCGGGTGGTGGGGAGGGAGAGGGGAGGCCATGAGATGGGGGCAAAGGGATTCGGTGGTATACAATAGCTTTGGAATTGGAGGAGGGAAAGTAGGTAGCCAAGTTTTGTTTTCGTTTTCGTTTACGCGGCAGTGTGGGACTTGCCCCCTCGCGCGTCCGGCCAAGCCGTTCGGCGCGAGCTCTCCCCCGTGGAGAACTAGCAAAAAACGCCCGCCTCTGTACACCACCACGAGTGAGCGAAATTCATAGGCGAGCGAGCCAGCGCGAGTTGTCCATCTCTCTCATCCCTCTCTGGCTCTCCTGCTCTCTCTTCTCGGCGTTCGGCTCATCCATCCATCCCCTCACTCACTCGAAATTGCAAGCGAGCGACCAGCGCCTCGTATCGTTTCCCCCACCCTCTCCCTCCCACCAAGCGTCTCCCAACTCCCAACAAGCGTCTCCTCAACTCCCAACAACCACTCAATCAAAAGGCAACGGCGGCACAGGTGGTAGGCTCGAGAAGCTCGCCTCGGCGCCGAGTTTCATCGTCCTGGCTTCTTCTTTCCTCCCTCCTCCTGTTCCTGTGGAGTCGAGTAAATGGGATTGGGATGGCACTACTGGAGGAGGTGCTGCTGTGGGACGGGATGGGTAGGGGTCGGATGAGGATGAGGAGTAGAGGTGGAGCGAGCTGTTTGAGGTCCGTGAAGGCCAGTGTTGAGCGGAGGTGTGGTAGTGCGAATGTGATTGTGGGTGGGTGGGAGCATGAGGATGGGGGAAGAGAGGACCAAACGATCCCGACCCCGACCCCGACACTCTTCGGCGCTCGTCCGAGGTTAAAGTCGAGGCGGAGGGAACGAAAATGACGGGTTCGTTTAGGCGGGTCCAGAAATCTTCGTAGGAGGTGGAAGTGGAGGGTTCGAGGGAATGGGACTGAGGGTCGCCTTGTATCGAGTGGAAGGAGTATTGAGGCGCGAGGGTTGGAGAGTGGGAATGCGAGGAGGGGGAGAAGGGAGGTCGTTCTGGAGGAGGAAGAGGGGAGGGTGGTGCTGGTGATGCTGGAGCTTTTCGCTTGCCTAGCGAGACGGCGCTACTCCTCCTCCTCCTCTTCCTCCCCGCTGCACCTTCTCTCGCCGAAACGGGCGCCTCCGCCGAACGCCGAACTTGACCAGTAGCCAACATCCTCCTCGCTTCCTCCTCTACTACCGTCCCCGCCTTCTCCCTCTCCCTCTGTTCAGCTTGCTCCTTGAACCTCCTGCACGTCATCCAAATCATCAGCTCAGCCCGGAGTAGAAGGGGGAAAGCAAGGCCAGCTCACCCGAACTCCAAGTTCTCAACCTCCCCAATCCGCTGTTTCGTCCATCCTCTCTGTAATTTGAAATTGGAGTACTCGAGACGGAGGGCGAGGGTTTGGGAGAGCTGTAGAGGGTGAGGAGGATGAGCGAAAGCGGATGGGGACGAGCTCATAACAAGGCTATAAGCTCACCTCGGAGGCTCGTTGCAGGCGGGTTTGCTGTAGCAGAGTCGTGGGAGATGGGATCGATGTAGCGGTGGATCCGACGGCTGCTGAGGGTGAAGCGAGAGGAGCTGTTGGAGGAGAGGGAGAGGGAGAGGGAGTTGGTTGACCGGGAGTAGCAGCGGCTGGCGGAGGTGGTGGGAAGGGCTTCAGTAGTATGTGAGGAGTTGGATCTATTGTTCTACTCTGCCGTCGCTTGGGTTCTCGAGGTGGGGCGAACATGATGACAAGACAAGTGGGAAGCGGGAGGACAAGCTTGGAGACTGCCCAAGTCAGCAGATGTTAAGGGTTGATTGGCGGAGTAGCAGAGCAGCAGAGCTATCCAATGAGCTGTAAATGACTATCTAAAGCCCGCGCAGAGCTCCCAGCCGCTTGCACAGCTCAACCGAAGTCAGAGCCGCTTCGCACCCACTTCGCAACCAAGTCTCAGTTCAATCAGGCTCGTCGGCTGATGTGAGAGACAGTTCAGTAGCATCTCACATCTGTGCGCATCTCTCGCCTCCCCGAAAAGGTGTGACAAGGATGTGCAGAGTCGCGCAGAGTTGGTAAAGAAGACCATCGCCGAGCTGGTTTCAGCGAGTTGTAGGGCGATATGTACAGCAGCTCGCTTTCATCGGCAAGTGGGTGCGTATTACTCAGCTCCAACGCCGAGCGAGCACAACCACGCGCGCTCTTTGGTGCCCCATCTAAACCGAGCCTCGGTCGTGGAGCTCCCCGTCATTCAGCGCTCGGTTTTCACATCATGACGACCTGTAATAGCGACTGGACTGGCCTAAAATGAAGAGCTGGAGCTTGCAAGTGGTGAGATGTGTAGAAGGAGGAAGAGACTGTAGTGGTATAGCGTGTAGGGGAGAAAGGTTCCTGGGTCGGCGCTCGAGACGGCGGGAGTGAGTTTGGGTGGGTCTGGAGCTGCTGTGCGCTGTGGAAAGGTGTTGAGGGTGTAGAAGTGCTCGGAGTTGGGTGTTGGCATGGAGATTTGGCTGCCTACAGCTTGCGCCAGCCGGTTGAAGTTGAGAGCGGGGTCCAGAGCTGGCGAGAGGAGCAGCCGTGTGCGAAGGAGCTGGAGAGGGAGAATGAGCTGTCAAGAAGAGCGAGGAGAGCGTGGATGAGCTCTGACGCGGATGATAGAGCTATAATGAGCTCTATGCAGTCTGCATTGAGCTGGTACGAGTGATGAGCAATTCTCTTAGGCCTTGAACGCATCCTCGAACTGAACGGCTTCTCCTCCGCCCACATCTCCCCTTTGCAGCCTCGTTCCCGGTTTCTACACTCGTCGCATCGTTGAGCAGGTCGTTGTATCGACCTACAGACTCTCTCAGGCATCTCATAGAACTCGTTACTCGCCCCCCAGTCGACCTTGTCGCGACCCGGAACGAGGAGCGACCCGCTTACGGACCATGTTCAAGCTCTTTGGCGGTGTCTCGTCTGCACCGGATCAGACCACCCCCAAGGCTTCAGCCCAACCTACGCCCAACCCCTTTGATTCCCTGCCCCCACCAACCACCGCCAATCCCTCCACCTCAACACCGCAACGAACAAACTCGATCGCTTCCCTCGCCGCGCTCCTCCCTTCGGGCCCTCGCACTCCCACCGTTCGACAGCATCCGCCTTCTGTATCCCATCAGCGCGACTCTATCGGCGGTGGGTTCTTCTCCGCTGCTGGACCCGCCGGCGCAGGTGCAGGAGATGTCACGCCAGGGGGACTAGGCGCAGGCCCAGCGCCAGTGACGCCCGGAGGCCTGCCTACCACCGGTGCGTCGACAATTCTGTTCCGAAACACGCAGACCATGAGCGGCATCATATTTGTACACAGCCCGACTGACGCTGCTTTCCTTTCTCCTCCCTCTTACACCTCGTTTCCCTCTCCGCGCTTTCGCTTCCAACTCGCAACGGGGCGCCATGGCTGAATTCCCCTTTCCGCACCTCCCTACCCCGCCCCTCTCTCCTCCCTCCACAGCCATCTCCCGGGTCGAACCCGACTTCTCCTTCAAAACCCAACCCGCCGCGCTCGCTCGCAAGAAGGACTCGGGATCCTCACCCAAGGGCAAGCTCTTCGTCAAGCTCATCGCCGCTCGACACCTTTCGGCCCCTTCCGCCGCTTCACGACCTTACGTCGTCGTCACGTTTGACCAAAACGAGTTTGTCTCGAGGGAACCGATACATGAGGAAGGGGAGGAAGCCGTGGGAGTCGCGCGCGTCAAGGGGGATGCTAGTCCCGGAGCGACGGCCAAGGGTCCTCCTTCCCCTTCCAATGGGGCGGTCAAGCTTCCGGACCAGCCTATGAGTAGCCCTCCTTCGAATTCGTCGACGACGACGACGGGCACGCTCTCCCCACCGCCGCTGGGATCAGGACTCGGTCGAGCCTTGAGCCAGAGTCCGAGGAGTGGATCCGTCTCGGAAGGGAGCAGCGGCAGCGGAACGACAACTCCTGCACCACCACTGCGGTTGTCGCCCGTCGAGGGACCGGCGATGAAGGTCGATGGAGAGCTCACGCCGCAAGCTGAGAACGTCGCCGACCCTCTCGCTTCGCTCTCGGCCTACAACCCAACTTGGAAACACGAGGTCTTTTTGTGAGTTGCTGGGACTTTCGCTGGGTTTGGGGGGAATGATAGCTGACTTCTGGTCACACCTACAGCGATGTCATGAACGAGAAGAGCGTGCTCCAGATTTCGATTTACGACCGCTCGGTCGAGGAGGAGATGTTCTTGGGACTCGTCGAGCTGCGACCAAAGCTCGCTAACGGGCACACCGTCGATCAGTGGTTCCAGTGAGTTGCCTTGCCCCGTCTCGCACAGTCATTTAGAGCTGACCTCGGCCCTCTTTCGCAGGCTCGAACCTCGGTGGGAGGAGGAGGAGGCCGTCACAGGCGAGATTCGAGTGCAGATTCGCTACGAAAAGTCCGAGGTCCGTTCCCGACCACACTCCATCGTTCGCTGCTAACCTCTTCTCTCATCAGCAGGGCAAGCGCGGTCTCCAAGTCAACGATTTCGACTTTCTCCGAATGATCGGCAAGGGCACGTTCGGCCGAGTCTTCCAAGTGCGCAAGAAGGACACGCACCGCATCTACGCCATGAAGGTCCTCTCCAAGCGCGAGATTGTCGCCAAGAAGGAGGTGGCCCACACCATCGGCGAGCGCAAGATTCTTCAAAAATCCAGCGACAGCCCTTTCCTCCTGGGCCTCAAATTCTCGTTCCAATCCGAGACGGACCTTTACCTCGTCATGGACTACAAGTGCGGTGGAGAGCTCTTCCATCATCTTCAGAAGGAGGGACGCTTCACCGAGGATCGAGCGAGGTTCTACACCGCCGAAATTGTCCTCGCGTTTGAGCATTTGCACAAGTTCGACATTGTCTACCGGTACGTTCCTCCTTCTTTCTCTCCTACCCCTTCGCTGACCTTTTGACGACATCACCACAGCGACCTCAAGCCCGAGAACATCCTCCTCGACGCTACGGGCCACATCGTCCTCTGCGACTTTGGCCTTTCCAAACCCGACCTCCCTTCCGACGCTCTCACCAACACCTTTTGCGGCACGACCGAGTACCTCGCACCCGAAGTACTCCTCGACGACCACGGTTATTCCAAGCTCGTCGATTTCTGGTGAGTCGGGAGACGTGGCGCCCCCGCCGCCGCCTGTCCGCAGCGCACGAGCGAGAGCTCACCTCGCGTCATTTCTCCTCGTCTCTTCATTGCAGGTCATTGGGCGTGTTGCTGTTTGAAATGTGCTGTGGATGGAGTCCGTTTTACGCAGAGGATACGCAGCAGATGTACAAGCTCATGTACGTCTCTGCGCCTCTCAAGTCGAGTCGGGCCCAGATGCTCTCTTTCGGCGCCGAAGCTGACGCTCGTCCTCTCACACCACTCGACAGCTGCTTCGGCAAGGTAAAATTCCCTCGAGGTGTCATTGGCGAGGATGGCAAGCAGTTTGTCAAGGGCGTGAGTTGTCGTCTCGCTCGTCTCGAACCTTCCCTCCCTATCTTCATTCTCGGCGAGGCTGACTCTCACCCTCTCTCGTTCGCACAGCTTCTCAACCGCAACCCCAAGCACCGCCTAGGAGCCACGCGCGACGCCGCCGAACTCAAAGAGCACGCCTTCTTCAAATCCATCGACTGGGACCACCTCGCCGCTCGTCAAGTCGCGCCGCCATTCAAACCCTACGTCGACTCGGACGAATCGGTCGCCAACTTTGATCCCGAGTTCACCGAGGCGAACCTCTTTGATGAGGCTCCTGCCGATGTACACTTTGATGAGGACGACCCCAGTCCCGATTGGTTGGATCAGGCGAGCAAGCAGGCAAAGGCGACGACTACGCCGATGGAGATTCGACCGCAGCAGAAGAGGCCGCCGATGGAGACGTTGACGAACAGCGTGCAGGAGAACTTCCGTGAGTTTCTTCCTTCGTCTCTCTCCCGCCTTGACGGGCTCGAGCTGACCTCGCCTTTCCGAACAGGCGGCTTCACCTTCTCGGGCGAGGGAGAGAGCATGATTCATCATGCGGCGGGCGTATTCGCCAACACTCATATCCACCCACCTTCCCCTCCTTCGACCGCGGACAAGGACGACGAGTGGGAGGACACGCCGATGAGGGGAGCTTAGAGAGCCGTCGTCGTCGTGAGAGCCGTCGTCGTCGTGAGGTCGCTCCTCGTTGTAGGGCATGCGAGGCGCCTCGAGTATCGGAGGAGGAGGACGGAGGCAACGAACGAACCGAACGAGCACCCTATGGACCCTATTCTCTTTTCCTTTTCTACACATCAAACCCTTTTCATTTTCCATTCTTCTCTCTCTCTCTCTCCCGCGCTGTGCCTACTAGCATTTGAGTTCCCTCCCTCTCAGCCTTATGAATAATCTCTCCCTCTCTCTAGCGTTTCCATCCCTTCCCTCCTGCATGTAACGGTCCATCATCTTAACTTTTGGAGGCCAAGTCGAGAGCCGAGCGAGCTCGGACGAGAGAGAGAACGAGAAGGAGAAGCGCCCGTTGCAAAGCTGAGATCTCGGTACATATCACAAGCAAGCTGTCCCTCGCCACTGCTCAATCCTGCTCATCGACCTTGCTGTCCTTCATCTCTTTGAAGAGGTCCTCGCCCTTGCTGTCGTTCGGCGAGGGAGAGACGGGGTCAGCAAAGGCAGCGAGAAACGGTCGAGAGCTCAGTGTAAAGCGAAGAACTCACGCTCCGGTAGCGACATTCAACATGAACTTCATCGCCGCCTTCAGCGAATCGGGCATATCCCTCAGCGAAGGGGTATCCTCGACGATGAAGTCTCCGGCTTGACCACGATCGTAGAGGTCGCGACGGCGCTCGTATTCTTGACTGTCGATTCGAACGATGCGAAGAGAGGAGTCAGCGGTAAGCTCGAGTGCGAGAAGCGAGAGGCAAGAGTCGAGCTGAACTGACCGAAAGTACATAGCGTTACGCCAAGTGGTCCTCTCCACCTCCCTTCCCGGGTCCTTCAACGCCTCCCTTCCGACCTCAATCAATTCGTCAACCCTTCCCTCACTAATCTCGAACGCCGCCATGAGCTGCTTCTGAAGGTCGGGGCGGTTGACCTTCGAGCAACTCGATTCCTCGGCGGTGGGGTCCCTCTTGGCTCCACCAAAGTCGCGCGCGAACGAGGGATTGCGTCGGCTCCACATGACCTCGGGACATTCGAGGAGGTAGCCGAGGAGGATGCCGAGCGACTGGTCGTCTCGTTGGTGGATCGCCGAGTCGCGGATGGCCATCATGCGCTCGGTCTGCTGCTCAGTGGTGAAGAGGTTCTCGCCAACTTTTCCGACGACGGAGAGGGGGGCTTGGAAGAGGCGACCGGAAGTCGTGGCGCGCCCGCTGAAGAACCAGACCGCGTGGGCCTCGGTGTTGAAGGCTTCGAAGCTGCGAAGCTGGAGCTGAAGGTGTTGGTTGAAGCGGCGAGGCGAGGCTGCGGCAGACGAGAAGAGAGGTATGGCGGAAGCATCTCTGAGTGTTTGACCGCAGGTGTCCTTGTGCTTGACGCCGAGCTTGTGGTTCGCTTTTTGGCAGTCCCTGTCGAAAGCGAGGCGAATGAGATCGCGCAGAAGGGCGGGAGACCTGTATACAACTCACATAGAGCACCAAGGTACATGACGCCCAGCGCTGAGACAGTTGCTGCAGTAGAGGAACTTCTTGGGCGCGAGCTTGGCGGCTGTCGAACGTCGAGCGCCGAGCGCCGAAATCAGTCAACGCCGAGGGCTGAACAGTCAGAGATCGACGGCTACTCACCGGTCTTGGGGCATCCAGTGCAGGTCTCAAAGACAGGCTCATGCTCTCCGAGGTCGGGGAGACCACCTTTGCTGGCCACCGACGCCGAGTTGTTGCCCGTCGAATACTCGCGCGGGTTGTAGCTAGCGATCGCTCCGTTGATGAGCTTCTCACCAGTCTAGAAGACAAAGGTTCAGTTCTGTTGACACGTAGGTTCAGTTGGGCGAGACTCACGATGGCTGCAAGGAGATTGAGCACCACCTCGAAGAGATACGAGTGACGGGTGAGGCGCTGCTCCTCCTGGAAGCACCGGAGCGCTCTCGAGGCAGGCAGGAGGGTGTCCTGGTCGAAGTTGAAGAGGAACTTGCGCTCGAAAGCCTCGTGGCGAACGAAGACCGACCACTGCCCGTTCTGCGTCCATCCCTCGACGACGAGCGAGTTGGCGAGCTTGAGCAAGCCGTCTCCTTCGCCGCCGGTGAGCTGCTCGAGGGTGATCTCGGGCGCGAGGATGCGCATGCTCTCAGCCCTCTCTGGTCCAGTCGCCCTCCTTCGGTGGATATGCTCGAGTACCTGCAAGACGAGCTGCTCTCGCTCCTTCCTCGTCTTGCTCCTCCACGGCTCGGCGTACCTTTGCTCAAAGTCCTGCGCCGTGGTCTTCTCCATGAGCCTCAAGCCTTGTCCTCTGACCGACTTTGCTCCCGCCTCTCGGCAAGTGTAGGCCCACTCGTCGACGTACGCAGCCAATTCGGCCGCATCCTCTCGTTCGTCGATGAAGGGCGGCGAGCGGGGATGGTTGAAGGTGGCGAGGCGGTGCTCCCACTCCGTGTTCCACTCGGGAACACGCTCAGAAGTGTAGTTGAGGATCGTCAAGCGGTCGTCGTCGTCGTCATTGGGAGGTGAGCGAGGTGCAGAGGCGAAGTGACGAGTCGAGCTGGCGGGAGGGCGAGAAGAGGTCGGGGGAGGTGGACGAGGGCGGAGAGGCTTCTTGCGACGTGGTGCAGGCATCCTGAACTGTGATTCCGAGCGTCGAAAGAAGAGCGAAGAGCGAGAAGCGAAAGCGCGAGGTTGTAGAAGGAAGAAGAAAGGCGAAAGCTCAGCAGCGTCACCTCTTCTTCCGTCAGCGAGGGGCTGAGCATGATCTGCAGAGATATCGACAGCGCTCGGGGGAAAGGACAAGCGAACGATGGATGGTGAGCACTTCATCTCAGCCTTGTCTGAGAGCACCCTTCATCACCGCCGAGCCGCTTTCGCACCCTACGCTGCAATCTCTCGTTCCCCTGACGCAGCAAGGTCTTGAGAAATCTCACTCATGTGATCTTGCAAATTCTATTCGATCTCTAGTCGATACTCGAGCTAGTCTCAACGTCGCTGCTCTCCTCGGCGCTCTCCCACTCATCCTCGTTCGCCCGACCCGCATGCTCCAACCTCGCCACCTCCGCCGGGGTCATCTTTGCCAGCTCACCCGGCGTCAAGCGCTTCCCTCCTACTCCGTTCCCGGTACCGAACCAGCGCCAGGAAGCGGGCAACGAGCCATGCTTCTGCTCCTTCTGCGCCCGAAACCACGCCGCCCTCTCCGCCTCGTCCTGCTCCCTGAGCTTGACGAACCGCTCAATAATCTCCCGCTCAATCTCTCGGCCGTCCTGCGAGAGCGCCGCCTTGCCGATCTTGATGAGCTCGTCCACCCGCTCGTCGTTGATCTCGAAGGCGTCCTTGAGCTGCTGCTTCAGCACATCAGGCTGAATCATGCTGGCGTAGGGGTCGTCAAGCTCGAAGGCTTCGGGTGCTGATTCTCCACGGCCGCGAATGTTGGTCGGTCCTCTCGCGGCGCGATCCCAGACGGCGCGGGGGCACTCGAGAAGGAAGGCGAGGAGGATACCGAGTGAGTCGTCGTCGCGCTCGTGGATGGCTGAGTTGCGAATCTCGATCATCCGTTCCGTATCTCGGCGGGCCGTCTCGGCTGGTTCTTCCACGGCAAGAGGATTGAAACGAACTGGATCCGATCCTTTGGCAGGGCGCGTGAACCAGTACACCCCTACGCTTTCGGGGAAGGCCTCGACGATGCGAAGGATGGTGAGGAGATGGATGTTGAGGTTGGTGATGGCCCACGCCGCCTGTCGAACGAAGATCTGCCTCTCTCCGTCGACAATCCGTCCCTCGGTCATGAGAGCGTCGACGAGTCGAAAGTAGCCCGAGCCGTCTCCTCCGGTCATCTCCTAGAGCGAGAACTCGGGACAGTTGATCCGTGCGGAGATCGAGTCGCCGTGCTGCATCTCGGACGTCTCCTGTGACCGGGCAAGGACGTCGAGGAATAGATCCTCCCTCTCCTTGACCGAGAAGTCCTTCCACTTCTTCGTGTACGTAGCGTAATCGCTGGCGGTGACCTTCTCCGAAAGCATGTCCGCTTGATGCAGGACCATCCTCTTGCCTTCCTCCCTGTCCGCGAAAGCTGCCTCGTCGAGGAAGCTCGACAGCTCGATCGGGTCGAGGTTTCTGGGCGGCTCAGACAGCCACAGCGCCGTGTACTCCTCCAGCATCTTGGACCAGCCGCGGAGATTGTCTCGTTGCCTCCAAGGGCCTGGTAAGTGGGCGTCGTCGGGCGGAGGGGGAGCAGAAGCGCGACTGCCGGGAGCGTTGCGACGTCGAGGGGGCATTGGAAGGCGAAGAGTGGGAGTTGACTAGGCGCTGGGCAGCAGCTGATGCTCGTACGTCGTCGGCGAGTCGAAGCGAGAGAAGCGAGCAAGATGAGGAGACAGTCTAAGAGCGAGGGCCGGCTTTCGAGCTGAAGGAGAGCGAAAAGGGGCCGACCTGGAGCAGAGACAAGACTGAGCTGCAGAGCAGTAGAGAAGCTCACTTTGGCTGCTCTGCAACCTCCTGCCATCCCGCGCGAAGCGAGTTGAAGTGCAGGCTCAAGCAGCGCGAGGCGACGGGCCGCTTCTTTCGCTCCCGCTTCTTCGAGCTCGACATGACCAACATGCACCAAGTGATGAGCAACCTGTGGATTGGCGACTATGCCTCCAGCCAGGATACAGCAGAGCTCAACAAGCATGGCATCACCCACATTGTCTGCGCCAGTACGTCTTGAGCTTGAGCAGCTCCGCAAAACAGGCAGCTGACCCGTTCTCTCTGTAGTGAAGCAAGGCTACGCCGACCCAGCAGGGCTTAAGATGCACCGTATTCTCATCGACGACACCGACCGGACCAACATCATCGAGCACTTCCCCGCCGCCTGCGACTTCATCGCGGAAGCTCGACTGCACTCCAAGGGAGTCCTCGTCCACTGCCAAGCAGGGGTCTCGCGCTCATCAACTTTGGTCGCGGCTTACTTGATGCGTGAGATGGGCCTCACGACGGAGCAGGCGCTGCAGAAGATTCGCAAGACCAGGAAGCAGGCGGAGCCGACCGAGTTCTTCATGCTCCAGCTCGAATTGTGGGAGCGCTGTGACTGCGAGTGGAAGCCTGTCAAGGTGTGTGGGTTTCTATCGAGCGAAATGAACTCCCGCTGACCTTGCCGAACTCCACAGTACGCCGAGGAGCGCCGCTTCTTGATGTCCTTCGCTCAGAGTCAAATCATGGGTTCGTCGCCCGCTGTAGAGCATCATGCACGCTTGCTAACCATTCTCATTGCATAGATGGAGCTTCTCCTTCAATCGTGATGGCCTACTACCCTTCGCCCGACCCCTCGCCTGCTACCACCACCGCCCCCGAGCTTCCCTCGCCCAGAGCTTCTTCTTCTTCCGCCTCGGCCACAACCCCCACCCCTCAGTCCTCGAACAATTCAAACTTGTCCTCTGCTCCCGTTCTCGCTCTCGAGGACCCACCGAAGCACAAGCGATTGACGGCCAAGACCCCGGCTCGGCTCGCGGAGGAGAAGGCCGCGGAGGAGAAGGAAGCGGAGAGCAAGGGCAAGGCTACGGTCGAGAAGATTGGGAATAAGGACGAGGTTGTTGTTGTTGGAAAGCGGATACGCTGCAAGATGTGCCGGTGAGTTTGTTCTCGTCTCCGTTCGCCTCTTTGCTCGGCGCTGACTCCCTCCCTTTCCCGCATCGTCACAGCCGAGAGCTCGCAGGTCGTGAGCATATCCTCGTTCACGAGCCAGGAAAGGGGCAACAAGCTTTCGCACCGAACCGTCGCGACATGAGCGCTCACCGACTCGAATTGGAGGCTCGGCGGATGGACGAGGTCGACCGCGAGAACCGCGAAAAGGCGGAAGCGACTTCGGGAGCGTTTAAGCCGACTCCCGCGTCATCAGAGCCGTCTCCAGCGCCTACCTCAGCACCATCGACTGTGACCCCGCCCACCATCGCCGGTCTTCGCATCTCCCAACCACGAGTCGCCGTTCCCGGTCTTCGCGTCGCCATGCCTCGTCCTCAGCCCGGTTCTAGTGCTCCCGTCGGTCGGCCCACTCCCGGATCCTCTACCACCAGCTCCGCTCCCGCTCCTTCTACGACCACCTCAGACGCCACTGTCCCCGTCGACGACATTCTCTCCGCCGCTCCTCCTCCCGCCGCCCTTCCTACCGCCTCCTCCGCCGAACCTCCCCTCCTTCCTTCCCATCTCTGTTCAAGCTATTTCGTCGAGCCTCTCAGCTGGATGAGTCCTATCCTCGAGAGCGGCGTCCTCGCTGGGAAGCTCGTTTGCCCTGGAAGCAAGTGTGGAGCCAAGCTGGGCAACTTTGATTGGGCTGGAGCTCGTGAGTCGTCTTGATCTCACTTCTAGCTCTCAGAGTAGGGTTGCTGATTCTTTTTGTGACCTGCAGAGTGCTCTTGTGGAGCCTGGGTCTGCCCGGGTTTCGCCTTGAATGTGAGCCGAGTAGATGAGATCTCTCGGTGAAGAGTCTCGACTCGGGGCGCTCTCGTTCGGTCGCTGTAGTCGAGGTGGAAACACAACCCTCTTATCATATACTAACGAGTGTGATGCTACCCTTCTGCATTGAGTGTCCTTGAGCGAGTGTCTGCTTGAACGTCCTTTCCCTCTCGCCGAAATCCTCAATACCCCAAGTTCTCCCTGATCCTCATCCTCAACACCTCACTCTCCATCTCCCACGCCTCCCTCGTCTTCCTCCTCCCATCCCTACTGAATCGTACCCTCACCTCCCCATCATCCTCCACCACTTCCTCGTCGCTCGGCGCTCGCCACAAGGTGTCCACCTCCGCCGTAGTAGCTACTACCACCCTCTGCCTACTCCTCTCCATTGACTTGCCCCTAGGATCGCTCGTCGTCGCCGGAAGAGCCGTCTGCGCCCGACCGCGCCCTCGACCTTTCCCTCGCCGAGCTGAGAGCTTCCTCCCCAGCGCCGCGGCAAGCCCAAGTCCTTTCCCGCCTCCGACTGCTTTGCTGCCGGTGATGACTGGCGATTCCGAGTTGTTCCCGTAGAGGGGCGGTCGGAAGTTGACCTCCAACGGCTGACTCGGCGAGGAGGGAGAGAAGGCGCCGAGCGCCTCGAGCGAGAGGTCGGGCAAGCTGGTCGATCCGAGTCCGTGCCGCTGTTCCAAAGCATGGCGGCGCCGAGCGCCGAAGGTGTTGGACTTGAGCGCCGGCGAAGAAGAGGAGAGAGCCGAGCGATGGTTCTTCGGCGAGGAGGGGGAGGAGGGGATCTTAATCTCCAGTGTCGGGGGAAGGCTCTGACCAGCCGAAGTGGCAGCCGAAGAGGGTGAAAACGAGTTCGACGGCGAATGGCCTCCTCCACCGGGAACGCAGGCGGACCAAAAGCTCTTCACTGTCGACGCTGTCGCCGAGCGGGTCGACGGCGCTGCCAACGAGAGGGCGCCCGAGTCTGCCGAGCCTCTTCGGTCGGTGAGAGTAAAGGTAGGTCGAGGAGGGAGGCGGTAGTCAATGTAGGAGGGCGTCGCGGATGGCGAAGGCGAGGGAGAGTAGGCTGTTCGGCGGAGGAGCGGGGTGGAAGGGAGCAGGGCAGTGAACGAGGAGGGGGTTGGCGTCGGTGGTGGAACGTGCAGACGTGGCAGGAGACCGAGGAGAGCCGCTGCTTTTGGAGGTAGAGAACCGAGGGGAGGTGCTGAGTCGTTGCGAGTAGGTCTCGGCCGGCGAGTGAGGCGGGGAGAGGAAGGTCGAGGTTCCGGTGCTTCGACTCCTGCGAGGGTGCCGGACGGGTCATGCGGCGGGAATTGGTAGTAGAGTGAAGGATATGGCGGTGAGATTGGTGCAGATGCGTTGAAGCGCTGCTGAGAGAGGCGAAGGCGAGCGGGAGATATCGCCGAATCGACGCCAAGGCTCGTGGTGCGAATCGGCAGGGGAAGAGGGGAGAGCTGGTCCTCGAGCTCGTGGGAGGAGACATTGACCTCGGAAGAAGAGGGAGTGCCGAAAGGAGAAGAGGGCAGGTGAAGTGCACCAAGGGAGAAGCGAGAGGAGAAGACTGTTGCAAGCTGGTGTCAGCTCGGTGCGCTTCAATTCGAGCGGGACCGACGACTCACCTTCAATCCCCTCCATCATCCTCTCCAAATCTACCACCATATCCAGACCCTCCCTCTCCCTTTCCCTCTCGAGCTCCAGGGCCACCTCATCGGCGACCTCCTCCCGCCAGCTCTCGACCGCTCTCTCCCCAACCTCTCGCTTCCTCCATTCTGCAACCTGCTTCTCGCGCCCTAGCTCCTCAACAGCAGCTAACGCTCGACGAAAGACAGTGCCGGCCGATTCAGACGAACTGCTCGTCTTTGTCGACGGCGTGTGCGCCAACTGGCGGCGAGAGGAAAGGCGACGGACGAGGAGCTGAGAGAAGGAGGGAGTGGAGTGGAGAAGAGGGATGGAAGGGAGTGCAGCTGTCGGCGCCGAGGCTGAAGCGGGAAGGGGCATGACTCGATTTGATAGCGCGGGCGGCGGGGAGTGAAGAAGCAGGAGGGAAAGAAGTTCGGAGAGCGAGGGAGAGGAGGGCTACAGACTCCAGGACCTCTCCCGACGATGAAACTGCGACAACGTCTGTTTGCCTGTAAGAGACGAACGGACAGAGCGTCCACTGTACCCCAAGCTGCCTCGCCAGCCTCGTTTTTCCCCCTCCTCCCTCCCGGCCGACAGCCACTTCGGCGTTAGGTGGTCTGTCCTCCAATTGTGCAACGGCGGTTCGCCGTGCTCACCAAACAGCTGCAAATTGTCCTCACAGAGTTGCGAAGTAAGCCTGCACCTGAGAGCAGCTCACAAAGTCCCAGCGCCTTCTCGGACGACGAGCAATGGGCGCCAGCTGAGCTGAGACAAGGAGCAGGACGGACGAGGGCGAGGGCCTCCGTAGCCAACAGACGCGGAAGTCTAGTGGCTCTATTTGAGCTGTAATTGATTGCGAGTATCCGTCAGCCTCTGCTCCACTCCACCCTGGCTCGGCGCCGAGCAGGAATCGCCGAGACGCTTCAAACTCCAGAGGCAAGCTCATCTTTCCTGGTCATCTTTCTCACGGCACTTGGAAAATACAGTTCTAAGTTCTAGATCAAGATTGCAGGCTTTATTTGTAAGTAGGGGATCCGGGTAAGTATTTGAAGGGAAGTCAGAAGCTCTAGACGAGGGTGCCATCCTTGGAATCGAGGCCCGTGGTCTTCCAGGCAGCGAAGATCCCACCGAGACCATCGTCCTCCTCTTGAGGAGCCTTGCGAGCGAGGCGGCGGAAGAAGACACGCTTGCCGAGCTTCCACGCCTCGACCATGGCGATGAAGCAGGAGACGGTGACGACGGGCACGGCGAGCTCCCAGGTGATGACGGTGTGCTTCATGACGATGCGGTTGAGTCCGGGGATGTCTGCAGGAGGAGGAGCGAGAGTCAGCGGGATGGTCGACGGCGGCGATTCGTCCTCGGTCCAGCGAGGTAAGCAATACTCACAGATGAGGGGGAAGACGGAAAGGAATCCTCCAACGATCGACCAGAAGAGGAAGCGGTTGTGCCAGGCATCGCGAGCGAACTGGGTGTAGGGACTAGAGGGGAGAAGGGGAAGGTCAGCGATGCGGCTCGGCGGCGAAATAGCGGCGGTTAACGCACGTGGGAGTCTTGGGCTTCATCCTGAAGAAGGAGCGACGGGTATCCATGACCTCGAAAGCGAGGAGAAGGCAGATCCAGGTCATGCAGCCTGTGAGAGGTCAGAGTCAGTTTCGGCGCCGAACTCGCGAAAGGCTCAACGAGACTAACAGAAAGTGGCCGAGCGAGCACGGAAGACGAGCTCGGATCCGTCGTTGATGGAGTTGTTGCTGTCGACTGGAGGAGGCGTTCAGTGGTCAGCTTACGATCGAGTCAGATGGCAGCGAACGAGCGACTCACTTCCGAGGTTTCCATCTCCAATGCAGAAGACGATGAAGGTGAAGGTGGCCAAGCACGAAGCGGCGCCCATGCATCCGATCACGACGATGTCAACGAGGGTCTCGCGAGTGAAGATACCGACCTTGAGCTGGTGGAAGGAACATCTCGGTGAGCTTTTGGTTCGGCCAAGACGGGCTACAAGCTGCGAGACGACTCACGTTGTGAGGCTTGCGGTTGAGGATGTCGGGAGAGGCGACCTCAGCTCCGAGACCCATGGCGGGGAAGGAGGAGGTGATCATGATGATCCAAAGAATCTCAATGGGCGCGAGAGGGAAGACCGAGAGGCCGTTGTTGTCCTTGAACGAAAGGCCGACCAGGAGGGTCAAAGCCTGCATGACGTTACCGGCCAACAAGTGAAGGCAGAACTTTCCAATGTTGTCGACTGTGAGATGGAGGCGCCTCGAGTCAGCTGGGGCTCGGCGAGAGACGAACGAGAGGAAGAAAGCGTGGACGTACACATGCGGCGACCCTCCTCGATGGCGTTGAGGATGGAAGCGAAGTTGTCGTCGGTGAGAACAATGTCCGAGGCGCTGGGGAGGTCACAAGAAGGTCAGTACTGAAGCTCTCGGCGGCGAGGAAAGGAGATTCGGAACTCACTCCTTGGCGACATCACTACCGTTCTGTCCCATGGCAATACCAACATCGGCACGCTTGAGCGAGGGACTGTCGTTGACTCCATCTCCAGCTGTAGAGAGAGGAAGCGAGGAGGGTCAGCGACTGATCAAAGCCGAGAGGGCGAGCGGCAAGTCGAGAAAACTCACTCATGGCGCAGAAAGCGTTGCGACGGTGGAGAGCGTCGACCATGCGGACCTTGGTGTGAGGAGCGCAGCGAGCGACGACGAGAGGAAGAAGAGGAAGGGCGTCGACCTGCTCGTCGGTGAGCTTGTCGAATCTGAAGGAGGGGGAGCGCGAGGAGTAGATTAGCATCTCCGCTCGAAGGGATGAGAATGGTGAGAGAGGATACTCACTGAGCAGCAGTCATGACCATAGCATCCGTAGCAGCCTTGGAGAGGGTATCAATGTTGCGAGGGAGGATGCCGACTTGAAGAGCGATGGCGCGAGCGGTGGCGGCGTGATCTCCGGTGAGCATGTGGACGTTGACACCGGCGTGGTGGCAGCGACGAACGGCTCCCTGAGTCTCGGGGCGAGGAGGGTCTGTTCAAGGCGAAGAAGGGTCAGCGAGCTAGATCGAGACTGAGCTGCTCGGCGCTTAGTCGACTCACCGTAAAGTCCAACAAGACCCTGCAAAATCATTCCCTCCTCAACTTCCGCCCTAGTCGCCTCATCTCCCTGAGGAGTCCAGCTCTTCTGCGCCAGACCGAGGACACGAAGTCCCTGGGCCGCGAGCGCCTCGACGTTGGCGAGGATCGTCTTCTCCATCTCGTCGTCGAGGGGGACGAGTCCATCGGCCATCTGGACCTGAGTGCAGGCGTCGATGATGCGCTCGACGGCTCCCTTCATGAAGACGGATTGCTTCTCGTCCGAGAGGCGGGAGACGATGACCGACACTGTTGAGAGAGGAAAGTCAGCTCGGCTCGGCGCGGCGGATGCAAGAGAGATGTCAAAACGTACTGCGCTTGAGGTCCGAGTCGAAGGGGAATTCCTTGAGGAGAGCTAGAGGAGAGGAAGCGGAGAAAGGTCAGCTCAAGCTCGGCAATCGAGGACGGCGCCTCCTCGAGCTCAAGACTCACTCCACTTGGGCGAGTCACCCTCCGTGAGGCTCTCACGTCCCCATCCAAAGCGGTGGGCAAAGACCTGAATAGCGCACTCGGTGGGATCACCCCTAGCAGTCCATCCCTCATCCCCCTTGAACACCTTGGCGACGTTACAAAGACTGGCGATGTTGAGGAGCGATTCGAGGGGAGCAGCGTGCTGTTGGATCATCTCGGAAGAGGAGGAAGTGGTGGGGACAGTGGCCTTCTCGGCGTCCTCGGCGGATTGCTCGGTGGGCGTCATCGAGGTGAAGGACAGGGCGCCCTCGGTGGGGTTGAAAGGGTCGTTCGACTCGCCGACGAGGACGGTTCCGCGGGCGGGGATCCAGGCGGCTTTGCAAACCATCTTGCCTGTCAGAGGAGTAGGCAGAGCGTTAGCGGAAGCGTTCGAGTCGAGTCCGAGCCCTCGCCGAGAAGGAGAATACGAACCCTGAGTGAGGGTTCCAGTCTTGTCGGAGCAGATGTCGGTGACGGCGCCGAGAGCCTCGAGCGAGTCGAGCTTGCGGACAATAACGTTACGCTTGACCATGGCACGAGTTCCGCCGGCGAGGGTGATGGTGAGGACGACCTGTTTGAGCGCCGAGGCGGGTCAGCTTGCTCATCGCGATGAGGGAGGGAGTAGCGAGGGAGAAACGCACGACGAGGGAGGCAGGAATCATGGCCAAACCGGTAGCAATAGCGTAGAGAATGATCTCATTCGACGTCTGCCAATCGTTGGCGGCGAAGCAGAACAAGGCGAAGATGCCAGCAATGCCGAAGAGGGCGATAGCGAGCCAAGAGAGGGTGCGCTGCAGAGGCGTGCCGACGTTGGTACCGAGGAAGGAGCCAATCATGTCCCAAACGGTAAGTCCCCACGCCGAGACGTAGCGATGCCAGGGAGCGTGACCGTCGTCATTCTTGCGGACCTGTTGAGATAGTATAGAAGGTCAGTGTAGAAGTGATTCAAGAGGAGGGGCAAAGACGCACCTTGCGGACGCGAGTATCTCCTCCGCGAAGCGATTCGGCGATGGCTCCAATCTCGGTCTTCATACCGATGGAGACGACGATACCGGTGGCGCGACCCTTGGTGACGGTACTAGAAGTGTAAGCCATGTTGATGCGATCTGTTCGACGTTCGAAGATCAGCGGCTAGTCGAGGAAACAAGACGAGCGAGCGAGAACGGAAAGCTCACCTCCAACTCCGACGTCGCGAGCATCGAAATCGCCACTCTTGTCGTCCCAGGTGGCGTCGATGTCCTTGGCGACGGGAAGGGACTCTCCCGTGAGAAGAGCCTCGTCCGTCTCAAAGTTGTTGGCCGAGACGAGGCGAAGATCAGCGGGAACGACGTCGCCTGTTGGCACGTTCGGCGAAGGGTCAGCTTTCTCTTTCTCGTCTCCTCAAAGCAAAAGGAGCTACTACTGACCAGTCTTGAGTTCGACGATATCTCCCACGACGACTTCGGGGGAGGGAACAGCAATGGATTTGCCGTTGCGAATGACTTGAGCGGAGGGGGAAGCGAGCGAGCGAAGCGAGTCCATCGTCTTTGCGCTGCTGTACTCTTGCAAGAAGCCGACAGCGACATTGATGACGATGACGGCGCCGATGACTCCTCCTTCGATCCAGGATTGAATACCTGTCAAACATTGTCGAGAGTTAGCTTTAGGAAGGGGAAATTGAGTTGCGAAGGGGGCAAGTCCCCACCCACCGAAGGAGACGGCGAGGCAAATGATAAGCACGAGCATCATGGCGTTGAAGACTTGAGCGGCGAGTATGGACCAGGGGTTGACTCCTCCTCCTCCGCTGAGCTCGTTGCGACCGTCGCGAGCTTGGAGACCGGCGATAGCAGAGTCGGGGAGACCATTCTCGGGGTCCGTCTCGAGAAGGCGGGCCGTCTCGTGGACGGAGAGGAGGAAGAAGGGCTTGTGGGTGGGTGTAGTGTCACTCATGTTGTGTGTGGGTGTGTGGTGTGTAAGTAGGTAGGTGCAGTGGGAGGGTGTAGTTGACGTTGATTTAGTCGGGCGGCGATTGAGAGCCGAGAGCTCGTCGTCAGAAAGCTGAGACGGTGAAGGTGTGGTTGGTAGTGTAGATGTAGGAAGGGCCAATCATGCGACTGGGGTAGGTCTAGTGGTTGGCAGAACGGGCGAAGAGCGACGTCTGGCTGTTGGCTGCTGAAGAGAGAGAGCGCAGCGCAGCGCGAAGGGTCAGTTGGGGTAGCTCTCCCGCCGCGATACTGTAGCAGTCCACTCACGCGAGTAGTAGAGCTAAGGGAGCAGGAGCAGCTGCTCTGTAAGCAAACTGTGGCGAGAACGAGGTGTTGGGAGGAAGGCAACCTGCAGTCCGCAGGAAAACCGACTTGGCCCTCACCCACCCCGAGAGACGATTGCCAAGGCCCGGAACCAAGGACTTGGCGACTTCGTGAAGAGAAATTCGGGGCGCGTTTCCGCAGGGAACTGAGTGACGATGATAGTTCAGCGAAACATGCCGTCGGGGCTCGAACGTTCGAACGAGCTGTGATCCATGCCTAGTATTCAGTGGCGGACCGGCGAGCAGCAGCTGCTCGGCGCTGACAGCCGGCGCCGGAACTCGCTCTGGAGAATCGGAATGCTTCGATGGTCTTTGAGCTGCAACGTTCCAACTCGACTACATATTCAGCCTTCTTCAGAAGCTCTCTCTCGCCCTCCAGCGCCTCCTGCAGCACCTCAGAGCACTTCGGCGCCTGGGTCTCAGCTCACTCGGGCGCGCGAGACGGGAGAGCGAACCCAAATCCATCCGCCGAGTTGACGAGGCTTGGAGCTTGGTTTGCGGTGTTGGTGTAACCGGAAATAGCTTGCCGGTTTCTCATATTGATTCATGAGCCGAGCCGGATGAGAGCTCAAAATCAGGAAGGACAGGACAGTGGGCAAGAAGCGAGGGCGTAAGGGAGCGCCGAAGGAGAGTGGGGAGGGGAGCGGCTGATGCCTGATAGCTGGGAGCAAGGAAAGGAGAGAGTTTAAAGATCCCTCTAGAAAGTGTAGAGATGCAGCTGTGGGCTGAGAGTGGCAAGTGAGAAGGCGAAGCTAGAAGAGCGAGCGCCGAGCAAGTGGAATCAGCGCCGAGATTGAGAAGTGGCTCTCCTCGAGCTCAAGAAAGGAGCAGCAAGTCTCTCGCATCCTCATCCGTAACGCAGTCTACTCGTGAGCAGCGCAAAACCTCGTCCATCCTCCCTCTTCGCCTCTCCTTTGCTCACAAGCGCCGAGCTCCGAGTCCCGACGCTCACAACTGCTTTGAACCGTCCACACAGAGAGAGAGCTTCCAATCACTATCCATACAATCTACGCGCCTTGCATCTTCCTTCATCTTGCGCCCTCTCCTCTTTGCTCCTCCTGCACGCGTGCCCAGCTCAAGCGCGCTGAGCGATCTTTGGCTCCCATCCCGCAATCTTGGGCTTGGTAGTCGAGTAAGTCTTGAACGCTCCCCTCGTGCCGGTGAGGTTCTCAAAGTGTGGCTGTTTGTAACGCCGAGCGAGATGAGCTACGAAACGAGAAGGGAGAGAGCGGAAAGGCGACGCACTGTCTGCCAGGGCTGCTTGGAGGCCTGCATGATGGGATCCTCTGGGGGAGGAAGGTGGCGAATGTGGGTGAGCCAGGCGTGCCATTCGGGAGTGACTTGCGAGGCGTTAAAGTCGTGCTGTCAAGGCGGGTCAGCTCTAGCAAGAGAGAGAGAGAGCGAGCGAGAAGACGAACGTACAGACTTGAAGTCGACCCAACGGTGACGCCACAGAGTCTCGTCTGGGTTCTCGAAGAACTTGTTGCCGTGTCTGTAGGGGAGCAGGTGTAGAGGCAAGGTTGAGCTGGATAGAGAACCAATGAGGCAGCAGCGAGAACTCACTCGTCTTGACCACAGTAGCGACCTGCCTTCATATCTCCAATGTAGTTCAAGTCCCTCCACGCCTCTGTAGTACATCACATGAGTTGTCAGTAGACGGCAGAGGGGACCAGCGAGCGAGCGAGAGAGAGAGAACGCACGGCGGAGACCGACTTGGCGGACGTTTGCTACCACTCGTCGGATTGAAGGGGTGAGAATCTGTAGGGGAGCATGCTCTTGGTAAGCTGCAGCTCTTTACACTGTAGTAACAGCGAGACACTGACCATGACGAGATGTAGAGCGAAAGGGAGGAGGGAGGCCAAGGCCTGGATTCGCTTCGACTTGGCCGATTCGAGCTTCGAGCGCGACCAGGGAGGAGGCGACGAGGCGAGCTCCAGCTTGCCTCTCGCTACATCCTTCGGCCTTTTCTCTTCTCTCTCGCTCATCCCTTTTAAGCCGTACCAGAGTAGCTACCCCTGCTAAGCCATGGGCAGTCAAGATGGCCACGATGACAGCTCAGCAGCCTCAGCTCCCCCGCTCGAACGGAGCGCCAGCCACGCTTCAACTCAGCAATCCGCCGACGACCAGTTCGATGAGGCCCCTACAGGCGGTTCATCCCCTACATTGGAAGATCAGCAACAAGATCAGGTTACAGCAGCAGAGGATTCTGTAGCTCATCTCACCCCCAACCACGACGACAATGCCACCCTCGCCGCTCTCGCCGCTTCTTCCTCCTCTTCCCTGCCCATCTCTCCCGCCGCTCCTCGTACACCAGGAGAAGAGCTCGACATCGACCCCAACTCGCCCTCCTTCATCCTCGTAGCTGCTCTCCGCTCTCAAATCACCGATCTCACCTCCCAGGTCACCAGCCTCAATTCCAAGCTCGTTCGCTCTTATACTTCCATCGGTGACCTCGAGGATGAGGTACATGAGCGTAGGGAAGGAGAACGGAGAGCCAAGGCCAAAGCGGTAGAGTTGGAGCAGGATAAGCAGCGCTGGGAGAGGGAGATTGAACGTGGAGGTTGGGTCGAAAGGGTGAGTTCTTTTGCTGCTCTACGTTGAGGCTGTAGCTGAACGAGAACTAACGATCATTCTTCTACGACAGGACCACGTCTCTGGCGAGATGCAGCGCCTCATGTCCAAGGTGCTCGAAGAGACCAAGTCGCGCGAAACGGCCGTGGAGGCCCACACTCAACTCGAGACCGAGATCGACACTCTCACCTCCCAGCTCTTCGACGAAGCCAACAAGATGGTCGTGGTGGAGCGATTGGCCCGCGCGCGCGCCGAGGAGAAGATGAGGAGCTTGGAGGAGGCGGGAGCGAACCTCCAAGCCGTGTTTGAGGAGGTGCAAGTGCAGTTGAGGGAGACAGTCGAGAAACTCGAGCAGAGGGAAGGAGACTTGGACGAGTGCCATAGGAGGATGACCAAGGCGGGGGTTCCTTTCGACTCGCCCGAGCCGGAGAAGGGAGCCAAGGACGCCAGCACGCTCGCCTTCTCCGATGGCGACAGTGTCATCCCTCTCGACAACAAGGCTCTCGTCCAAGATCCCTTCAACCCGCCTCTCTCGCCCTCTCAACACGCCCCTCCTCGACTCCTCAACAACGTCCTCCCCTACCACGAGTTCCTCGCCTTCATCCATCATCTCCGGCAGCTCCGCATCTCGGTCCTCTCCCGTCCCTTCGACAACCCCGCCTACCCCCACCCCTACACCTCCACCGCCTCCTCCCTCGCCCACCGAGGATTCGGCACCATTCCCCATCCCTCCTCCACCACCGTCACCCAAACAACGCTCATCAACCCTCCCTCCCCAGCCCAACTCTTAGCCCCACACCTCCTCCTCTCCACCCACCTCTCGCAACCTTTCCTCAAGCGCTGCGTAGAGGAGGATTCGGACCCTTCCCTTCGACTCGACCTAGCCCCAGGGCTCGGTTTCCTCTCTCGCCGCTCCATCGGGACGGCCATCGTCGATGGCACTCTTCTCATTGAGCCATTCTTCTCGGGCTCGGAGTTACCTTCCGACAAATGCGCCCTCTGTGGTGTAGGACTCGAGCGATGGAGCAAGGGAGCTAGCGTGGCCAAAGCTACGGGCACGGCAGCGGGAGTAGCAGGCGTTCGCAAGGTCCTAGGTGGCGGTGGATGGGGATTACCCAACTTCTCTTCTTCCTCCAACAACTCCAGCAACGGCAAAACGACTCCACCCCCTCTCTCCTCGCCTACAAAATCCTCTTTCGACCCCTTCTCCTTCTCGACGCCTTCCTCCTCCCTCCCTCCTCCTCCCCCTTCGGAACAAATCCACATCTTCCGCGCCAACGATACGCCCACTTCCTCGCGCTACGCCGTGTGCCCAACCTATTGCTTGCAGAGGTTGAGGGCTGTATGCGAGTTTTGGACGTATGTCAGGGTGATTGAGAGGGGGTTGCTGTTGGAGGAAGGGTTTAGGTTTGTGCAGGGGAGGGGGGTTGGTGGAGGGAATGCGAGCGCTAAGGCTAGTGTTGAGGGATTGGGGTTGAGCGGTGGGGGAGCGGGAGAGAAGGTCGTTCTGGGTGGTGTGAGTGGGGGGAAGGAGGAGGCGGGCTTGTTTGCCGCCAAGGGGGAGAATTTACAGTTGGCGGAAGGCAAGGTGCCGGATGAGTTTGTGATGGATGCGGGGGAGTTGGAGATTGGGAGGGAGGAGGAGGAGGAGGAGGAGAGGGAGGAGAGGGAGAGGGTGGAGAGGGAGAAGAAGGAGGGTGGTGAGCAGGCGACCGAGGAGAAGAAGGAGGAGCAGGAGACGACCGCCGAGGAGGAGAAGAAGGAGGAGGTCGTCAACCCCGAGACCACCGCCGAAGCCGACGCCGACAAGCCCGCCCATGAGGACGGAGGCGACATCAAGAAGGAGGCGGAGGAGCACTCGGGCAACGATTCGGAGGAGAAGAAGTCCGACTCCCCTTCCACCTCGCCCACCATCCCTCACTCCAACGGCAAGCCTCCCGTTCCCAAACGCTCAGCCGCTCGCGCTTCCGGCTCCACAACCCCCATCCTCGGCTCCTCCTCCCCCGTCATCCCTACTCCCACCTCCCCCATCCCACGCGAAGAGACTCAAGCCTCCTCGGCAGCACCGAAACTCCCTCCTCGCCGCGCTCCCGCTCCTCCTCCTCGTCACCCCTCCTCCACCACCGCTACCAACGGCGCACCAGGCGACATCCTCGCCTCCGCCATGGGATGGGAAGATCGTTGCTGGAGTGAGGTCGTTAGACTCAAGGAGAGCGTGTTTTGGGCTCGTGTGGCCGCCGTCGCGCAGGATGGGGAGCAGGTCGCTAGTCGGTTGGCCAAGGTGCAGGATTAGAGGGAAGAGTATTGAGTGTGAGTCTGGTGGTCATAATAATGTCAGTTCTTCGTTTTCGCGTCGTTTGAGGGTTGTCGTGGGGGAGAGAACTCGGCGAAGAGAGTTCGGCGAAGGCCATACAACGATTTCCATGACCTCGGAGCTGCGGATGGCCAGCTTGAATAGATGGAGAGAGGGTTTTTCGAGACTTGCGGATGTGCTTGGAGGGGAGATATGTGCTCTCCAACGGGCGGACACCCCGAGACGAGATGAGGATGATGAGGTGAGAGTGCAAGAAGAGCTACGAGGGATCTAGCAAGTCCCCAGTCCTGACCTCGGCTCTCAGCCGAAGGTCGTCTCTCCTGCCCATCCTGGGCCATGCTGCAGCTCATCGACACGCCACACCTCTCCCCTTCGCAAGCCGGACGCCCCCTTGCCGCTGTTCGGCGATGGCTCGTACTTCTTGAGCAGTCGAGTGAGCGTACAGAGCGAGCACAGAGTTGTCGATATGTTTAAAGTGCTCTCTCAGCTGACTCGCGGCTCACAACCATGCACCGCACTTCTGTTGACAAGTCGAGCTCGACCCTCCCGTTCCCCCTTGTCCTCCTGCCACGACTCTGCTCGTCGCCTCTTCGCCTCGTTCACCGCTCGGCAGCTTACGAGCAAGCACAAGATGGCACCAAGACCTCGCAAGAAGCCTCTGCACCCTCTCGCACCCTCCTCCAGCAAGCCTAACGCCCCTCGCTCCTCCAACTCGAGCAGCACGACTTCTGCCGCCGCTCCTTCCCTCTCGTCCCTCTCGAAGCCTTACGAGGGGTTCGCCCTCGACGTTGGCTACAGACGTCTCAAGATCAAGGACTATTCTGGACGAGTACACCAGTGGAACACCGAATGGGAGCGCCGTCTCGCCGCCTTCTACGATCCCAGCTCGCCGCCCTTCGTCGATGAGAAGGCGGATGCTGCCGACTTGGCCAGATACGTCGACGAGTGGGGATTCCACTGCAGGGAGGCGGGAATTAGAGGCACGAAGGCAGTGTACTTGAGCCTGGGCGGCGAGAAGGCGGCGAGCGACTTTGAGGAGAAGTACGCCGAGCCTTGGAGGCGAGGCGGAAGGGAGGGGAGGGGGGAGATGCTGTTGAAGGCGTTGGAGCATGGGCACCGCCAAGCGGCCAAAGGAGTGGGAAGGGGGGAGACGTTCCGCATGCTTGCTCCCGAGGTCACGCTCGAGCAGATGGCCGGAGGTGACGGAGAAGGCTTCCTCAAGCTCATCAACGCTCTCCTCGTCGAGGGTTCGACCGAGGACGGCGAGTGGTCGGTCTTCGTCCGCCATGAAGCTTTCGAGCGCAAGTTCCTCTTCAAGTTCGACCAGGACACCATTCTTCCCGCCTCCAAGGTCCTTCGTGGATTCCAATACGAGCAAGTCCTCACTCGAACGTCGTACCTCCTTCTTTTCGTCTTGGACGTGCTTTCTGCCATTGTGAGTGCTTTTGAGAGGGTTGTATCAGGCTGCGGGACCGACTGCTCCTTCGAGCAGAACGGCGACGAATTCGAGGAGCGCTCCTTCGCATCCTTCTCTCGTCGCGAGTACACGGCCAAGAACAACGAAGCTGCCGTAGCGAGGGGAGGATACCTACCGGAGCTCGGAGACGATGAACCTACCGAGCAGGAGTGTAGTGGATGTGGCAAGACGGGTGAGTGGACGTCCTCAGTCGCTCTTTCTCGCTCGCGAGCTGATCTCGGCTCGACTCGTTCTTCGCAGCCGCCGCGATCGCCCCCAAGAAGTTCCTCTCCTGCTCCAAGTGTCGTCAAGCGGGGCGATACGTTCCTTGGTGCTCGTCGTCAGCTTCTCTATCCCGCTCACTCTTGCGGGAGCCGAGATTGACCCCTCTTCCCCCCCTTCAGCAAGTGCCAAGATGCCAACTACAAGCTCGGAGTCAAGCACAAGAAGACGTGCGGTCAGACGCTCAGAGATGCTACATCACTCCCGACCTTCTCCTCCACCACCAAGCCCTCCCTCCGCCTCAACCCCATCCTTCAGCTGCAGCTCGAGTGCTACCGTCAATTCAACGCCGAAGCTGAGGCTCTTTGGTTCTTCTCCCACCGTGGCTCCCCCAAAAGACGAGGATATCAGACACCGCTCACTCTAGCTGGTCCAAAGAGCGACACCGCGGCGACGAGGAGGCAGCAGACCCAGCGCATGATTGCGATTCGCGATTCGGCGATCCACCAGCAAGACGACAAGTCGCTCGGCATCCTCCTCGGCTACCTCCTCGAGTGCCCCGATCTTCTTTGGAGTGAAGACCACCTTCCCTGGATCCACGAGAACAACAAGGGCAAGCGCAACCCCACGAAGGCCGAGCAAGCGACGCTGGGCTCGGTCAAGCCCGCCGAGCTCAAGCGCCATTTGATGGATGCTTTCGAGTTGGATGATAGGAGGGTCGCCGAGTTGATCAAGATTGGATGGAAGGCGTTGAGCGAGCCGGGGAGGGAAGTGGAGAGGGCGGTTTGGACGACTACTCGCCAGTATCGGTGCGCCCTCGTTTCGCTCCTCTTCCCGCTGTACGCGAATGACTACACCTCGGCAGTGAGGACAGCAAGGCCGTTTTTGACCTCCTCGACTTCAAGCCCGCTCCCGCCGCCGCCATCGCCGACGAAGCGCCCTCCTCTTCGACCGACCCCTCCGCTGCGTCTCGCAGCTGGTTCGGCTCGCTCCTCTTCGTGCTCGCCCTCGTTCTCGGATTCTTCGTCACTCCTTTGTGCGTACACTACATTACGTTCGAGGCTTAGCCCAGAAAACTGATCCCTCCCCTCCTCTAAGGCTCAACGACGGCGATTCGGACTCGAGCGACGAGCCGGACGCTGATTGAGGCGCGAGGGCGCCGGAAGAGACAAGAGCTTGGGTCCGTGACATGGTTGTAGCTGTTTGTACTGTACAGGGTCCTCTGCCTCTCTCATCGCGATTCCGGAGAAAGTTCGGCGCTCGCAGAGTCAACTCGGAGTGGCTGTTCCTTTCACTCCTAATGCATGCCAGCCTTCTATCAAGCCTCGGGCTTGTAAGGATGCTCCTTCGCCCAGTGGTCGGCGATTGCCTCCCTCGTCGTGATCCATCCGCCCTTGCTCTTGGCGTGCTCGATGAACTTGCGAAGGCCTCCGATCCTGCCTGGCCTGCCAATCACTCGACAGTGTAATCCGATGGACATCATCTTGGGCGATCCAGCTTCGCCCTCGCGGTGGAGTTCGTCGAAGGTGGCGATGAGGTCTGAGGAGGGGGAGGGGGTCAGCGCCGAGCGAAGGGGGAATGGGAGGACAGGCGACGTACATTCCGCAAACTCGTCTCCAGTGATGAAGCCGTTGATTTGAGCAAACTTGTAGTCGTTGCAGTCGAGCGAGTCTGTGAGCGACACAAGGGAGAGGTCAGCGAAGCTCCTTTCGGCGAGGGGGACGAGGGGGAGTGAGACGAACAGGGTACGATGAGCAATCCCTCGTCAGGCTTTCCACCAGGGTAGGGTACCCAGTGGGGCAAGTCGTCGGAATAGTCGTCCGAGTAGTATTTGAGAGGAATCCCTTCCTCCTTGAAGCCGCGAGCGACCAGACCACGGGAGCGAGCACCGGCCTCGGACTCGATGTGTCCATAGTACCATCCGACGGGAGGCGTCCCAGTCGGCGAAGTAGCCTTGATGGCTGTTCAAGGAGGTCTGAGTGAGCGGCAGTTTCCCTCCGAGTCGCGCTCAACGAGAAGCTCACCCTTAATGGCCTTCTTGACGTTCTCCAACTCTTCTTCGGGGCTCTGCTGAGTCCTGTCGATCCACCTGTAGCCGTGACTCGCGACTTCGTGGCCGCCCTTCGCAAAGCCCTCGGCGACCTTCGGCGCAAGTTCGAGCGCCTTCCCGCAGGCGTAAGCCGTGCAGGGGACTCCTTGCTCGGAGAAAAGGCGGAAGATGCTATCGATTGAGGAAGGAATGAGCAAGGAGCGAGGGCAGAAAGCGGGAGAGGAGAAGAGATGAGCGAACCGCCAGACTCCACTTCGCGAGCCATACTCGTAGACCGACTCCATGTTCACATCACGCTGGTTCTGCATTGGCTTGAGACCAGGGCCGATCTCGCTGCAGCCCGTCTCGGTGATGGTGTCGCCATTCGAAGGAGCGAGCTGCTCGGCGATGAGGCAAAGGGGGAAAGTCAGATCTATTTTCTCGTTCCAGGAGAAAGAAGAGCACAGGGAAAGGGGAAGGGAAGAAGTAAGAAGAAAGCAACTCACCTCACACCCCTCCTCGTAGTTCAGAACGAGCGAGATGGCGACTTTGGCCGAGTTCGGCCAGTTTGCGTTGGGTACATGCTCCCCATAGCCCACGAGATCACGAGGAGAGTATTCGTACGAGTTGGTGCTTGCCATAGCGGTGTTGGTGGTGGATGGCGCTGAAGCTCGAGCGCGATACGACGAAACGGCGACGAGGCGAGTGAGGAGAAGAGAGAGAGAGAGATGCAGGCGTCACGAGCGGGGAGATAGCGGAAGATACACGAGTGCCCGTCTGCGCCCAGCTGCTGAACGGCCGAGAAATGGAGTGAATGGTCGGAGGTTGAACGTCCGAAGCGAGAGCCGAAGAATCCGGGGTCCGGGGATCAGTGGGAATTCCGCTCGCCTTCCCCCTCGATAAAATCACAATCAAGAAAGTGCATACTAGACAGAACATCACGACAACGAAGGAACTCATGCACAGCGGAACGACGGATTCCTTGGCGGTTCCTCGTTCAACCTCGACCGCCTCGATACGCCTCGTCCTGTGCGGTAAGGGAGGTCAGCCTCCACGCTCAACTGCGAAAGAGAAGCAAGGACTCACTTCACCACTATCATACTCGCCGTTCCCATTCATCACCGGCGAAAGATTCCGACCGTACTCGGGCACTCCCCAATCCCCCGCCATGGGATCGTTCTCCGTCTCGCTCACCCTGCTCAGTTGCGCCCTCCGACTCTTCCCTTTGCCCTTGTTTGGCGTTTGCGTCTTGACCGACAACCCGCTCGCTGCGGCTCGAGCTGGCGATGGCGACTCCGGCGCGGCTGCAGCCTGCGAGTCAAACGGCGCCGAGGTAGGAGCTGAAGGCGAGTCGCCGGAGACAGAGGTTGGTGTAGGGGAGGATGAAGTCGAAGCGAAGGGGTTGTCGTGCGGTGGTGGAGGTGGGTGATGGCGTTGGTTGTGTCTCGGCGTCGTCTCCAGTCGGTCCTCATCCGCCGACTCAGGCTCGGTATCCTCCGCCGAGTCGGTTGCCGTACCCGCGTTGATGCCGAGAACATCTGCCACCGACACGGGCGTCTTCTTCGTGGAAGCCTGCCGAGGGGTGAGGGTTGCGCTTGAGTCCTCCTTGCCTCCTGCCCGCTCGGCTTCCTTGTCGAGATCGATCACGCTTCCTCGTTTACCTCCTCCTAGTCCAAGGTTCATCCCCAGGGGCGGTAGGACGGTGAAGACGTCCCGCTCTTCTTCATTCTCAGTGCGGTACGAGTCGAAGGGGTCGGGGTGCTCGTTGAGCATGTTTTCGATGATGGGGTCGGATGTGGCCTTGGAAGCGAGTCGGTCGGAGAGGTCGAGTGTAGAGCGGAGGACGAGCGAGACCTGGAAATCAGGAGGGTCAGCATCTCGGTCTCAGAACTCCGCCGAGCGCGAGAACTCACCTTGCCTGAGATCAGCTCCCATGTCTCCGACTCATGGTCCAGCACCTCGTTGTAGTAGGACTTCTTGACTGCCTCAACCTCCCTGACTTGCTCCTGCAGCTTCTCCAACGCCCGCCGAAACTGCGAGAGGTCGCGGCTCTTCTTCCTGCCCTGCTTGAGGTTATCAGCTTCGGTCTGACGGATGGCTGCGGTGCGCTCAGCTAGCAGCGCCTCGTATTCGGCGTGACGGGTGGTGGTCGTAGCGACGTAGGTGTCGTAGGCGTGGAGAAGGGGGATCTCGAATGAGCGGTAGAGCGTGTCACTCTGCAAGGCGAAGCGTGAGCTGAATGGCACGAGTAGAGGAATACAGCCAAGCTGAACGTACGAGGACCTGTCCCGAGTTGGCGACCATGTACTGCAGCCCGCTGGCGGCGAGCAGCTGCTCCCCACTCTCCCCGGCTCCCTTGACGCGCGCGCATTCCTCCAGAGCCCCAGCGAAAGCAGTCGAGGCTGCGAGACGGAGTCGAAGTCAGTGCGCTGTATCTCTGATCACGAGAAGGCGTCGCGCCTGGCTCAGAGCGACATACCCGAGCTGAGCGCGAGCATCGCGTTACGGTACGCTTTGGCTGCCGCCAGCAAGTTGTCATAAGCGGCGACAGAGCTTCGGAGCTGGAAGACGAAGTCGGCGGTCAGTGTACACGGCTACAGCACGACCAGGCGAGCAACGTACATCTGCCCGAGTGACTATAACGCGCGGTGCTCCGTCCTCTCCCCAATCAAACGCGCTTGCCGAGGTGGTAGCAGTGAGCGTAGGGCTCAGTTGAGGATCCTTGTAGCTTTGAGGTGGCCTGGACGAGCGGAAGCTCCGAATTGAAGGGACCATCGACGGCTTCAGTGGTTGAACGAGTCGAAGCGCAGTCAGGTGGTCTCGGTGCAGGGAGGGAGAAGGCGGGCGTCCGACAGCAAGCAGCTGCTGTCCTACAGCTCTGAACGAGTCGAGTCTTTGACGAGGTGAAGGTGGGGGAGCGAGAGCCACGAAACGCGAGTCGCGCCGGCTTTCGCTCCTTGAATTCCTGCTACATCCTGCTTGTTCTTCTTCGACGCATTTCAGAGGTTGGTAGGCTACAGACGGTTCCCGCCAAGGTGAGCTCTTGCCTCTCTGTATCTCTCGTAATTCCACTGACCGTTGAAGCGCCGCGCTCAGCTCTTCGCACGTCCAAACTGTGAGTTGACGAGGGCTTCTGAAGACTATTGCAGTGTAAAGGGCGCTTGACTGATCTTCTTGCTCTGCACTCGAATTCGCCGCCCCGTTAAGTCGTTCTTTCGGCCCTCGCCAATCTCCTCCCCCTCCTTCTCGGCGCTCCCCAACTACCTCACGTCACCGACATGGCCGCTCCTCGTCCTCCCTCCCTTTTCCGAATGCTCTTCAAGGGCTACCCCCAAGTACCCAATACCGGAAGCTGCGCAAGAGACCACCTGGCCAACGAGCGGACGAGTCTAGCTTGGATGCGCTCCTCCCTGGCCCTCGTAGCGCTCGGGATCGGACTCGAGCGGTTCGAGACACTGCGCGAGGACATTGTTCGAGCTTCCGCCCCGACTCCTGAGCCCGAGGAAGTCAAGGATAAGCCACCACCAAAGTCTCTCTTCGCCCTCAGCCCCTCCAAGCAGATTTCCCTGCTGCTGTGTGGGACGGGGGCCGTCGTCGCCATGTCGTCCACCGTTCGCTACTACCAAGTTTTGCTCGAACTGCAGCACTCGCCGTCACGCTTCACCCCGAATGTGAGGGGCATTGGCTTGGTGTCTCTTATGTGCTTTGGAGTGTTCGGCGCGGTGCTGGGTACGGAGCTGAGGCAGAGGGAAGATTGAGAAGTGATTCAAAGACCTGCCCTTACCATAGAGTGAGTACTTTGTCTCTTCTTCGCTCTGTTGACGCTCGTCGCTCTTTCGGCGCTGACCCTCTCGCTCTCTATACTGCTTTCTGCACCTTTTGCAGGATATCACGGCATCATCACGACAACCAGATATTGATAGAAACATTATGCTGGAACGACGACGCGCTGCATGCGCTACAGAGCAGCTCAGCCCGCCCCGAAACTCAGCGAGAGCCGAAGCTGGTGTCGTTCACCTAGGAGCAGAGGGAAAGCTCGCGGAGTTTTGCGCCTCATCCTGCTTGACTACTACTCCTGTCAACAAAACAGCCCCACCTACAGAGCTACAGCCCGGCTGGCAATGACCTACGAGTTCGGCTCGGTCGAAGGCCGGATCGGGCTCTGGTCTATTACCAACGAGCCGGCCTCGCATGTGCATGACGAGGATGACGCCTCCACACCTTACCGCCTCCACAAGAAGGCTCTTAGAATTTCCCTCGCCCATTGCTGATGCAGCAGGGGAGCCAGTTATAAAAGGCGGGGAGCTCGAGCTTGAGAGCAGGTTGTCTTTCTAACACACTCCCTCGCCTTCACTCGACCCAGTACTCGCTACACTCCGACCACACTACAACTCCTCAGCAATGGCCCCTCCTCGTACCGCTCTGATTGCAGTCACCAGCGCGCACATCGCTCTCTACCCCGAAGGGAAGGAGACTGGTCTCTTCATCTCCGAGGTAAGTAGCAGCAGCAGCAGCATCTCTACAACAACATAAGCTGACCCTCTGCCTTGCTACAGGCTCTTCACCCCTACAACGTCCTCGTCCAGGCGGGCTTCAAGGTCGACTTCGCGTCCGAGGACGGCACTTGGTGAGTTTCTACGTCATTGGACGAGTTTCTGCAGTGGTGCTTATGAGAGTGGATATACTACAGGACTCCCGACTTCAACTCGGAGCAGGAGGACTTCCTCAACGGGCAAGACAAGAAGGACTACGAGGACACCAACTCGCCCTTCCGCAAGGCGCTCGATGGCCTCGTCAAGGCTGATGAAGTCGACCCCAAGAAGGTGAGCTTGATTTCGCTTTCTACTGCTCAGAGTCGACGGGGACCGCTAGGAGGAGGAAAACGGGTCGGACTGGCAGCGACGATCATCGCCGAGCGTGCGCTGACAATACCTGCCTTCGCTTCCGCTCACAGTACGGAGTCTTCTTCGCCGCTGGAGGACATGCCGCCCTGCTCGATTTCCCTACCGCCTCCAAGCTGCAAAAGATTGCCAACGCCATCTACAAGGATGGAGGAATCGTCTCTGCCGTCTGCCACGGACCTGCCATTATCGCTGGTCTTGATCCCGAGGTCATCAAGGGCAAGAAGGTCACTGGTTTCACCAAGAAGTGAGTCGAAGCTTCCCGGCACAGTTGCGAGGAAGGACAGCGCCGAGCGAGCTTAGCTTCGGCGCTGAGCTTGTGCTTCGTTTCTGCACTGTACGGAAGCTGACCGAGCTCTTCTTTTCAATCCACAGGGGCGAGGAGGATCTCAGCGTTCTCACCACCATCGAGGCCGACTGGAAGCGCAAGATCGTCGCCGACTACGCCAAGGAAGTCGGAGCCGAGTATGTTTCGCCTGCTGGCCCTTGGGACGCCTTCACCGTCACCGACCAGCGCATCGTCACGGGCGCCAACCCTCAGAGTGCGCACAAGACTGGAGAGGAGATTGTTGCCGAGTTTGAGAGGCTTTGAACGTAGCTCTTAAACTACCGAAAGTCTCGGTGTTGAGCCAGAGACCCGTGAATAGCTTGTTGAATAGCAGTACTCAGTTCCACCGATCCATCGAGCTACAGCCGCGAGATTTCTCTCACGTTTTGCGAAGTGCACTTGAATGACTCGCGAGATCAGCAAAAGCCGTCTGCAGACCGTCCTCGGCCGAACAAAAGCTTCGGCGCTGATGCTCGCTTGCAGGCCTACTGAGATCCTTCTGCCCATTTTCGCCGAGTTAAAAAAATATAATCACGAAAGTCGAAGTGACCGTCTGCACCCTCTCAACACTTGTCCTGCAATTGATCCTCCGTTTCTAATGAAGCGCCTTACTCGGCCATTAGTCGACTTGCTTGAGCGATTTGGCCCAGCAGCTCTCCCTCCGCCCTCCTCCCTCGTCGCTGTCCTCAACTCGCCCAGGATGGTTCCTCCAGTCCAGTACGGTGGAGATGAGGGTGAGCACTCTACACTGCTCTCACAAGCCTACAGAGCTCTAACAGCCTTCAAACACACCCTCCCCAGTCTCTGCCATCGTTCTCGACATTGGAAGCCACACTACTCGCGCTGGGTGAGCTGCCTCGCTCTCTAGCATCTACACTCTTACATCAGCTAACGCCAGCTCTGCACTACAGTTACGCCGGCGAGGACTCTCCCAAAACCGTCTTTCCCACCTCCTTCTCCACCGTGCCCGGCACCCCACCCACCTACACGCACGGCAACGCGCTACACCTCTACCGACCCAACTCGATTCATTCTACTCTCATCTCCGACGGGCTCATCACCGACTGGCCCGCCCTCTCGAGGACTTTGGACCACGCGTTTCGGGACAGGATGCGCCTGCCTGATCTCTCTGAGTTCCCTCTGCTGGTGACCGAGGCTAGTTGGAATACCAAGGAGAATAGGGAGAAGATGTGTGAGGTCGCATTCGAGGAGTGGAAGACCCCGGCGTATTATGCGGTCGACAAGTCGGTGATGAGCGCGTGAGTCTCAGAGCTGCTGGGGAGTAGGGAGGGCGAAGAGAGTTCGTTGCTGACGCTCTAGAGATTGCACAGATTTGCCTCGGGCAAGGGCTCGGCGCTGGTGATTGACATCGGCGAGGAGATGACCTCCGTCGTCCCAATCTACGACGGCTTCGTTCTGCGTAAAGGTCGGTCCTTGCATACGCTCTCTCTCCGCGTCGGTTCACCATCCACTAGTCGCTGACCCGCTCGCGCTCCCTCCCAACAGCCATTCAAAAGCAGCCCGTTGGCGGCAATCTCCTCTCCTCGGTCCTTCTCTCTCACCTCAAGAAGTCCACTCCTCCCACTCCCATCGTCCCTCACTACCTCGTCAAGACTAAGGAGGCCGTCCCTGCCGGCGCTCCCGCCAAGGCTACCCTTCGGTGAGTCGCAACCGCCTTCGCCGAGCCGAAGAGAAGCTGACCGCCGTCCCTTCGTTTCGCAACAGCGACGAGCGCAAATTCAATCCCGAGGACCCCAACTGCCCTACTACACCCTCCTACCACCGTGCACAAGAGATGCGCGTCATGCACGAGTTCAAGGAGTCGACTTGCGAGGTCTTGAACCCGACCTGGGACGATGCGTGAGTGTCCGCTCGCCCTTTGACTCAAGCGGAGCGCTGACTTCCATCGTACCATAGTACCGCCGCTTCGACCCCTACACGGCCGTTCGAGTTCCCCGATGGCTACAACGCTCTCTTCGGACTCGAAAGACTCACCATCCCCGAGATCTTGTTCAACCCCCAACGCTTCCTTCCCGAGGAGGTAGGAGCTCTACTTCTTCTTGACTCTCCTCGACCCCAACTCACCCGCTCCCGACCCCTCTACAGTTCAAACACCTGCCCCTCCCTCCCTCGGCTTCGACCATCCCTTCGCACCCCTACGACGGCCTCTACCCCGTCTCTCGCCTGGTCAGCAACGCGCTCGTGCGGATCGATGCCGATCTTCATTCCACTTTCTTCAACAACATCGTCGTCACCGGTGGCACTACTTTGACGCAGGGCTTCGTCGACAGGCTGCAGGCCGAGCTGACGAGCGTTAGTATGGGCATGAAGACCAAGATTCGTGAGTCTGCACTTTCGTGACTGATGTGAAGGATGGACGCTGATGGGAGGTTACTCCGAACAGACGCCGCTTCTTCCCCGGCTGAGAGGATGCACTCGTCTTGGCTCGGCGGGTCGATCCTTGCTTCGCTTGGGACATTCCACCAAGTGAGTCCTGCTTGGCTCGACTCTTGGGTACTCGCTTCTCAATGAACTTTTGACTGATGCTTCTCTATCCTATCTGCTGCAGCTCTGGATCGGAAAGGACGAATACGACGAGGTGGGAAGCTCGATCGTCACTCGGCGAGGAGGAAAGTAGAGGGTGAGTTCGTCTTTCGCTCGTGTCTACGCAGCTCGAGAACTGACGCCTGATATCTTTCTACAGCAAAGATCCGTGGGAGCCGACGACGAGGAATTGAATCGCGATCAGAAAGGCTGCGGGAAAGTTGAATGATTGCCGAGCGAGGATCGAGGAGGAGGAGAGCTGGCGCGGCGACCGAAGCTTTCATTTTGAAGGAGCTTTCGAGGGTCTCGTGTAGTCGAGTAGGGTGCTGGGATACGATGAAGATGGAACTCGACGATGTTGTACACCATCCATCCGATTGCTGTAGCGAGCCATCTCCGAGCGAGCAGTGTTTGCCCAGCCAAGCTCCAAGGGGCGGTCGGTCGAGCGCTCTTCGCCTCTTGGACGCCTGCCATTCTCCTCGTCTCTGCGCTTCTTCGCCTCACGTTTGCTTGTTGGACCAGTACATTCTTTAGCAGCTTCTGCAGGTCAGTTCTATACTCGCCTGTAGCTCAGAAACAGCGCGCTGACCCGGTTTGGACGCGCAGCAGACGGGACCACCCCTTCTCCCCTCGCCTCTCGCCCTCTCATTTCCTCCCCTCTCGCTGTACGAGAGCAGGCGCGCGCGCGTTATGGCGGCCTCGTATGTCCATCCCGCGGTGCTCATCGCCAGCAGCGCCCCCCTGGGCGCCATGTCGACCACCACCCTCGCCGTAACGGCCACCGCCTTCTCGAGCTTCAACACCCCCGCCATCACCGTCCCCTTCCCCACGGGCTACGGTTCCAAGCAGACCCAACTCGCCTACAGCTGGACGGGCACCGCGACCAACGGAGGGCAGGCTACTTCGACGATTGGAGGAGTCGCCGCGACCAGTGGCTACGCCTCCGTCATGGCAGGCTATGTAGCTCCCACCGCTGGATCGAACAGTGGTAGTAGCAGTGGATTCGAATGGCCTACATGGGCCACGGGAGTCATCGTCGGTTGTGGAGTGCTGGCGCTGCTCGTGTTGGTGGGCGCGCTTTGGTGTTGGAGGCGGAGGGCCAAGAGGAGACGCGCGGCGGGCATGGTACCGGCCAAACGGGGCAAGAAGAGCAAGAAGGGTGCAGCAGTCCTCACCGAGAAGGATGGGGACTCGCCCACCCCTCGGCGCAAGCTCAACAAGGGAGGCCTGCGCAAGGGCGGCGACCCCGCCGAGTTCGATACGGTGCCCCTCGACAACAACTACCCTCCTTATCCTACACCTCCTCCCGTCGCCGCTGGCACTGAATACCGTCAAGGAGCTCCCTACCGCCCCGTCGCCAACGATTCTGTCTACTCGCTGCACAACGGCTCCTCCGCCGCTCTCCCTGGTCGTGGACACTCCGCCGACCCTCACTACAACGGCGTCCTTGCACCCGCCTACAACCCTACACCATACCCCATCGACCCCTACGGCCAACCGATCAACCCTCCCTCGCGCCATCATCGCATGGCTTCGGTCGACACCGCCGACTCGGGCTACGAAACCCCCGGAAATCGCACTGGACCCGACGTCTCTTCCTCCTCCATCTCCTGCTCCCCAGCTCGTCTCATCGCCAACGCTGCGCCCATGCCGAGTCGAGGTCCGGGCACCTACCGCTGGAACAACGAGTCAAACGACCCCGACGTCGGTTCGGCGATTGGCAGCGCCATGTTGGGAGGGGGCGGCGATCCCGATGAGCTTCCTCCTCCCGTGATGCCCGGCGAGGCCATCGGTCACGCACGAGGCGGCTCGCTCCATCACGATGGAGGCGTTCGAGCAGGTCGTCAAGAGGTGGAGGCGCCGCTTCTCTACCCTCAAGGAGACGTTCGCAACCGTCGACTCGCGGCTGGAGCGGCAGCAGCTGGCCACTCTGGACCTCCTTCACCGGGCCTCGACGTCCCAGCGCACTACCAAGGCGGCGCCCCTGCCGGCCGAACCGAGTCCGCCCAATCCCACTACCACGAGGCTCGGTCCGGCTCGTCCCAATCGAATCGCAGTGGAGCAAGCTCGGAACGTCGTCGTCAGCGTAGGGATGTACCGCCACCCGTGCAAGCGCCCGCCTACGACTCGAATTATGGCGTCCCAAGCTCGCCGGCGTTGGACTCGGCGTGGGAGCAGCAGCATCAGCAGCATCATGACCGATATTAGAGCTGGAGGACGTTTATTTATGATGGGAGGTCGTGCGGTGGAGCGATGGACAATACCGCGGCTGCTCTCTCTTCCCCTTGTGTATGACTAGTTTGATACCCCCTCCCCTCCTGCTTGGCAACTTGATTCCTTTTGGCTCGTATCCCGCCCGTTCTCGAGAGGCGGCGAAGTAGGTCAATAAAGTCTAATCGTTGCGCATCTATCTCTAAGTGAATCTATGGTCTAGGGCCAAGCTCTGATAAGTCAAATCTAATCCGAGCTCGGCGTCCGTCTCAAACGCTCTGCACCTCCTCCTTCGGCACGTCCTCCTCCACCTTCTTCGGTTGCTCCGCCGCATTCCCATCCACAGCCACCTTGGGCGCATACCTCGACCACGACCTGATCCTGGGACCCCAAACGTAAAAGCCAAAGGGGACGAAGCAGAAGGCGAACGAAACGCATGCGAGGACAGTCATGCCATGGTGAGGCCCCATCGCTTCAAACATGGGTCCCGTGTAGATGACTGCCACGCCGCTCATGATGTAGCGGACGAGGGTGAGGTCCGACAGAGCCGAGGCGGCGGTGGAGAGGTAGGAGTCTGTTCGGCGATGATCAGAGCTGGTCAGCGAGGGAGAGATGTAGGAGAGGGAAGCGAGAAGAGAGCTCACCGATGATGTATTGGTAGGAGCTGATGAAGCAGCACAAGATGGACATGCCGAAGAAGATTTGAGAGACGAGAGCGGGCCAGATGGTGAACTCTCGGTCGCAGGTCCAGGCTCTGTGGGCGATGGGAGAGCCGAGGTTAGCTCAGCATTCGAAGCAAGAGATCAAAGGACTGAACACACAGCCAGAAGAGCGAGATGGGCATCAACCAAGTCCCAATCATCGCGACCTTCAGCCTCTCCTCGGGCGGCGGGACGGCTCCTTCGCCATGCTGCTCCACCGCTCGCGCTGTCGCCTTGAGGTAGGATGTAAAAATGAAGGGGATCAGACCGCCGACGATGGCGATGCCCAGGGCGATAGGAATGAAAGTGAGCCCGAGGAGGCCAGCGCCGAGATCGTAGGCGGCGAAGACGTAGGGGTAAGCGACGAGGTTGCCGAAGAGGACGACGTAGACCTATGAGTCGTGAAGGGAGCGAGTCAGCTCTGGCTTCAAGAACGCAGCAAGTCGGGTGAACAGGGGAGGCGACGCCTCGGTCGAGGTGAAGGGGGGCGACCTCGGCGCAGGCAGACCCACCAGAGTCATGTATAGTGAGAAAGCGACGACAATGGGTTCCATAACCAGCATCTTGAATGGTCGCTGAGCAGCGTCGACAAAGGCAACCTTGAAGGGCACGGCAGCGCGAGTCCTTTCCAGCGCGGTTCGGTAGCGGTCATCCCCTGTAGCCCGTCGAAGCTCCTTGGCCTTCATCTTGAGGAGTTCGTCGGCTAGCGTCTCGGGCATGAAGAGGAAGGAGATGATGGCCGTGGCAAATCCCCTGCGGAGAGAGGGAGAGATGTCAGCCGAGGGCGGTTCGGCGATTTCTCTCGGCGACTTACCAGATCGCGGTGATCCAGTCGCACCACCTGTAGCCGAGGTAACTTTCACCAATAAATCCTCCCATCACTGGTCCAATGGCTGGCGCCATCAAGCCAATGGTTGCGAAACTGCAGAGCCGAGAGAGCGGTCAGCGTGAGCAGGAGGTTCGGCAAGAACAAGCTTACGCAGGGAGAGCATAGGTGCGCTGCGACGAGTCGAACATGTCGGCGATACTTGCTCCTGCGTTACCGAGTGGCGTGGAGCCTGCCAGTCCTGCTAGAAATCGTAGAGCGAGCCGACCGCCGATGTTCGGCGAAAGGGCAGCGCCGACCTCGAAAAGAGAGAAGAGGATGATTGTGATGAGGTAGACGGGGTTCCTATTATGCAAAGCAGGAAGTCAGCGACTTGTGCAGATCAGTAGAGTGGACATTAAGCGCCTTACCGACCGCCGAGCTCGCTGAGGGGAGCGAGAAATGGAGAACTGACGCCGAAGCCAATAAGGAAGAGCGCCGTATCGAGCGAGATCTGCTCGATAAACATTAGGACAGTGTTGCTGGACACGGAGACCCGACTCACCACCTCAGACGAGACCCCCAACTCCTCCTTTGCGAACTCGGCCGCTCCGCTGTTGACTGCCGCCGCGACACCTACTAGCAGTGCAATGTTGGCAATGAGAATGACCTGCATCCACTTGCGAGTCTTGCTCCAGGCTTGAGGATTGTGGCGGTCCCCTGGCGCGAAAGATACGAGGTAGCGGTCGGCAGGAGCCTCAGCCTGGTCGTTGAGGGTTGCGAGAGATGCCGAGGAGGGAGGTGTGCGTAGAGCATACTCGGCTGCTTCCCTGGCGAACGCCCTCCTCTCGACAACGGACTGCATCGAAGCACAAGATGACAGGCGGAGGACAAGCCCTGGCGACGATCCGCTTTTGAGAGATTCGCGCGCGCCGCTCTTCCTCCCTTTTGCCGAACCTCGCGCAATTACTTGTCATCAGCTATGTCAGCATCAGCAGGACTTCGGAGTCGAGCACAAGCTAGACCAGCAGCCAACGGGGATGCTACAGCAGCGGCTGCAGCGCGGGAGCAGTCGCAGGATCGAGTCGACAAGGGAAGGCTCAGGTCGGGGTCAGTCGTCTTGCTGGGCTTCTTCGCGCGTTTGAATGCAGCAGTACTAACCAATAACTCTTCTACAGACTTGAGGTCAGCTCTCACGCTTCCCGCTCTGCTCTTCTACACAAATTGACGCGTCCTGAGCGCTCCGCTTGCTCCCTCGCTCTCGTTTCAACCGCAGATCCCTCGCAAGCTGCTGCACTCTTCCATCTCCGTCTTGGTCGTACTCGCCTGGCTCTCGCATCCCAATGTCGCCAATGTCATCCGCTACGCTGCCATCGCCCTCGGCGTCATCGTGTCGGCCGACTTGCTTCGTTTCCAGTTCCCAGCCTTTGAGCGGGTCTACGAGCACTACCTGGGCTACTTCATGGTGCGTGGGCGGTCTAGATTTACTCATAGAATACACCAAAGCTGACCTCTGCTCTCCTACAGCGCGAATCGGAGCGGGGTGCGTTTCGAATGGACGAAGCGATGAACCGCCCTCGGCCTGGCTAATCCCTCGTTCCCGCTCTACAGAACGCGTCAACGGCACCATCTACTATCTCGTCGGCGTCTTGATCTGCCTGACCTTCTACCCTCGAGGTGAGTCCACCCGAATGCGCGTGTTTCCAGCCAAACTGATGAACCTCGCCCTTCTTTCGCAGACATTGCCGTCCTCTCGGTTATCATCCTCAGCATTTGCGACACGTCGGCCAGCGTCTTTGGACGCCTCTTTGGCCGCTACACCCCCCCGCTGCCCTTCTCTGGGTGAGCAGGCTTCCCGCTGAGCCGTTCGAACGAGGAGAAGGACGCGCGCTGATCCTCGACGACCCCTTGGCAGAACGCTCTTCGGCGCCAAGAAGTCGCTGGCAGGGACCATCGCAGCCGTAGCGACTGGCACTGTCGCCTCCTACGTCTTCTGGTCCTCCTACGCCGCAAGAGGAGACGAGGGCGACCTCAGCTGGCTCCCCGGCCGAGCTGCTTCAACTTGGACCGGTCCCAAGTCCTCGGCCCCAACTTTCTTGCCTCGGTTGCCCTCGCCGAATAGGTGAGCTTGGACAGTTCAGTGACTGCTGCCCGAGGCTGATCTCTTGACCCTGCAGCACCCTCTCCCTGACGACCCTCGCCATCGTGAACGGCCTCACCGCTGGCGTGGCAGAAGCTTTCGATGTTTATGGCTACGACGACAACCTCTCATTGCCTGTCTTGTTCGGACTGGGCGCTTGGGCCGTCATGTGGTGTCAGTAGCGTCGTTCGAGCTCGGCGATGCTTCGCGCTGACCTTTCTCCTCTCGCAGTGCTCGGCTAAGCTCGAACCGCCTCCACCATCCCATCCTGCACCCTAATCGATTTGCGATCCTCCTCTTCCCTTCGCCAATACCTCACCGCTGCCTTATACCTCTCCGACTCGTCCCCCCTCGGCGCCCTTTCCGCTCTAGACTTGTCCTCTGCTCTCCTATACCCCCCCATCCTTCGCTGTATCCTCTCGATTTGAACATAGGCACGAGCGTGGGCAAAGAATCCGCGTTTACACAATTCGAGCGAAAGGGAAGGGGAGAGCAACAAGGTCGAGAGAGGGAGAAGCGAAGGCCGAGAGTATGCGAACGAGCGAGTACAAGGGAAGGGGGAGAGGGTCTAGCCGCTAGCTCCTTCCTCGCCGTCCATCCACGAGTCTTCGACGGTCGTCCTTACGCGCTTGACGTACTCCTGCAAGGCAACAGTCAGCAAGAAGAGCGGTGGCGGCCTGAACAGGTCAGCGAGCGCACCTTCATATTGTCGCGGAAGAGTTGGGCAGCTTCGGCGTTGGCGGGGCTGCAAATGTACATCATCAGCTCGTGTTCTACTGCTCGGTCGAGGTGCAAAGCTCACCTGTTGGGGTTGGGATCGTGCAGCAAGCTCTGAATCGAGGTGAGGATGGCCGCAACGTCGTAAGTCGGGCTCCACCTGTTCTGTAGGATGTCGAGGCAGAGCTCCCCGTTGGCGTAAACATTGGGGTGGAACATCTTGGTGAGGAACTTGACGGTAGGCGGCTTGTTTGGGTAGCTCTCCTCGAACGTCAGCACCAGGCGGAAGGTGCCGTCCTCGAAGGGCGTGTCGGCTGTAGGAGAGTCGTGGGTCAGCTTCAGAGGGATGTATAGATGTATATGACTAGCTTACCGGGTCCAAAGATCACTGCGTTCCACACCATAATGTTGTCGGCGCAGGGTGCGCCCGAGATCCCTCCCGGCGGATCGCTGCTCAGACGTTTAAAGTCTCGTATGAGCCTCCTGCGACTGGCGGTGGACATGATTCAGGAAGAACGGCGAGCCCTGTTGTTCTGTAGTGAAGTGAGGCAGACGAGGGGAGAAGAGTAAACGAGGCGGAGGGAGAGAGACGAAAGGCGCCCGTTCGCGTGAGTCGAGCCGTCTGCAGTGAGGTGGCAAGGTGGAGCGAACATGCGTAAAGAGGGTCCAGATTCAGTAGATGCCTCTTTCTGCTGCTCGAAAAGCTCTTCGGACGCTCTTGAGCTGCTACAGAACTCGACCGAGACCAGCTGCCGCTCTCTCTCTCCGCGACACGAAGCGAAAAGGCGCTGTACAATTCGCAGACTCACTACAAGAGCACAAAGCACACCTAAGCTCTGCTTCCAGCTGCTATCCGACTGAACCAAACCCCTTCTGACCTCTCGTCGTCTCGCCCTCGCCTCGCCCTCGCCGAAATCGAGTCTCCGCATCCTCGTCGCAAAGGCTATGGAGGAGGATGGGAGATGTCAGGGGATGGAGATATAGAATTCAATCCAGAGAGCACTCACAAAAGTCCATCAAGCACACTGAAAGACCAAGAAACGCCGTGAGACGGTTCAACGGCGAGGAGGAGACGCGGTGGCGGCGGAGTTGTTGTTGGTGAAGAGCTTCTTGAGCGCCGAGAGGATGGTCCACCGCTCTTCTTGCTCACTAGATGACCGAGATGAATGTCAGCGAGGAAAGATAGAGACAGACGTCGAGAGCGTACCGGAATGCTCGCAGAGTGCTCCAAACCTCCTTCTCCACCTCCCTTCCCGGGTCCTCGAGCGCCTCCCATCCAATTCCAATCAACTCGGCGACCCGCTCCTCGCTCAACTCGAACGCCTCCATCAACTGGCGCTTGAGCTCAGCCTGCTCCACGACCTTGACAATTTGCTCGGCCTCCATGGTGGTCGCGTTGCGCACACTGCTGTTGCTCTCACGGACCGTAGGAGTCTTCTTCTTACTCCAGATGAGCTCGGGACATTCGAGGAGGAAGCCGAGCAGGATGCCGAGCGACTTGTCGTCCCGTTGGTGGATCGCCGAGTCGCGAATCGCCATCATACGGTGGCTCTGCGCCCTCTTTGTTACGGCGCTCCCCTCTCTGAAGATGGGGATGTTGAGCGGCGACTGGTAGACTCCGTCTTTTCGGGCTCCGTACTGGGAGTAGAACCATATTGCTTGAGCCTCGGCGTTGAAAGCTTTAAAGGACTGAAGCTGGTGTTGGAGGTGGGCGTTGAGTCGAGGGGTGGGGTTGTGGGTCGAGAAGGTGGGGACGGTGGAAGCGTCTCTGAGGGTCTGACCGCAGTTCTTCTTGTGGTTGATGCCGAGCTTGAAGTTGGCCTCGAAGCACTGCCTGCAAGAGCGAGCGGACGGGTTAGTCTGTACCGGTCGTCTAAAGTGAAAGAATGACCTCACGAAGAGCACCAAGAGACTTTTTTGCCCACTTTGAGGCACTTGCTGCAGTAGACGAGCTTCTTCGGCGCGATCTTGGCGGCTGCGAGCAAGAGGTCGACGAGGGTCAGCTGTAGGAGGGGAGGACTAGACGCCCACAACTCACCCGTCTTGTGACATCCAGTGCAGAACTTTCCGACTGGTTCTCTTGGTCCGAGCACGGGTAGCTGTCCCTCTTGTGCTACTGCCGTCGCGTTGCTCGTCGCCGAGTACTCGCGAATGGGCCTGTAGGGCTTGATGGTGCGCTTGCTGAGGTCTTCTCCGCCCTGTGAAGAGTCTGGTCAGCTCTGTAAAGCTTGTATGCTACACCTCTGAGCGTACAATGAGCGAGATTAGGCTTCGGATGACAGTGAGAAGGTAGGAGCAACGAGTGAGGAGCTGCTCCTGCTGGAATGCTCGAAGCGAGGTAGAGGCGGGGAGGAGGGTGTCGTGGTCGAACTTGAAGAGGAATTTGCGCTCGAAAGCTGCATGTCGGACAAAGATGGTCCACTCGCCGTCCTCGAAGAAGCCATCGGCAATGAGCGACTCGACGAGGTTGAGCATCCCCTGGCCGTCGCCTCCCGCCATCTGCTCGAGGGTAACCTCGGGAGCTAGCATGCGGAGGGTCTCTGCCCTTCTCGGACCCTCGGCCGCCCCTCGGTGTACATGCTCCAGCGCCTTCAGCAGCATCTCCTCCCTCGCCTCCTGACCCATCTCCCTCCATTTCTCGGCGCTAGCGTCAAACTCGCCCGTTGCCTTGGCTCCACACAACGCCGCATGATGGAGATTCACAGCCAGCTGGGTTCGTAGAAGGCGCGGAGCCGACGCTCCCATTCGGTATTCCACTCTTGAGTGCGATTGGTGTAGTTGAGGATTGAGTGGTAGAGTAGACCGCGGTCCAAGGCGAGACAACTGGTGCTGAAAGACGGGGAAAGTGGAGGAGGAAGCGGCGCGCTCGAGGAGCCAGAGGAGGGGGCAGGGCGGCAGTGTGCAGGTTTCCTGCAAGGCTTTGGTGCCATATTGTGCTTGGTAGAGCGCTGGCGAGCGAGAGACGAGGCAAGGAGGCGACGAGCAGAGATTTGGCGGGAGGACAAGCGGCGGACGGAGGGTCGAGCTCGACTTGTCAACAGAGGTGGTTCAGTGTTGCTCGTCGTCTTGAGCTACACGAGCGATTTTGAAAGACTGTGAAAGCTGGCAGCAAATTTGACATCTTTCCCAGCCTCTCATCTCGAGCTCAGCATCATCGCCGAGAAGGGATTGGAAGCAGCTGGCCGGGTCGCGAGGGAGCTGGTCTGTGTCTCCCCAGAGAGCTTGCAGGGCACTTTAGGCTGGATTAGAATGTATGCTACGTCTACGGACGTCTAGCGAGCTGCAAGACGTCCAGAACGGCCTACAACACACTGCTCGGCGATGGCTTCAAGCCAGTCTCCTTGAAGCCGTGCGGTAGGCTGGTCATCCAGGCCAGCCTCCTGCGACTGGCGGTGGACATGATTCAGGAAGAACGGCGAGCCCTGTTGTTCTGTAGTGAAGTGAGGCAGACGAGGGGAGAAGAGTAAACGAGGCGGAGGGAGAGAGACGAAAGGCGCCCGCTCGCGTGAGTCGAGCCGTCTGCAGTGAGGTGGCAAGGTGGAGCGAACATGCGTAAAGAGGGTCTAGATTCAGTAGATGCCTCTTCCTGCCTGCTCGAGAAGCTCTTTGGACGCTCTTGAGCTGCTACAGACCTCGACCGAGGTTCGCTGCCGCTCTGGCCTCGGGACACGAAGCGAAAGAGACGCTGTACAATTCGCAGAGTCACATCCTCGTCGCAAAGGCCATGGAGGAGGAAATGCTGAGAGCACTCCAAAGAGTCCATCGAGTGCACTAAAAGACCAAGAAACGCCGTCGCCGAGCCGAAAGGGAGTTCGATGTGCCGGTGGCGGGGGGTCGTTGCTAGGAGGCGACCTTTTCTTGCGGAGCATGGCGCCTAAAAAATTGGATGATACTGCTGCTTAGAATAGTGTCCGGTCCAGCTAGGTCAGCGCCGAGCGAGCAGAAAAAGAGACTCGTACTGAAGAAGAGCGGAGGACCCGAGCTCTCGCCCCTTCTCTTCATCCTCATCTCACCACTTCCGACCCCTCGCAGCGCATCACGCGGACGTAGCAGCTGCGTTATTCCAACCACCCCGGCACCGCTACACCCTCCCTCCACTACTCGCCTCCTCCCTCCCTCCCTCCCTCCTTCCTGACCCCCGCTCCACCATCCTAAATCCCATAAAACCCCCTCGCATTCCCCTCAAACACGCGATCCAAACTCTCTCCCTCCAACCCCAATTCCACGAGACAGGTGCGATACAGATCCATCTCGAAAGCCCAAGCGGCTGCTTCCTCTTGGGCGTCCCTCTCGGCGACGGGGGCGGTGGAAGAAGGGGAAGAAGGGGAGGAGGGGAGGGAGATGGTCTTTGCGCGGAACATGGGCCAGTCTACTCGATTTGATTTTGACGTAGAGGAGCGGGATCAGCGCGAGTCCTGCAGAGCGAGAGAAAGAGACTCAAGAGAGGCGGTGACTGACCACTTCCCACCACGATCCTCTCCTCCCCAAACGCCTCCAACGCAGGCTCCAAAAACGTCAAAACCCTCCCCCTCAACTTTTCCAACCCCTGCCCCCCGCTTCTCTTACAATAATATTCAGCAAACGCCTGAGCCACAAGGTTCGGGTCGGCCGAATCGAGCAACCCCGAGAGTTTGAGGGAAACGTTGGAGAGGAGCGAGAGGGAGAAGAGGGAGGTGATGTAGGATGTTTGGGCGGTGGAGGGGGGGAAGGTAGGGGAGGGGATGAGGGGGGGGAGGCTCTTGGGAGCCGTCGGGGTTGATCGCGCCGAGGTAGA
>MWVB01000003.1:257276-312976 GCA_003054985.1 Leucosporidium scottii | reverse complement strand
GTCCAGTTTCGTCTTGCGAGTCGTGCCGCGGACGTGGGCGATAATCTGGCGCACAGGTAACACGCCGAAACCCTCTTCACCGCGGCCTCGCTCCCCTTCCACCGTCCCGACGACTACTTTGCCGAGATGCTCAAGACGGACGCGCACATGTCCAACATTCGTCAATCCCTCTTGGATGAGAGCGCGGGGATCAAGGCGAGCGAGGAGGCGAGAAAGTTGAGGGAGGCCAAGAAGTTTGGCAAGAAGGTGCAGGTGGAGAGGCTCAAGGAGAGGGAGAAGGAGAAGAAGGAAGTGGGGAAGAGGCTTGAGAGTCTTAAGAAGAGTGAGTTCGATTCCTTCTTCTCTTTTCTCCTCCTACCAGCGCCGAACTGATTACTTTTTCTCCCCCTAACAGAGCGCAAGGGCGCCGACGGAGGATTCGCCACGACCGAGGATTTCGACATTGCTCTCGAGGACGCCATCTCGGGGGCACCGGCCAAGAAGCGCAAGGTGGTCGAATCCGAGCGCGGAGGCCGAGGCGGTCGTGGTGGTCGGGGAGGAGGAGGAGGAGCCATGTCGCGTCGTGGTAGGGACTCCAAGTTTGGGAACCCCACTACTTCGAGGAGGCCAAAGGAGAACAATGATAAGATGGATGGGGACGCTTTTGCTGGACGAGGAAGGGGACGGGGTGGAGCGAGGGGGGGAGGAGGAAGGGGTGGAAGGGGTGGAGGAAGGGGAGCGGCCAGGGGTGGCGCCAAGAGGTTGGGCAAGAGTAGGAGGAATTAGGTGGGGATCTAGCTTTTGTCTTCTCCTCTTCGCAACTTGGGTTTCGTTGGTACATTTCCTCTTCGCCCGAGCAGAGGAGAATCGCCAACTTCGGCGGGCGAGATAGAGGTGCCAAGTGGATGCTAGAATCTCGGAGGATGGTCTTTAAATTTCTGTACATCACTCTCAGACCGACTGCACTTCATCAGAACGTGACCTTGAAACTCGCCCTCAACCAGCTTCAAGGCGCGACTTGGTGCTTTCCCTTCCTCCACATTTGTTTGATCCTCTCTCGCCAAGGATGTCGTCCCGTCCAGCTCGACCACGCCGTTCTGAACCCAAATCCTACGTCGATCTGTTCAAGCCTCTAGACCTTGGCTTGTCCTCTTCCAGTGATACAGACGGCGAGGACGACGCGCCTGCTCCAGCTGAGGGAGAGGGTCCCTCCTCGTCCAAAGCCAAAACCAAGGGCAAGGGCAAGAAGGGCAAAAGCAAGCTCAAGCTCCCCCTCTCTGACGAGGAGGACGATTCCGACATCTCTGAATGGGAAGCACCCGAACCCAAGACGACCAAGGATGGGCAACCCCTCGCTTCAAGCTCAGACGACGACGATGATGTGGGCTCAGCAGTCGAAACGGACGATTCCGAAGGTCCAGCCGAGGAAGAAGATTTCGATTCCGATGATAGTGGATTTCGATCCCCTGCAGGCGCCGAGGAGGGATCCCCTGGCAAGCGTGGGATCCTCAAGCACGGCGGCGCCAGCAAACCTCGCGTCTCAGTAGCTACACCTTGCGCTCCTTCTCGTCCCAAACCTCTCTCCCGTCGTTTGGCACCACCTCAGGACCTCCCTCCCTCGTTGATCGAAATCACCCTGTCGACGATTGGACCTCAGTACGAACCTCCGATTCGCAAGGTCGTTGCCAATTGCCAGAGTTTGGTGCAAGGCGAGGTGGAGCAGAGGAGGGTGGAAGCGGATGATGGGATGAGGATGAGGGGGTTGGAGGGGTGGAGCTTGACGCCTTTTGGGCCTGAGAGGGGGTTGTTGCAGGATATGGGGTGGTGGAAGGGGAAATGGAGCGAGGAGGGGATGAACAAGAGGTGGGGTGGGTGGTATGAGGAGGTCAAGATGGACATTGGGGAGAGGGTGGAGGAGGGGTGAGCTCCTGAGCTGCTTTGCTGAGGTGGCGAGACGGAGAAACTGACCCTTTTCGGCGTTGAGCAGAGCCGTTTCGACCTTCCTCCCTAATCTCGTCTTCCCCTCCGTTCCCTCCAAAATCAACCTCCCTCGACACCTCCTCACCGAACCTCCTACGAAAGAGGCAGAAGCCGAGGTGGACGAGGACGAAGCGGCCGGAGAGGAGGAGCAAGCCAAAGAAGAAGCGGAGGAGAAGCTCAAGGTGTGGCTCGGAAGCTTGAAGCAGGGTGAAGAGCAGGAGAAGATTGAGCTGGGCCGATTCGAGTCGAGGAGGCTGGGTGAGTTCGAGACGAGTCGCGCGCGCGAGCGGAGCCGAGCTGACTTGGAGCCTTCTCGCGCGGCAGACGAGTTCCTCCCTCGCAAGCCGGGTTTCATCCTTAACGCCGGCGGAGCAGTCATGGGCCTCGATTGGTGTCCACTCCCTCACCCTCCTTCCCCAGTCGGTACGTCTTTCCCACCCTTTGCCCCTCGCTCGGCGCTGAACCCTCCTCTCGCACTCGCAGAATACCTCGCCATCACCACCATCTCCTCCGCCTCGGCCTCCATCTCTCGCGCCATGAACCCCTCTCCCTCCCTCATTCACATCTGGTCCCTCGACATGTCCGTTCCCACCGACTTCGCCATCGAGACGGACAAGGAGGAGGGAGGCGAGGGCATCAAGATGGAGATGGGGTTGTGTATCGAGGAGGGGGATGCGTGGGAGGTCAAGTGGTGTCCTCGAGGTGGGGATGCGGAGGATGGAATGGAGCTGGCTGGAGAGGACGGCAGTAGTGGTGGGAGGTTAGGCATCCTTGCTGGTGCTTTTGCTGATGGCTCGGTGTCGCTCTTTGCGGTGCCCGATCCGGTCAAGGCGAGGGAGGAGAAGGGCGTTGCGGAGGGGGAGGTGCTTTACAGTGAGTTGAGGAGCTCTTCGCGCCATGGGTAACGCTGACGCCCTCGCCGACGAGCAGTCAAGGCCAAGCCGATCCTCAAGCTTACTCTTCCCGAGACGACTTGCGATTCCATCGCTTGGGCGAGCCACGAGACGATCGCTGCTGGATGTAACAATGGTAAGACTTTCTCTTGGTCAGCTGTGCTCGCTTGCTGACCTCGACCTCGCGCCTACAGGCCACATCGCCATTTGGGACGTCGGCTCGGCGCTCCGCTCGGGCGCTTCCTACGGTTCGTCCTCTTACCCTTCCTCCCTCTCCTCTTTATCCCTGACCTCCCCTTCTCCAGTCCGCCCCCTGCACTACTTCCCCGCCCACACCGCCTCGATCCGCTCCCTCTCCTTCCTCCGCACACCACCCCTCCACCGCTCCCTCGACGGTACGCTCGACGTCGATGCCGAGCCCAACTACCTCTCGAGCGCGGGCCACGATGGAAGTACGACGTTGATTGATTTGGCGGATACTACGGCGCCTATCGTCATCACTCATGATCGAGGTGAGTTGGTCTTTGTTTCGCTCGCCGAACCGAAGGGAGGAAGGAGAGGCTGATGGAGTGGATTGTACGGCGCAGGCTTCATCGCTGCTATTGATTGGTCCCCTCATACCGGATGCATCGTCACCCACGACGCCGATGCGGCCGTTCGTCTCGTCTCCATCAAGGCCAAGGACTTTGGAGCTACTCGCGCGACCGTCAAAGTCACGGGAGCGGTACAGGTGCGTCTGACACCGCCTTCCCCGCCTTCAAGGATGCTTGCTGATAGTTTATGAGGAGCGCAGAACCTCGCCACCTCAGACCATCACCCCTTCGTCGCTGCAGCCTCGGCCGACGGAGCTTGCACGCTCGCCAACCCAGCTCGTAGTTCCAAGAAGAAGGCTTACAAGGTTCGTGTTGCTTTCTCGCGCTCGCTCTCTCTCTTGTGGCTGACCGGTGATATGTACACACAGGGCCACTACTACTCTCGCGTCTTCCGCCTCGACTTCAACCGCGAGCTCGGCGAGTATCGCATGATTGACAATCTGCACATCGAGGTTCGTGCCCCCTCCCTTCTCGCTCGCCCTCTCTCTCTCCTCGCTCACTCATCTGCAATCCTACAGTCCAACATGGGCATCGACGCGACCCTCCGACCCCCTTCCAAAGCGACGGGCAAGAACGAGTACGCAGCGATCACGGGCGCTTGGGCGCCGCAGATCAATGTCACGAGGGTGAGGTGGCATCCTAGCTTGAATAGGGCGTGTCTGTTGGCTAGTGGCACGGTCTCGGGGTTGGTGAGGGTTGATTGGGTCGAGAGTGGTGCGCCGGGATCGTGAAAGGAGGGAAATGTGATTCGCTTTGCTTTGAGCTTGAGCTTGGATACTCTGTTATGTTGTAGTAAAGAAGAAAGGCCACCTCGTTTTCAAAAGAGTGTTATGGCGATTAAGCGAAAGTAGTGTAGTGGTGTAAACAGCATCAAAAAAGGGGAGGGCGAACTATCACTCCTCGGCGCCAGCGACCTCGACTCCCAATCCCACCATCGCATCTCCTCCCATCATTGGCGGACTATCCCCTCCCAAGCTCACCCTTCCAACACCCCTCGATTCCAACAACGTAGCAACGGCCCTCCTCCTCAACCTCGACGAGAAGTTCCCCGCGAGCTCAGCGGCCGGTCCCCTCGGTTGACGAATCGCCGAGGCCGTTCCCGCTGCCGCTGCAGGCTTGTTGGATTGGTAGGCGTTGGAGTTGGGGGAGAAAGGAGTCGACATGTTGGGGCTAAAGGTGTTCATATTGGGGCTGAAGGCGTTCATCGGGGGGCTGAAGGCCATCCGGGGCGAGAAGGCCGCGCCAGCGAGGGGAGGCGAGGCGAACGACATGTGGTGCTGCTGTTGGTCGAGGTTGGGGGAAGGGAAGTAAGGGGAAGGAGGGAGGGGCGTGAAAGTCGTGGCGAAGGGGGAGAGAGCGGGCGTGTGTTGTTGCGAGTCGCTCGAGGCGCGAGGGGTGTCGCCGAAGCCGCCGGCTAGCTGGGGCGAGCCTAGTCCAATGGCGCCGCCAATGGATGCTGGTCGTTGCTTGCGACCTCCGAGAGCGAGGTTCAGGTCGCTGACGTGACTGCGACGGGTGGGCTTGGCGGCGACGGCGTCTTGCGCTTCGACCGAGAGGTCTGGCGAGTTGGATCCCGACGACGAAGGGGACTTGGGGTGAGCGAGGTCGGCCGCAGTGTGGACAGAGTAGCGGCGAGCTTTGGGCTTGCTCTTGATCGAGGAGGTCGAATCGTCGTCGTCGTCCTCTGAGCCTGAGGTGGAGGGGTACGCCTCGCCGGGCTTGGAGAGGATGAGAGCGGGAGGGTCGGCCGAGGCGGGAGGGGTGCGAGCCGCGACGGAGGAAGGAGGGGAAGTGTGGTTGGCAGAAGTCGAGCTGGCGGTAGTCTCGGACGATGATTGACGAAGATGAGCGACCTCTGCCGGTCCCGAGCTGATCCTCCTCTCCCCTCCTCCTCCCTGAGCCTGCAACGCTCCCATCGCCTCGGCGTTCAACGACTGACGCTTCCTCCTCGCGAGCGCCGAAGCTACCAGCGGGTTCGTCTTGCTGTTGGTAGTAGTGGCCTCCTCCTCCTCGGGCGAAAGGAAGCTCCCTCCAACGACGGCCGAGCGCGGCGGTTCGGCGTAGACCTGCTGCTGCTGCTGCCGCTGCCTACGCTGCGGCTCCACACTGCTCGACCTCTGCTGTCCCGCTCGACGTCCCTGCTGCTGCTCGCGAGCCGCCGCCCTGCGCTGCATCTCGCGAAAGGCGACCTCGGACTGCTGCTGCTGCTGCATGAGCAACATCTGACTCTGGTGTTGGATCTGGAGCTGCAGTTGTTGAAGATAATCTGCTTGTGCTTGCTGTAGTGCGCTGAGCGGGTTGACGGTGATGTTGGGATTGGGAGAGACGGGGAGCGGACTCGGACGCGGTGTCGTCCTCAAGCCTTGCAGCATGTGAGCGCGGTCGCTGGTTGGAGGGCGCTGGTCCGTGGCGAGAGGAGGAGGACGGTGACGAGCGTTGGAGGGGTTGATGTCGGTCATGTTGGGCGAGCGGAAGGCGGGCTGCTGCTGGGACGACGAGACGTGAGTCCTTTTGCCCTGTCGTTACGAGCTCTTGTAACTTACTGCAGCGATGCTAGATTGAAATGTATAGTGCTATTCCGACCTGGGAAAGCGAGGATTGCGAGGGATGTCCGGCCGGCGAACGAGTTGAGGGTGCTGCTTGCTGCTGAGAGAAGTGGCGAGAGCCGTGCTGGAGGTGAAAGGGAGACGAAGGTGGGGAAGGTGGAAGGGGGGTATAAGGGTGCAGAGAGCGAGACGGTGCAAACGACCTCGCGCTCTGTGGGAAGAGACGGGCGCCGAGACGAGGAGCGAGCGGCGGGAAGGCAACCCTGAAAGGGCTTAAGGGCTTAAGGGCTCCAGCTCCAGTCGTTTGGACTTCGCAGCTTGCGTGTCTGGCACCGAGAAAACAAGGTACAAGCTACTATCAAGACGAAGGTTTCCCAATTCCCTTCTCCTTCTTCACATGGGTGAAAGCTCCGTCGGCGAACCACGAAGAGTTGGCATCCTCGACCTTCGCGCGCGCCTTGCTCGGGTCGATAAGTTCGAGGCCTGTTGGGAAATGAGAAGAGTCAGCGTCAGACTAGGGATCCAGTCAGAATCGAGACGGAAGAGATGAGCCGAACGTACCCTGCACAGGAGTAAAGGCGAGCGAGGAAGCCAATCCTGAGGTGGCCGTGCCCGCTGTTTTGATGGATGCGAGGCGACCCTTGTTCATCTTGGACAGCTTGGCTACAGTTTGAGAAGAGAAGATGAGAAATGCGAGGTCAGCGAGCGGGCATCTCGAGGAAGAGACGAAGAGAGAAACCGACTCACCCTTGCTCCGAGCTTCTCCCGCGTTGGCTCGCACCTTTCCACTTGCGCTTCCAATCATACCTAGACCGCGAGTCTCGTCGTACGCTCCAGTCTCCTCCTCCGCCTCGCCAAAGACCATGCGGTTCTGCAGCTTGCGCAGCTCGGTCATGGCGTAAGCCTCCTTGGCCTTGCGAGCCCTGCTCAGTCAATTGGGTCAGCTCCGAAGTTCGATGAAAGAGAGGGAGAGAATGACACGCACCTCTTTCCGCCACGACGCGCCTTCTTCTCCTCATCTGGCCTCGGCAGCGCCTTAATCACCTTGCTCGGCGCCGGCCTGGCAAGCCTCTCCATCTCCCTCTCCAACTTCTCCATCATCTCTTCCCCGAACGATCCATCGGGGCTACTTCCAGCGATATCCACCCGAGCGGCCAAAGCGACCTTGGCGCCAATCTTGCGCTGAGCCTTCATGCGATCCTCTTGCCGGGTGCGCTGGACGAGGGGGCATTGGTAGATGAAGCCGGTGTGTTGGCGGTCGACCGAGTGAGAGGCGGTGGAAAAGCCGGTTGTGGCGCGTTTGACGGCGCCGAGGACCTGACATGAGGGGACAAGGGTCAGCGGACGACTTCGGCGAAGCGTGAGGGAGGAGAAACGCACGTAGATGTTCGAGTGAGGGATACGGCTCAGTCCTTGGAGTCCTCCAGCGATACCGAGAATTTTTGTAGCCGTTTGAGTGCCGACAATGGTCGAGATGTTGGGTGCCAGCAGCGAGATTCGGGATTCGACGTACTCGAGGATCTGCTCGACGCGAGAGGGTCAGCTATGACCTCGACGAGGTGAAGCTCGAGGCACTCACCGTCTTCTTGGCTTCATCCAGAGTGAACATCATGTTGCAAGCAGCAGTCACGACCTGCCACTCGCGCTCCTCGAGCGGCTCTCCCTTGGACGTCGCCGCCGTGACCGTGACAGCCATGACCGCTCCCGAAGTGAGGATGCCGCCAATGTCTCCACGGAGGTCCTCGTTGTTGCCGAGAGCGAGAATGACGCGGCAGAAGGGTAGAGGAGCCGAGACGAGCGAGTCGAGCTCGGGGAAGCGGGCGAGGTAGTGGTCGCGGATGAACTGTAGGGTGTTGTAACGGGGGTCAGCGGGAGCGGAAGAAAGAGGCAGTCAGGTTGGTAGAGCTCACCTTGTGTACGATGAGCATCTCGTTGTCAATCTCGACGCTGAGGTTGTTTGCTTGAACGATGAGCTGGTACTCTGCAGAATCGTTGTCGGACGCCAAGTTGGGATCGGGATGCTCGCGGTAGTACTCAATTTTCTGTGAGTAGCCCATCAGGTCAGCTACAAACGTACAGGACGAACCGCTGGCGCTGCACGCACCGTCAAGACCTCCTTCATCTGCTTGCTGCCCGCCAGCTTGGCCACCTTGCCCACTTCAGCTACAGAGCTCATCTCCATCGCATCGACCGACTCAGGATCCAGCTCCAATGTAGGCTTCACTCCTCCCTCGGGAACCACCATCTCGTCCGTGACTTCGACCTCTGGGCCATCGTCCTCCATGGCCACTTCTGTAGCCAGTTCTACCCCGGCGCCGTTGCTGGGTCCTGCAGTAGGTTGCTGCTCCTCCTCTCCTCCAGAATCCGAGTCGAGGTCGTTCATCAGCTCATCAGCGAGAGACGACATGGCGAGCGAGAGTTGTGGGAGAGGGAGAGCCGCATCCGTGAGGCTTCGCGCCGGTTGAGTCGGATCCATTTTGACCTGGATTTCGCCGCAATGCACCAGAGATCTTCAAAAAGAGCGTATCCGATGTTACAACAAGCCTAGCGCCGCGCCCTACTCAGCTCCAACCCCTCGGCTTCGGCTCGCCGGCTCATGCGCCCACCTCTCCTCCCCTCGGCGCAAGAGCAGCAAAGTTGCGTCGGTTGAGCAGCGCACCTGTAGCACAGATTAGTGTGAGTGTGATGTACGGAGCTGCAGATCGATAGCTGTAAACGCACCCTTGACAGAGCGAATCTCGGCCTTGAGGTTCGACACGGCGTCGAGCAACGGCTTGCGATCCTTGGATCCACCGGTAGCAGCTTGCGCTCCGTACGAGCGATATGCCGACGTAACGACGGCGTAAGTCTCGGTCTCGAGGTACGAGTTGAGGCTGGAGAGCGCTCCCAAGAGGCCTTCGGAGGGGCTGCGAGCGTCGGCGAGGGTTGGGTAGGGAGGATGGGCGATTCGGGAGGGCAGGGTAGTTGAGGTGCCAGAAGGAGGGAGGGCGGAGGCGAGGGCGGAGAGGGAGGTCTGAATGGGGAGCAGGACGGCTGCTGGCGGGGGGAGAGGGGGAGTCGCTGCCTGGTCGTCGCCGAGCACCTGCCCTTCCTTCTCTGCTACAACGCCTGATTCCTCCGCCTTGGTCTTCTCCGGTACCTTCTCTTCCTGCTTGACCGTCGCGCCCTTCTCCCCCACAGCTTCCTTGCCCTCAGCCACCTCCTTCGCTCCCTCCACCTCGTCGAACGCCGGCGATTGGATCCGCTGAAAGCCTGGGGCATTCTTGAGTCCTCGTAGCGAGCTCAGTAGCGTATCGTACATCGTGAGATTGGCGGTGCTCAGCCGAGTACGAGCTTGGAGAGCGAGGACCAGGCGCGGGTAGATGAGGGACTAGAGGGCGATAGAGCGATCAGCTTGGCTCGCTCGGGGCTACCAGACAGCACACACCTTGTAGACCCATGTCACTGCAGCAGCAGTCGTTCCTCCCACGACGAACACGACGAAAGCGAGCGCTCGAATGAACTGAGGGACCGACGAGTTGGGCGCGTAAGCTGGAGGAAGCGAGGTGATCGGTGCAGGATGATTCGAGTAGTCCCTCGGTGGTGGTAGACTGTGTTGAGCAGCTACCGCGGGCGCCTGCTCGTGTACAGAGAGGTCAGTTCTCCCTCCTCCCTCCGGGCTGGACGCTAGATCGCGGCAACGCACCTCTGGCTGCTGAGGTGGTGGTGCAGAGTCTGAAGGAGCAGGAGATTGTGCTAGTGATGCTGCTACGTCGGACGCTGATTGCGCAGGCGCTGAGTGGTCGTTGTCGCTCATCCTCGAGGTCGTGGTTGATGGCAGAGCCGCTCGGCAAGAGCTGGCCTCCAGAGGCCGGTCGACCTTTGCCGTTCGGAACTCGCTGCAAGGGATGATTGGCAGGCAGAATTGCTTGTTCAGTTGACTCGTGTTGCTTTGAGGGAGTCTGTAGGATGTCGAGCTGGCGTCGACGGATTAGGGGGTTCAGCGCCGAGGTTCGCCTGGGCGCCCTTGTGCAAGCGCTCTGTGCTTCAACATCTGTCCCAGAGAGCTAGTTTACATCTAGATATATCCTCAAGTCCCCTTTGGCACTCCCATACACCTTCACCGGCGAAGCACCGAGCCAACCACCCATCGCCAAACCCTTTGGCTCCCCTCACCACTCCTCCCCACTGCTCATCGAGACTGCCAGTTCCTCGCTACCGCGAGCTCGAAAATACTCAGCGCTTGAGGTACTTCTTCTCGACATAGCGGAAAAGAGGGTAGGTAACAGCGGCGAACGATCCCGAGAGCTCGAAGCCAATGTCCGCGCCGTCTGTGAGTGTCGAAGCGGGTGAGCTTTCCAAGGAGCTGAGGTATGGATAGAAAAAGAGAGACTGACAAGGGGCAGGGCCAGCGAGAAGCCCAATGGGACCGACAAACCACGTCTGCGACATGCCGAGCACAGCGCCTGCGATTCCGCATGCGCTGGCCAGGAGGGCGGCGTACCCCTTAGGCAGCACGGCGGGGTTGTTGTAGCCTTCAAGATCATAGTTGGAGAACTGTGATGAGTTTAAAGAAGTCGTAAGCTGGAGGAAGCGTGGCGGAAAACTCGGCGTTCGACTGACCTTGCCCCCGCGGAAGATGTAGTGCTCTTCGAGGAGGATGACGCAGTAGATTGCGAGCCAGTAAGAGAGGATGGTAAGAAGAGTCTCCAGCCATGCCTCGAAGTGCACGTAGCCGAGGAGAGCGAGGACGATGGCTGCGGAGAAGGAGAATGGTCAGCGCCGAGACTCGACCGAAGCCGGCTTCAGAGGCTTACAGATGACGGTGCCAAGGATGACGAGGAACCTAAAGTGATAAAGGACTCAGATGCTTCAGCTCAGATCACCTCAGCGACAAGAGACCGTCTCGGAGCTCACATTCGGGGGATGGCTTGAGCGTACTTGCCGAAGACCTGGAAGCCTGGCGAGTGAGAAGGATTAGCTGTACCCGAAAGACGCCAAAGGGACCAAAGCTTACTGAGAGAGAACGAGTACATGTTGGGGACATTGTTGGCGCAAATGGAGAGAGCGAGGACGACGAGAAGGAACGAGCCAAAGCCGCCCATGGTGCCAGCGAGAGGGCCCGAGATCAAGCCGCCGATGCCGTTGAGGTTGTAGGACTCTTCCCAAGTGGTCTTGTTTTGGAAGGTGGTCATCAGGCCAGCTCCAACTGATTGGACGAAGATAAGAGGCGTGTTGAGTCCGATGAAGGTCGACAAGAAGACCTTGGGGCCCGATCCATTGGCAGGGAGGTTGACGGTGTCTGTAGAGCGAGGAGAAGCGTCAGCACGCGCCTCTCCGAGATCAGCTCGGGGCAACTCACAATCGGCGGCGTAAGAAACCCATCCGAGAGCGAAGCCACAGACGGTTCCGCCGAAGGAGAGGACGCTAGCGGCAGTAGCAGTGCCAGGAGGACTCATGCCTCCGACCATGTGAGGTGCGGCTTGGCCGAGAAGGATGATCAAGATGATGAAGACGGGCAGTCCAGCCCAGCGCTCAAACTTGTGGACGATCTTGTATCCGAAGAGGGCAACAGCGAGGGTGATGACGGCTATGATGATGATTCCGGCTGCCTCAGGAATCTGGTGTGGACCAGGGACGGCACGGAGGGCAGAGGCGCCGACAATCTGAGCGGGTTGAAACAGCGCCGAGTCAGCTCGGCGAGATTAGAACATAAGTAAGTCAGTTATACCGTATTGATGGTGCACCATCCAAGGGTAGCAATGCAATTGAGTAAGACAGGGAAATAGACGCCTGCGAAGTGTGATTGGCAATAAGTTCACAGTACTTGAGGGCGGCATCGCCGAGGGAAAGACGAGCGCCGAACGACCGCCGTGTAAGTTTTCCGCTCACCGATAGTGCCGAAGGAGTATCTGAGCGAGATTGAAAGCTTGTCAGCTGCATGACCATCAACTCGCCTTGCTCACTCACCGTCCGATGACCATTTGACGAAGGCCGGTGCGCATGCCCCAGGTGGCGAAGAGGGCGACGGGAACTGGGAGAAGGGCGTCAGACTGGGGTCAAAGTAAGCGAATCGAAGCGTTCTGGATCGTCTTACGAGTCGTGAGGAGGTTGAAGAACTGCGAAAGTGGGAGAGATCAGTGCGAGTTCGACTTCGGCGAGGATAAGGCAGGCCTCACAATGATAGTGAGGAGCGAGTCGGTGAGGTTCATCTCCCAGATTGATGCTCCGAGGGTGCCGAGAGACAGTGTGGCGACGGTCATGTTGGCGCTGAACCAGAGAAAGCCCGAATCGAAGAGGCCGGCGTGGTGTCGTTCATCCTCGGGAACGCGCTCGATTCCACTGCAGGCACGGCAAGTGAGTTGAAAATACCTTTGATAAAGAGAGTAGCAACGGACCGAGCCTCGACGCCGAAGCTGTTGGCCCAGAGGACCACCTTCCACATCTGCGCCGAGTCGAGCCGTCGGTCGGTCAACACTCTGTTCGTCTGGATGCGAAGCGATGGGCGCGACTCACCTGTCCAAAGATGCCGGTCTCGGTGTTGACTCCTCCATTGGCTACAGGCGAGACGGTGGCCCTTCCCGAGCTCGTCGGCGCTCCCTTCTCGACGTCCGAGTCGTATTTTTGATCGCGGGTGGTCGACATGGCGCTAATTTTGAGTGCAGTGGTGTGGAAGAAAGCAAGAAGCAGAATCAGGTATCTTGCTCGAGAGCAATCAGAGAGGCGGCGATTGAGAGAATCTCGGCGCGGCTGGTTCCTAGCGACGGGAAAAAGTGCCCTGTTGCCCGTCAGCCCGCCCTACTTCCTTCCTACATCCTTCCTATCGTCAAAGCGATGTTGTAGCCGCCCGCAGTGAGGCGAGAGATGAAGAAGCGCAACCTCAACTTCGCTCTTCTCCTCCTCCACCCCTCTCCTGCTCATCTAATCGCTTCCCATCATGGCTTCAACCACCGACGAGCAGCTTCTCACTACTTTCCTTGATGCTCTTGAGCAAGAGTGAGCCTCGAGAGCCCCGAAACCCCTGTCCGACTCGAAGCTGACCGCCCCGAGCATCAGAATCCTCCCCAAAACCGCCAAAGGGATCGCCAAGGGGGGCGGAGTCTACGGCGCCGGAATCTTTGGGAAGCGGGATCTTAGTCTGATTGCCACCGGCACCAACATGTGGAACAAGTCACCTCTCATCCACGGTAAGGCCGAGCTTTCAACCTCGCCGAGACTCGCCCGAGCGTCGCGCTGACTTTCGGTCTTTGGTGGATTGCAGGTGAGACCGACTGCATCCGAGAGTTCTTTGAGCTGCCCGAAGAGAGCAGGGCGAGGACCAAGGACACCTACTTCTTCACCACTCACGACCGTAAGTTCCCTTCTCGGCCCTCGTCTCTCGAGCACTTGGAACTGCTCTGTATTTGACTGACAGCCTTCACCGTCAGCTTGCCCGATGTGTCTAGCGTCGATCACTTGGGGTGGCTGGGACAACATCTACATCTTCTGGAGCTACGAGGACTCGGAGAGGTTCTTCGACGAGCCTTACTCCCGCCGAATCAACGAGGCCGTTTGGGGCGCTCCCGACGGCAACTACCACCACGAGAACCGGTTCTGGAAGGCCAGGTTTGTCGTCCAGATGGTGGATGCGTTGGAAGAGAGCGAGGCGAAGACGAAGCTGCAGGCGCAGGTCGCGAGGATCAAGGCCAGCTACGCCGAGCTCTGGGAGAAGTACAAAAGCCTGCCTCGCCCTCCAGGATCAGGCAATCCCGAAAAATAGATGAGCATTGTAAACAAAATGGGCTCGCTCGACCGACCTTCGACCGAGAACGCGAGGGAAGAGCGGTACTGGTCGTCGCTGAGTCGGCTTGGCCTCCGAAAGACCGAGCTTATCGCGGCAGTTGTAGCAGCAGGAGCGAGGAGCATTAAGATACGAGTCCGTGCCGCGCTCGATAGAGCCCTGCAAGCTGCAAGTCGATGGCTCAACAGCTCGAGCGAGACGTGTGCGTGGTCCGATCCTCCCCCGTGCGGAGCAGCAGACATGCTGTAGAGTCTTGTAGAAGCGACCGAGCAGCCTTGCAGCCGATTGCGAGCGGTAGAAGCTGTAGTCGATTCGGCAGCAAACGAGAAATGTAGCGAGAGGGCAAGCCAGCTCGACGCGGATTCCACCTCTCTTCCTTCCGTTCGCTGCGCAGATGTAGGCTCTTCTTGCTCGTCATCCTGTAGCTCATCGGCGGTGAAGGTTGACTCGCTTGCTGCTTTACAGGCCGCCATCCAAGTCGTCCTACTCTTACCACGGCACCCCTCAGCCCAGCGTACGCCTCTCGCCCTTCTCGCTCTTCGAAGCGTAGTCGCTGACCTCTGCACCTCGTCCCGCATGCTTCCAAACAGTCGACAGCTGAGCGTCTCTCCTACGCCGACGTGCCCAAGCCGTTCAAGAATTCTCAATACGGCGTCAAGCGGCGTGAGGCGAGCACATCGTCACCTGAGGAAGAGCTGCGCGCTTCATCAGAATAATGCGGTCCCGGGATTGAGCCATCGAGGAGTCTGAAGCAATTCAGCGACGATTCGGTACTCGGCGAGGGCGCGAAGACCAACCGGAGGCCTCGGTGACCAGCTGTGAGTCTGTTCTCGAGGGACACTTGCGGGAGTTTGGGCGCCCGCTGACTCACATGTAACTAGGCACTACCGTTTTAAGATTACTCGAGCCTATAGCTGCAAGACCAGTTCTGCTTCGACGGGCTTCAGAGGTGAGTCTCGGCGATTCTCTTCCTGCTCGACTACTCCTCGCCACAGCCGGAACTGATGTGACTTACCCCCACAAATTTATGTACACGATCTCGCTCATCTCATCCCTCCCCTACCCGTATCACCCGTCCTCTTTCGCCTTTGCCGTGTCTCTCAGAGTCTCATCTTCGGCGTTCGTCGACTTAACCCTCTCGACGCTTTCCACCCCCTCGCATGACCCATCCACCTATCGCACGCCATACACCAAGAATACGCTTTATTCCAGCGTCATCTCCTTCGTTGCCCTCACACCTTCAAGCTCGATGAGCCCGCCGTTTTCGCATCCGCTGCCGCTTCCTCTCCATGCACCGCTTCTCACACTACCGGCTCCTCCGCCACCGCCTCTCATCCTCTCGATCTTTCACAGTGTCGTTCCGCTACCTACCTCACGCGTGGACGGACTCGCAGATCTCGCAAGCCTCAGGCCACGCGTTGCAGGGAAGCTGGCGCCGAGCTCTTTGACTACCTCAATGAATCCGTTCTCGGGTCGACTCGGTAGACGAGGCTAGACACGGTAATAAGGGCGGATCCGGAGGTGTTGCGAGACAAGCGGACGGCGGCACCTGGGTGCAGGAGGGCAGGAGGAGCAACTTTCAGCGCTACATTTCTCTCGGAATTCTCTCCCTCGCAGTACATCTACAAATTCTGCATTCCAATCCTCGTTTTCACGCGTCTACAGTAAAGCTCTCGGTGATGAAGGCGTACATTGACTCCATCTCCTCGTCGGGGTCGAAGTGGTCGAAAAGGTGCTGAGCACCGGGCAAGGGAATCTGCTCGAAGACGTACGGCGCCCCAGCTGTCTTGATTGCTTGAACGAGCTGAGGGATGGAAGACAGATCAGCATCGAAGGATCTCGCCATGCTGCACAGAGGCCACTCACACTCAGTGACTGCTCGATGCCGACTCGGTTATCGACGTCGCCGTGCAGAATCCAAGTCTGAGGAGAGATGATCAGGCTCAGGATCTCGAGCAATCTCGAGCAAGAAAGGTTCTTGGACTCACCGGAGGCGCGCTCTTGCGCCAGAACTTGGCGGGAATATAGTCGTCGACGTCGGCTTCGGGCGCCTTGCCGAACAAGAGCTTTTCCAACAACGCCTCTTGAACCTAGGAGCACGAGAACCTTTGTCAGCACCCTCAGATAACGCAAAGAGTGATTTACTCACCATGTAGAGGTAAAGCTCGCCGCGATCTCCGTGTGGAGGAGGGAAGCAAGGAGGAGTCGAACCGGCGAGAACGGGCGCCGAGGAATCAATGTGGCGCGCCATCTCTTCGTGGGTGATGATACGGTCGCCAGGGATACCTGCGACGGGTCTCTGCGCCTTGCTGAAGAACGGGCCTCGCCTGGAGTGGAGAAGAGTGTTAACATGCGCCTCCGAGGTTGCTGAGCGGTTGGGAGACGAACGGGTTGGTGATGGGGTACAAGGCGACAATTGCCTTGGGCAGAGGCAAGATACCGATTTTTGGGCTTGCCGAAAGAAGTGCGAGATAGCCACCTACGCGCGATCTTGCCATCAGCACGGTCGGGTCACGATCGCCGACCAGCAAGACTTACCAGCGCTGTGTCCGCCTACGATCAAGCGATTCGGGTCGACAACTCCATCGCCCAGAATTCTAGGAAGCTCCCTTCGCACCCAAACTGCAACGTCTCGAACGTCTTCCATGATTTGAGGAATCGAGGCTTGAGGAGCGAGACGGTAGTCGGCGCTGACGACGGCCATCTCGTATTTCTCCGCCTGTGGTTCGATAGAAAGTCAGCTGGTGTAAAGCTTGAACGACAGAATGAAAGAGAGCAACTTACTGCTCGGCGAAGGTGAGCTCCGATGGTCGCCCGAGACGACATTAACAGCCCGCCGCCATGGAACCAGAGAAGGATAGGCAGAGGTCGGTCGGTCTTTGAAGTTGGCAGAAAGACGTCGGCGTTGATTTTGAGGCCGTCGACCTCTTTGAAGCCATACGTCGTCGTGGGAAGAGGGGCTTGCATCGTCTCAGTTTCGTGCTGGGACAGCTGAAGGGGAGGACGAAAGCTGTGAGCTCAAGTGATGCTCCTGCTGGCTTGTAGGCGCGGGCGGGACATCGGGCTAGCAGGCTCTTCGGGCCTGATCAACTTCTCGGCGAAAGGTTGGCGCACTCGAGAAGCTCGCCCAGCAAACTCTGCGCTGTTTGCCACTTAGCCTGAGTGCCCACATGCGCCGCTTTATCGTGGTGATTGCCCCACGAACAAACCCCACCGCTCTATCGACTCGCTCCTCTTCCCTTCTCTAGTTCACCTCATCAACGGCTCAGCTTCTTCCCCGACAGCATGTCAGCGATCAAAAATGCTGTTCCTACCAAAGCCGAGCTCCGTGCGCGAGCAACTAGCATCAAAGCGTGGCAATTGCCTCAGCCCGACTCCAACTTTGCGCCGAAGGGGACTTGGACGAACCATGACAGTGAGCGATAGGTGTTTTGATCGCTTCACATCAAGACTTAATTGTTTTTGTTCATCAGTGGAGCCTGTCCCCCCCTCCGAGTGGAGCTGGACAACCTCGACTTTCATTCTGTACGTGGCGCCGAGCTGCGAGCGAGTCGACGGAAAGGCTGAAACTTGTATCTCACAGCTATTGGATGTCTGGTATGTAATGCCCACCTTCTCATTTGATGCTCAATCCTCGATGCTGTCTCTCTCCGCCGTCGATGCTCCGTCAAGTTCGGCGCTGATCTCTTGCTCTCTCTCCCTCTCCGACAGACCTCGTTCAAGGCTCCACCTGGAGCGCCATCGCATCTCTTTTCTCTCTTGGTCTCACTTGGTGCGCCACTCCCTACGCTCTCCAGCTTGAGCGCGGCTGATCTCGGCGCTCGGTCGACAGGTGGGAAGGATTGCTCGCCATCTTCTTTGGAGGAACGGCGCTCTGCATCGTCGTCAGTGCCAATGGTCTTGTTGGTGCCATGCTACACACTCCCTTTGCTGTCACATGCCGCGCCACTTGTATGTCTCCACCGGCACCGACTCCGAGAGACTGCTGGCCTCGCTGACCTTTGCCTTGCCTCACTCAGACGGCTACCAGTTCAGCAAGTTCTGCGTGATCTCTCGTATGGTTATTGCTTGGTTTTGGTCAGCCTTTTCTCCCCGTCCTTCAGCTACAACGCTCCTCCCCCTTCCTCGCCTGGTCGGTGGTCCACGGTTCGACTCGCTCCCTTTTCTCTCCGTTGCTTCGCCATTGCAAAGCCGAAGAAGAAATTCACAGTGCTTCTGAGCTGACACAATTACTGCAGGTTCTCGATTCAAGCGTACAGCGGAGGTCTCGGTGTGACTCAGCTCAGTCAGTCCCTGCCGTTTTCACTAACGATCGCCGAGACTGACTCGCTGCTTGCGCCTCACAGTCCTTGCCATGGCGCCCTCCTACGCCAACTTCCCAAACGTCAGCATAGAAGCATAGGCTCTCTACTGTACTGTCCATGCTGAACCCTTCTCACTCTCCTACAGCATCTGCCCGCTTCCGCCGGAGTCACCTCTCAAGAATTCCTTTCCTTCTTCATCTTCTGGCTGCTGCAGTGTGAGAGGCGTCCTCTTGAGCGCGTCTCACAGATAGATACTGACCATACCTGTAGTCCCCTTCTGCCTCGTTCACCCTCGCCGCCTCAAGCCCATCTTCCTGGCCAAGGGAATCCTCCTGCCCATCGTCGCCGTCGGGACGATGTAGGCTGTCCTCTCCCTTTTTGGGATAGTGATTGACCCTTTCTTCATCAACAGGGCTTGGGCTATACACAAGGCTGGTGATCAAGCTGGTCCCTCACTTGCTGCCAAATCGACCCTTCACGGCAAGGCCGGCTTCCTCGCCTTCCTCACGGCCGTCTCTTCTCAGACGGGCCAGTGGGTGACCCTGGCTTGTAACATTGGAGACTGTAAGTAGGAGCAACCAGTCAAGGTGAGAGCAGCTTCTGACGCCTCTCTCTTCGCAGTCTCCCGCTACCTCAAAGAGCCCAAGTCGGCGTTGGCACAAATCCTCTTCGTGCCTTCGATGTGGGCCATCACCGCAATGTTTGGAGCCATTGCTACGTGCTGCTTGCAGGCCGTCTACGGAGAGATCCTCTACACACCGTTCCAGAGTACGTTTGCCTTCTTCGGCGATCCTTTCGGCGCGGCTCCGAGCCGAATGAGCTGACCTTTCTTTCAGTCACGCAGAAGTGGCTTGACACTGGAAGCTCTGCCGGTCGCTTCTTCGCCTTCGTTTGCTCCCTTGCCTGGATCTTGGGCTGTAAGGGCTCGTCTTCGCCGAGCCTCGGCGCTTCAGGTTGACGTTGATGCTCATGGCTTTCTCCCTTCTCCTCCCTTCCTTCCCTTTCACAGACATCGGTCTAAATATTAGTAAGCTCTTTTGAACCTGCAGAATGCACAGACGCTGATCTTGGTTCCCTCAGCCGCCAACTCGATTTCGGCGGCGAACGACTCGGCCGCCCTCCTGCCTCGCTACGTTTCCATCTTCCGAGGCCAAATGATAGCTGTCACAGTCGGAGTTTTTGCTTTTGCTCCCTGGAAGGTCATGTCTAGCGCCAGCTCCATCGTTTCATGTACGTCACTCTTCTTTACCGTTGCGCCGACTCCGAGCCGAAAGCGCTGATTGCCTCTCGCTTCACCCACAGTCGCCGGATCCTACGGCTGTGTACTTGCGCCAATGGCGTCGGTCATGGCTGCCGACTACTTCTTTGTGAAGGGCCGCAAAATCGACGTCCCGGCGCTCTACGACCCCGAGGGATCTATCAGTGTGAGCGCTGTTCGAGGCTTCAGCAAGTCTCAGCCTGTAGTTGACCTCAGTCCACAACTTCAGATGCCTACGGAATCAACTGGCGCAGTGTCTGTGCGTTGGCGATCGCTATCGGTCCTCTCATTCCCGGGTGAGTTTCGGAGTCTGCTCGGCGATCCTATCAACGAAGCTGACACGCCGTCCTCGCCAGAATGGGACACGCTCTCGATACCAGCTTCGAGATTGGCGATTGGCAGTACCTTTACGCCTGTAGCGTTGTCTACTCGATGGTATCGGGCGCTCTCGTGCACACGGTTCTCTCTCGGCTGTTCCCTCACAGCGCTAGTCTCATCGAGGAGGCTGTCTACGCCCATGAGGTGCTTGCCGCGAGGTCTGATGCTCTTGGATTGGGGCAGAGTGACTCGTTGGAGCAAGAGGAGGAGAAAGAGGATGGTCCTCGCGTTGCGGTCCTCTCGGCCGTCGTGTGAAGGGAGGGTGGATGTCTTTCAGAAAGGGGAGAAGGATCCTCGTACCTCAATATCTACAAACAAAGCCCCATAGTCTGTGAAGCTTTTTGCAAACCTCCGCGCTTCGCCTGCCAACGCAACGGAGAGCGCGAGAGGAATCTCGGCGATAGCTTGCAGGCCTGCGAGAGCTCTGTTGTGTTGACAGAGCGACAACTGCGAGCTGCAGGCGCTTTGAAAGGTTGTATCTGTGCCGACGAGACCGTCGCGAGCACGCGAAGTGGAAAAGTGAGCTAGCTTCTTGCGGAGTCTGAACCCCGAGCAGCTCGGCTGGACCTTCACCGTAAAATGAACCTCGCGGGAACAACCCCCAGAGCTCACTGCTGGAAAGTTGTCAAAGATGTTGAGCGTCTCCTGCCGCATCATCGCGAGTGTCAGAGTACATAGTAGGCGATGGCGAGCTTGAACTCGGCGGGAAGGGAGGAGAGGGATGCGAAAGCGAGGAAGAGGGAGGCCGAACTTTCGAGAGGGGCTGGGTGACGACGAAGGTATCGCGAGGTGCTGGGCAAGCGCTGGCCATGCCGAGAAGTACTGTAGCGAGAGGGAGAGAGACGTGAGCGAGGGCTGCAGCGAGGTGAGGCTGATGAGGAGAGGCTCGTCGGCCTCCCCTGCCACGCTTGACGAGGGTACGAGGAGAGTGAAATCGTACAGCGACATCGATACCGACATTCAAAGAGAGGTCAGCACTCACCTATACGACGCGCAGAGAGTGGGCACAGCAGTGAGATCAGGCAGCGACGCGCGCTGCAGTCTTGGGCGAGGCAGAGATGCTGTAGAGTCTTGTAGAAGCGACCGAGCAGCCTTGCAGCCGATTGCGAGCGGTAGAAGCTGTAGTCGATTCGGCAGCAAACGAGAAATGTAGCGAGAGGGCAAGCCAGCTCGACGCGGATTCCACCTCTCTTCCTTCCGTTCGCTGCGCAGATGTAGGCTCTTCTTGCTCGTCATCCTGTAGCTCATCGGCGGTGAAGGTTGACTCGCTTGCTGCTTTACAGGCCGCCATCCAAGTCGTCCTACTCTTACCACGGCACCCCTCAGCCCAGCGTACGCCTCTCCGCCCTTCTCGCTCTTCGAAGCGTGGTCGCTGATCTCTGCACCTCGTCCCGCATGCTTTCAAACAGTCGACAGCTGAGCGTTTCTCCTACGCCGACGTGCCCAAGCCGTTCAAGAATCCTCACTACAGCGTCAAGGCAGCCGGCGGCAAGCGCAACAAGAGCTTGAAGCAGATCCTGGCGCTCGAGCGGGAGAGGGTGGATCGACTCGAAGCGGCCAAGAGGGAGGGCAGGATCAAGGCGGAGCAGGAAGGCAGGACCGTTGAGTGGAAGGAGAGCGTGAGCTGTGAGTCGCCTCCGCCCTTCGTAATGTCGTGCTGAGCTCCGAGGCTGATGACTTTCATCGTGACTAGATGCCACCGTTGAAGCTCCGCCGAGCGTTGTACCGCAGAAGAAGTGGTGTGATATCACAGGACTCGAGGTGAGCTGTCGGCGATGCTGCTCGCCTACGCCGAACTTGAGCTAAATCGCCTCGTCTTTCTCCCTCGCCACTACTATTGCCACTCCATCTCGACCGCACCTCCATATCCTCCTCCGCGCCATGCTCTCTCTACTCTTTATCACTGCTCTCACCTTCGGCGCTCACCACCGGGCCCTCCTCTCTCATTTCTTGACGACCGCGCTACCTTCGCTCGTTGCTCATCACAGGCGCCTTATACCGATCCCAAGTCAACACTCCGATATCACAACGCCGAGGTGTACGAGGTGCTCAAAACGTTCCAGCCGGCGGTCATTCAGACCTACTTGGCGGTGAGGGGTCAGGGAGTCGTCCTGCGCTGAGCTGAAGCCGTGGAAACGCTGATGAGGTCGGCGAGGAGGATATCTGTGCCATGTTGTAAAGCTTACAGGGGTAGGTTCCAGCGAGGGGATCGCGAGGAGAGACGGCGAGTCGGCTCGGCGATGCTCCCGGGGTCTCTCGAGGATGGTTTCTGAGCACGTAGATCTCCATAGCGGCAAGAATGCGCTCTGTATCTTTCTCGCTACCGCCTGACACCTCTCTAGCGTCTTTGGACTCGTTCGGCGACGTCGAATGGTGGGCCTCGGCGAGGCAAGGGGAGACTCAGCCTCTCGACGATCTACGTGCTGTCTGCCGAACTCTAAGCAGCCCTCTATCGCTCTGTATAGTTTCTACGAGCCTTCTCACGGCCCCTCCGCCCCGTTGCTTCCTTGCCTTCGTAAGACCTTTTGCCCTCCAAAGTCGACTCGAACTCGCTGACCTCTCTTCTCTTCCTCCGACAACTTTGCTTCTTTCTTCGACTCGCCCTCTGTAGCTCTACAGCTCTACAGCTCAGCTCAGTATGGGTCGTCGCAAGTCGGCGAGCACACGACACTGTCTCCCCGTCTCTTCGCCCCTCACTCCAACCCCAGCGCCCGCTCCACTCGCGCCCGCTCAGCCGTTCACTTTCGCCGCTGGCTCAGCAGCGGCGGCAGCTTCTGTACCTCACTCAGCACCAGCACCTCGCGGCACTCCTTCCCTCTCGCCTACGACAGGCCGCAACGTCCGCATTCGAGCGTTGACCACCCCCTCTGGCCGCACTCCGCCTATCACCAAGCACTCGGTGCGCAAGACGGCCAAAAAGGCTCCCCTCCTCGCTCCCTCTGCTGCTCAGGCGAGCGTAGAGGGCAGCGCGAGCGGGTTGAATTGGCTCGGCAGCGCTGCGTCGAGCGGAGGTGCGAGCGCCGAGGGAGCGGGGTCAGAAGCTCGAAGCGGAGGGAGAAGTTTGGCGCTGGAGATGAGCATTCAACAGGTGTTGGAGAGTAGGCCGAAGCAGGCGAGGGACGCCGAGGAGAGGAGCTGGAGGGTGGACGACAACATGAAGAGCGCCGAGAGGTTGAGGAGGGAGCTCAGAGGGGAGGCGATGGACGAGGAGGGCGAGGGCGTTGGACAGCAGCCGGTCAGCAGCGGAGAATTCGGCGCCTCTTCAACTTCGACCACCTCGCATCAGCCTACGTTGACTGCTGCAGCCACTTCGACTAGCACCCAACCCCTGCTCGCCACCCAAGCCTCGGCCTCCTTCCCTGCTCCCAAACCTTTCCTTTGGCCCGCTCCTCGACCCCCGCCCACCCCTCCTCAACCCTTCAAGCTCACCGCTATCGCCTTCACTCCCATCACCACTCAAACCGCCTCCGCCGCCAACGCCCACGCCGAGGCCGAGACGACCACGCCCGAAGTGCGCCAAGGAGCGAAGCAGCATGGCGAGGATCATGCGATGAAGATGGAGACAGATGATGGTCACGACGCGGATGGCGAGGACGAGGACGAGGAGGAGGCGATCATTGTCACGCCGATCAAGGGCAAAGAGAAGGCGGCCGAGGAGATGGTCGACCTCTTCCAGCCTAGCCAGGCGTTCATCGCCTCCCCTCTCGCTTCACCCACCGCTTCCCGTTCTGGCACCTTCCCCTTCGCCCCTGCTCAGCCTCTCCAAGCGCAATCGTCGACTTCGAACTCGCTCCCCTCGCAACCGCTCCCCCTTCCGGCCCTCCCCGCCTCTTCCACCACCGCCTCTCGTCCTCTCAAGCCCTCCCAATATCGCTCCGCCACCTACCTCACTCGTGGACGCACCCGGAAGCCTCGCAAGCCCCATCCCGTCCGCCGCAAGGGAGCTGGCACCGAGCTATTTGACTACCTCGAGGATTCGGACGGCGATAGCTCGGATGACGGTGCTGGATGGGGAGAGAGGAGGAGATTTTTGAAGGCGGGAGACGACTGGACGCCGGCGCCTCCTGCGCCTGGTACGTTCGAGGAGAGGAAGGCGAAGAGGAAGGCTTCGGGCGTCGGCAAGAGCGGGAGGGCTCTGCCTGGGAAGGATCAGAGTCATCTCCCTTCCGCCGGCGACACCACCATCCCGACCGAGCCTCGTCTTCCTCCCACCACCGAAGACCTCTCCCTCCTCCCTGCCTCTCGAGCCCATGCCGAGAAGTTGGTGCCGACGAGCTACCAGACGGCCTTGTTGGAGAAGGCTAAGGAGGGGAACGTCATCACGTGCATGCCTACGGGGAGTGGAAAGACGCTCGTTGGGGTGAGTGTCGAGTCACTGCGCCTTCGCCTTCCTTTCGCAATCTCGGCGCTGACCTTGCTCCCCTTCCCACTGTTCCTTCCCAACCTCTCGCTTCCGCCTACTCGTCATCGCACTCCGGCAGGTCCTCCTCATGGACTACACTCACACCGTTCTCGAGCCGCAACGCCGCGCTCAACTTCGATCCGCACCAGCCACCATCGCCGAGCAGTCCAAGCCTCAACGCCCTCGCCTCCAATTCTTCCTCACCAACTCAGTCCCGCTCGTACATCAACAGGCGAACATCTTGGCGCACAAGTGAGTCAAGAGGGCGTTTGCCGATCTGGAGCGTGCTTGCTGACCTTGCTCTCCTCGCTACAGCACGGCTCTTCGAGTCGGCAAGCTTTTTGGCGGTCTCGGCGTCAATCTCAGCAACGAGGAGGAGTGGGCGCACAACTTTGAGAACTACGAGTGAGTCTTCGAGGGCGGACTCGCGGAGTCTTGCTCTCGGTGCCGGCTCACTCCCTCTCTCAACAGCTGCCTCGTCCTCACCGCTCAGCTTCTCCTCGATTCGCTCGCCCACGGCTTCATTGGAATGCAGGACATCTCGCTCATGGTCTTCGACGAAGCGCATCATGCCAAGACAAACCAGTGAGTTCACCGGCTCCCTCGACCGCCGTTCTGGCTTCTCGCTCCAGTTGTGCTCCCACACGAGGCTCGGACGGGACCTGAAGATCTCGGAAAACAAAGGCCGACTGTCTCTCTCCCTTCTACACAGCCCCTTCGCCTCTATTTTGCGCGACTTCTACCACCGAGCTCCACCCGACCAGCGCCCAAAGATCCTCGGCCTAACCGCCAGCCCCATCAACAGTAGCGAGGGTTTGCCGGAGGCTGAGAAGCTTCAGCAACTCTTTGACGCGAGGTGAGTAGATCTCAGCCGTCGAAGAGAGGCCAGGGTAGCGAAAGAGCGAGAGAGGTCAGAGCTGACGGTCGATGTCCGTTTACAGGCTCGTCACTGCTCCTCCCGAGACGCTCAGCGAGCTGAGGGAGATGGTCGCGCAGCCCACCGTCCTTCACGTCACCTACTCCCCGCCTCCCGGTGCGCTGCCCCCTTTTCTCGCAGCGAGTCAAAAGCTGATCCATCCTCCCCTCACACAGCCTACCACCCTACCGCGCTCACCAGATCGGTGCTCGAGAAGATCTTGGTCAAGGACGATCAGTTCCGCAAGTACGAGCGAGCAGCCGAGACGGCGTAGGTCCCGTCTCTTGTTCAGCTTCGGCGCTCCCTCGCTGACCCAGTTCTCGACAGCCTCCGCGACTATGGACCCGACGCTCAAGACCTCATCTGGCACCTTGTCCTCCAACGCTACAAGCAAAAGTACTACCCTCAGCTTCTCGAGGACGCCGGGTTGGAGCAGGAGACCATCACCGTCGAGCCGACGCCCAAGCCCGATGATCCCGAGTTTGCCCTCATCCATCCGGAGAAGGAGATCATCATGGAGGAGAAGGCTGTTGAAGAGGAGGAGGAAGAAGAGGAAGAGGACGAGCCGATGGAGATTGAGTTGCCCGACTGGCTTCGGTGAGCCGTTCCGCTTTAGCCGCTCGCCCAAAAACGCGCCAAGCTGACTCGCTTCCCCCCATCGACAGAGAGATCCAGAACCACCGTCCTTCGCTCTCTTACAACAAGCTCTCGCCAAAGCTTCAGTCCCTCGTCAAACTCCTGGCCGCCTGCAAGCCCGGCGCCGCCAGCTTCTGTGGGATCGTCTTCGTTGTGAGTCCTTGCCTCCGCCCTTCGAGCTCGGAGAGAGCGCTAAGCCCCCTCTCGACCCGCAGAATCGTCGCATGGACGCCCTCCTCATCGCGCAGATTCTCAAGGAGCTCACCAGGATCATCCCCGAGCTCGACTGGATTCGCGTCGACTGTGTGACGGGTCACGGCGATACTGGACCTGGCGGAGGAGCTTTGTGAGCTACCTGACCTTCTCCTCGCCGACGGAGATTAGGAGCTGACCTCTCGGACGCGCGCAGTGGACCGAGGATGGCGTGGAGCGAGCAGGCTTCGGTGCTCACGGCTTTCGGCGAAGGCGACACGAACTTGTTGGTCGCTACTTCCGTCGTGGAGGAAGGTCTCGATGTCCAAGTGAGTCGACCGAGCTGTTTCAAATCGTCGCATCGAGAGGCTGACCCTCGCTTCCGCCGCAGCCTTGCAACTTTGTCGCTCGCTTCGACCTCTACGAGTGGGTCTGCCCTTACTCAAATCTCCGCTGACTCTTCTCCATTCCACAGAACTCACATCTCCTACGTCCAGTCGAGAGGCCGAGCTCGCGCCGCCGGCAGTCACTACATCCTCTTCGTCGAGGAGGGTGCGTCACCGTACTTTGCTCCGTCTCAATAGCAATTGCTGACCCTTTGACCACCACAGGCAACCTCTCGGAGCAGCGCAAGCTCATCCGCATCGCCAAGTTCGACCAGGGTGTCACGGACCTGCTCAACCAAGTCGAGACATCCTACGAGCAAGCCGACTACGGCGACGAGGATGCTCCCGAGGCCGACTACCTGGTCGAGGATTCTACCAACGCTCAAGTCACGCCTCACTTTGCCATCTCGCTCTTGCAGCGCTAGTGAGTCGGTTCGGCCTCGACGAGAGAAGCTCGGCTGACCTTTGTATCTCTCTGCAGCTGCCAATCGCTCCCCGTATCGGACGCCTTCACTACCAACAAGCCCAAGTTTGAACTCGTCGAGCTGCTCGACAAGCGCTTCACCTGCACCATCACCTTCCCGACGAGCGCCAGGATCCGCACCGTAATTTCGGGTGCGTCGTCCATTGCTTCCTTTCACCACCCTCTCAAAATCTTGAGCTGACTTTACTCCATCTTCTAGAGCCCTGCCTCGATGGCAAGCTCGCGAAACGAGCCGCCTCCTTCGTTGCTTGCAAGGTCCTTCGCAACATCGGCGCCCTCGACGACCACCTCCTTCCCCTCCATCTCTTCGCCGAGGAAGACGCCAAGGACGAAGAAGGTCGCACCATTGGATCCCGCAAGCGTCAGATCGGCTACGAGAAGAAACGCGCCGACGCTTGGACGCCCGAGGCACCCTTCGCGGAGCAAACGACTCTCTACGGCACGCTGCTGCACTACGACGGGCCAGGAGGGACGATGACCTTCGAGAAGGAGCTATATCGGCCCTTGCTACTCCTCACGAGGGCTCGACTCCCCGCCACACCCAAGATCAAGCTCTTCATCGACGGCGAGGCCATCTCCGCCTCGGCGAGCCCGCTCCCCGGCTCCTTCGTCGTCAGCAAGCAGCAGAGGGTCACCCTCCGAGGATGGAACCTCCGCGTTTGGCTTTCGGTGCTCAACCGCATGATCGACATCGACGGGGAGAAGATGAACTACTTTGTCGCTCCCCTCAAGGCCGACTGTTCGCTCGCCGACCGCTTGAGCGTCGAGAGCTTGGACTGGTCGTTGATGGAGCACGGCGCGAGTATCCAGGAGGAGAAGCTCGATTGGAAGGATTTGTCCAAGCTGGGAGATTCGGTCATCGTCGACGCGGGCAAGAACGATTGTGAGTGGTCCTCGGCGCTCGGGGAAGTGACGCTGACCCTTCCTCTTGTAGGCCGCTACTTCTTCAACAAGACGCACGACGACCTCCACCCCAAGAGCGCTCTACCTCCCGGAAGGCAGAGCGATGCCGGTTACAGCAACGTCCTGGCATACTGTTCGTTTCTGGTTCCATTTCGCTCGTCTTACGCCCAGTTGACACCCTTCACTCTCGCAGACATGTCCTTCAACGAGCAGATCTTCCATCGCTACAACATCAAGGAGGAGCAGCCTTTGCTGGAGGTCTCTCGCGTGAGTCTTCGGTCCCTCGCGAAGCCCTCATCTCGATTCTCACCTCCTCGCTGCTGCACAGATGCCCAAAGTCGTCACCTACCTCTCGGCGACGCCCTCCAACAACGTCACCCCTTCGCAGAAGAGGCTGCTTCGCGTTCGTTGACCCTTTTCCTCCCTTCGAAAGCGTCTGCTGACGCCTTCGGCGCTGATATAGAAAACGCCTCGCTTCGCCATTCCTCAACTCTGCAGTGTCCACTCGCTCCCTGCTAGTATCTTCAGGAGTATGTAAAGCTCTCACATTCTCACACTCCCGCTGACCTTCCCCTCTCCCCAGCCGCCCTCATGCTCCCGTCGCTCCTCACCGAACTCGATCAGCTGCTTCTGGTCGACGAGCTCAATCAGCGCGTGTTCAAGTCGGCGCTCGATCCTGCCCTCGTTCGCATTTCGCTCATGACGCCGTCGGCGTGTCGAGACAACGAGAACTATGAGCGGCTCGAAACGCTCGGAGACGCCTTCCTCAAGACTCTTTGCAGCGGTGAGTCGTGTCGTTCATTGCTTTCTCGTCACGGGCACGGCATTTCTGATATGTATCTTACCTCGACAGTCAACTGCTTCGTCACCATGGAGAAGACCTGTCACGAAGGAGAACTTCACCGCAAGCGCCTGAGGCAGATCTCGAACGCCGAGCTCTTCATCGGCGGACTCAAGCTCAACCTCCCCGCCTACCTCGTCTCGAGGCCCTTCACCTCTCGGTCAACTCTCATTCTTCGTCTCAAAGCCTGCGAGGCGGCACGACTGACCTCTCTGCCCCTTCACAGCCAATTCCTTCCGCCCGCCTTCGAGCTTCTCAAGGGTCAACCGCCTCCCGAGTTCACCACCATCGGAGACAAAACCATCGCTGTGGGTTCAACCCCTAATCTGCTTTTGGAAAGCTCCACTGACCCCTGCTTCTTCTGCAGGACGTGGTCGAAGCCCTCCTCGGCGCAGCCTATGAGACTGGCTTCAACCGTTCGGGCCTTCGCGACGCCTTCGAGACGGCCCTCCAAGCGGCGATCGCGCTTCACGTCGACGTGAGCCACATTAAGGGATGGGATCAATTCGCGAGGATCTATGGCGAGATCCCGGCGAGAGCGGCGGTCGCCGAGGCTCCCGTCCTGGTCGAGGAGAAGCTGGCGCACCGTTTCGTGCACGGTCATCTCTTGACCGAAGCTCTGGTGCGTTGCATTTCAACTCGATCTGTCGATCAACGCTGACTTGCTCTCGCCTTACCCGAGACCCATCCGAGCAAGCTCAACGCCGTCGTTTCTTTTCAGCGACTCGAATGGCTCGGAGACAGTCTCTTGGATCTCGAAGTGGTCCGCTACTGCTGGACGCGCTGGGGCGAGCTCCCTCCTGGGATGCTCACTGAGCTCAAGGGGGCATGCTTGAGCAACGAGACTCTCGCCGCCATCGCTGTCGAGTGAGCCCTTCGCTTCTCCGCCTGGAGGCTCGGCGCCTCGGCGCTGACCCTTCCCTCTCGCAGGTACGAGCTCGACAAGTGGCTCGCCTTCGACAATGCCGCGCTGGGCAAGAGCATCGAGGTCTACCGCGAGAAGATCAGCAAGGCGAAGGATCTCGAGATCGTGCAGGCGGCGCAGGAGCAGAGGCAGCTCAGGCCCTACTGGCTGCTCGCCGATCGTGAGTAGTCTCTACCTCTCCGAAAAGGGACGAGCTGACCATTTTCCATCATACAGCTCCCAAAGCCGTCGCCGACATCGTCGAGGTAGCTCTTCGCTTACTCCAGCCCTCTCCTCAGTCTCGCTAACCGCCTCCCTCCGCAGAGCCTCTTCGGCGCCGTGCTCGTCGACTCTGGCTTCGACCCCGCGGCACCTCAGCAAACCTTCGACCACCTCCTCATGCCCTTCTTCGCCAAGTGGGTCACTCCGACGAGCCTCAAAATCGACGCGATCCGCATCCTCCTCGAACGAGCTCAAGGAGTTGGCTGCGACGACGTTTCGCACATCTCTTCCACCGTCGAGCCGAGGCTCTCGGAGGATGGATCCGACATCATTCAGCCGAGATTGACAAGGACGAGCGTCATCTGCCACAACGTCGTTCTTGCTACCGTCGAGACGGCCAACCCCAAGACGGCCAAGAGGTTGGTCAGCGCCGAGGCGATGGCGTGGTTGGAAGCGAGTGAGTTGCCTCCCTCGTTCAAGCGTCTGAAGAGGAGGCTGATTGAGGCCCTTCTCCTTACCTCACTGCAGATCCCGCCTTCTTCGCGAGCAAGTGGTGAGCTTCGATCTCCCCCCTTCGCTTCGCCGCCTTCTCGTTCGTCCGCTCACACTCTCTTCCACTCTGTCTCCCCTCCTGCCTCCTCCCTCATCACTTCCATCTCCCATTGAACCTCTTTCTGCTCCACTCCCCTCCACAAGCGACTGCTCCCACGCGCGCGCCATCAAAGCCGAAGAGGCCGCCGAGGAGGAAGCTCGTCGTCGCAACGAGGGACTCATCTCGGATCCCAGCTCCGACGAGGACGAGGACGCGTTGGCTGAGGCGGACGAAGCTGGAGGAGGAGAGGGCGCTGGAGGGGATAGGATGGAGAGTTGAGTGCGAGGCGAGGATCGTCGAGGGGGGAGGGGTGGTGGTTCAATAGCTTGAGGCTCGTTTGATAGTACCGCAATACGCTTGATCAGTGCCAGCCGACTCGGGAGCAGTGAGTTGAGGAGTGTCGTAGAGAGCTGCAGGAGCGAGCAGCGCGAAACGAGAGCGCTGAACTCAAAGGCGAACCGCATCCCTCGAGCTTGTACGGCGACCACGACACTTTGCAACGCCTTCTGCACCTTTTTTCAGTCGCCTGCGACGCGATCGCTGTGGGTTCAACCCCTAATCTGCTTTTGGAAAGCTCCACTGACCCCTGCTTCTTCTGCAGGACGTGGTCGAAGCCCTCCTCGGCGCAGCCTATGAGACTGGCTTCAACCGTTCGGGCCTTCGCGACGCCTTCGAGACGGCCCTCCAAGCGGCGATCGCGCTTCACGTCGACGTGAGCCACATTAAGGGATGGGATCAATTCGCGAGGATCTATGGCGAGATCCCGGCGAGAGCGGCGGTCGCCGAGGCTCCCGTCCTGGTCGAGGAGAAGCTGGCGCACCGTTTCGTGCACGGTCATCTCTTGACCGAAGCTCTGGTGCGTTGCATTTCAACTCGATCTGTCGATCAACGCTGACTTGCTCTCGCCTTACCCGAGACCCATCCGAGCAAGCTCAACGCCGTCGTTTCTTTTCAGCGACTCGAATGGCTCGGAGACAGTCTCTTGGATCTCGAAGTGGTCCGCTACTGCTGGACGCGCTGGGGCGAGCTCCCTCCTGGGATGCTCACTGAGCTCAAGGGGGCATGCTTGAGCAACGAGACTCTCGCCGCCATCGCTGTCGAGTGAGCCCTTCGCTTCTCCGCCTTGAGGCTCGGCGCCTCGGCGCTGACCCTTCCCTCTCGCAGGTACGAGCTCGACAAGTGGCTCGCCTTCGACAATGCCGCGCTGGGCAAGAGCATCGAGGTCTACCGCGAGAAGATCAGCAAGGCGAAGGATCTCGAGATCGTGCAGGCGGCGCAGGAGCAGAGGCAGCTCAGGCCCTACTGGCTGCTCGCCGATCGTGAGTAGTCTCTACCTCTCCGAAAAGGGACGAGCTGACCATTTTCCATCATACAGCTCCCAAAGCCGTCGCCGACATCGTCGAGGTAGCTCTTCGCTTACTCCAGCCCTCTCCTCAGTCTCGCTAACCGCCTCCCTCCGCAGAGCCTCTTCGGCGCCGTGCTCGTCGACTCTGGCTTCGACCCCGCGGCACCTCAGCAAACCTTCGACCACCTCCTCATGCCCTTCTTCGCCAAGTGGGTCACTCCGACGAGCCTCAAAATCGACGCGATCCGCATCCTCCTCGAACGAGCTCAAGGAGTTGGCTGCGACGACGTTTCGCACATCTCTTCCACCGTCGAGCCGAGGCTCTCGGAGGATGGATCCGACATCATTCAGCCGAGATTGACAAGGACGAGCGTCATCTGCCACAACGTCGTTCTTGCTACCGTCGAGACGGCCAACCCCAAGACGGCCAAGAGGTTGGTCAGCGCCGAGGCGATGGCTTGGTTGGAAGCGAGTGAGTTGCCTCCCTCGTTCAAGCGTCTGAAGAGGAGGCTGATTGAGGCCCTTCTCCTTACCTCACTGCAGATCCCGCCTTCTTCGCGAGCAAGTGGTGAGCTTCGATCTCCCCCCTTCGCTTCGCCGCCTTCTCGTTCGTCCGCTCACACTCTCTTCCACTCTGTCTCCCCTCCTGCCTCCTCCCTCATCACTTCCATCTCCCATTGAACCTCTTTCTGCTCCACTCCCCTCCACAAGCGACTGCTCCCACGCGCGCGCCATCAAAGCCGAAGAGGCCGCCGAGGCGGAAGCTCGTCGTCGCAACGAGGGACTCATCTCGGATCCCAGCTCCGACGAGGACGAGGACGACTTGGCAGAGGCGGACGAAGCTGGAGGAGGAGAGGGCGCTGGAGGGGCTAGGATGGAGAGCTGAGTCCGAGTAGTGGAGGAGACAGAGGAATATGTCTATAGCTTGAGGCTTGTTGATCGTACCGCAATACGCTTGATCAGTGCCAGCCGACTCGGGAGCAGTGAGTTGAGAAGTGTCGTAGAGAGCTGCATGAGCGAGCAGCGCGAAACGAGAGCGCTGAGCTCGGAGGCGAATCACGTCCGTCGAGCTTGTACGGCAACCACGATACTTTGCAACGCCTTCTGCACCTTTTCTAGTCGACTGTACCCCGCGTTTAGATGGCACCTGAAGGAAGAGATGAAGGTCAGCAGAGAGGACGCGTTTTCGGCGGGGCTCGGGGTAGGCTCACTGAGGTTCTGAGGAGCGCAAGAGCGAGGGGAGGGAGGAGAAGCAAGATTAGCACGAGCGAGGACGCGGACGAGGTGCGAGAACGTACTCCGAACTCTGTGGACGCGGAGGAGGGTCAGCAACCTGGTCGGCGAGAGGCGAAGTAGGGAAATGAAAGGCGAACTCACTCTCGACGTATCCGGGGACGGTCCACTTGCCCTTGGAGACCATAGTCTCGACAGCCTTGGTGATCTCGGGGCGAGCCTTGGAGACGTCGTCGAGCTGTAAGGTTATGCAAGGTCAGTCGGCGAGCTCTTAGCGCGAGAGGAAAGAGCGCACGGTAAGCTGGTCGAAGGGGCGGGCATCCTCAATGTTCTTGAGGGTGGTGTTGAGGTTTCCGAGCTCGGCCTCAATCTTGGTGGCAGTCTCCTTGGCCGAAGCGACCTGTAGGTAGATAGGGAAGGGTCAATAAGTGCGTCCCAACCGAGCGTCGTGCCCGGCAAGCTGCCGCATGGTCCTGCGAGCGCTGTACTGCCCTACAGCCCCTGCCATCTCGTCCAGCCCTTCTCTGCATCCTTCTCCCCCTCGCACTGTCCTCCCACGCCCCGTCCAGCAACACTGAAACTCACGGCCTTGCCCTCGAAAGCGTCAATCGCCTTGAGCTGGGCCTTCACATCGTAGTCGACGGGCTTGAACGACTTGAAGAGCTTCTCTCCCTCGGCGACGACGTCCTTGTTCTTGAGGACCGAGCGGTAGTGCTCAAAGTCGATCGACTTGGGCGCCGACGAGTAGGTCGAGTGAGCGAGGCGAGCATCGGCAGCGCGCTTGCGGAAGGCGGAGAGGGCGGACAAGGTCTCTGTTGGACAGCAGGACGGTCAGCGCTGTAGACTAATGCGATGTACGAGACTCTGTACCCTTGTGGAGACCGAGCTTGGTGGTGATGCGACCCCAGTCAACGACAACACTGGAGCGAGCGAGCAACGAGTCGGAGGAGAGCGGGAGAGAGCAGGGAGAAGAGTGTCAGCAGGGAGAGAGCGCTGTAGGCTAGCAGGCTGCAGCCAGCACTCACGCAGCGGCAGACATAGCGATAGTGAAGTGGAGAGGGAAAGGGAGTAAGCAGCAAGGCGCGAGGCAGCCTCAACGGGGAAAATCGTCTGAAGGGGCGAGACTAATCAGGTGCAGCCTCAGCAGGGTGGCTAGAGCGCTAGCAGGAGCTCTGTTGAGCACATCCACTCTCTTGCTAGTGCTCTGCACCACTTCATGCGAGGCTCGGCGTTTGGGCCCTCACGCTCACCGACCTTGGAGCTGCCGAGCTCTCTCGCGGCTCTCTCTCCCCCCTTCCGCTGCTCTTTTGTCGCTTCTCTTCTGCTTGTTGTGTCTGACTATTCGCTCTCGACTACCATGACCCGGTGAGTACGATACCAATGTCCTGCACGCCGACAGCTCATCCTGACCCACGGCTCGCTTCTTCTTCCCTCTCTCGGCTATTCTCCTTCGTGCGCCTCGTTCAGCCTTCGCGCTCTTCTCATTGATCTCTCCGGTACACTACACGTCTCCGACACCCCTACACCAGGAGCCGCGGCTGCGATTCGAAAGCTGAGGGAGGCCGGAATCTCCATTCGCTACGTCTCCAACACTTCAAAGGAGAGCAGTGAGTTGATCGATACTCTTCGGGAGCTGAGGAGATAGGATCTATTCACTCACTGCTTCGCATGCAGAGCAGAGCCTGCTGGACAAGATGAAACGGATGGATCTGGACGTGAGGGAGGAAGAGGTGAGCTCCGAGGCTGGCCCTCTCTGCCACCCCGACGATCCAGCAATGCTTTATCACAGAAGGCTAACGTGCTCGGCTATCTGGCCTAACGCCAGCTCTTCACCTCACTCTCGGCCGTACGCTCCCTTGTCGACGGCCGAAATCTCAAGTGAGTTCGGTCGTCCCCTCTCGTCTGCCTAAACGCACCGTCTGAACGCGCATCCATTCTCTTTACTGACCTCCTACTTCCTCTTGCCGTCTTCTCATCTTGGAACTCTACCAGCCCCCTCTACCTCCTCTCCCCCTCCTCCCTCTCCGACTTCCCTCCTCCCTCCTCTGCCTCGCCCATTAACGCCGTCATCGTCGGTCTCGCTCCCGAGCGGCTTTCGTACACCAACGGTCTGAACGACGCCTTCCGCTTGCTTGCGGGCGAAGAGGGACCGGGGAAAGGCGAGGTGCAGCTCATCGCGACTCATCGGGCGACGGTGGTGGGAGCGGGGGATGGGAAGCTGAGCTTGGGACCAGGCGAGTCGACTGGAGAGCCCGATGAGTGTTCAGAGACTGCGCTGATGGCGTGCGCATACAGGACCTTTCATCACGGCCTTGGAAGAAGCGAGCGGAGTGAAGGCCGAAGTTGGTTCGTCTTCGTCTCGCCTCATTCCCGCCTGACACAAGCTGACGTGACCCCAAACATAACTCTCCCCTCGACTCTTATCCTCGTCTGCTTCAACGCCATCTCTCGCGATGGTGCTCTCGTTACAGTCGGGAAGCCCACCCGCGCCTTCTTCGAGCTAGCACTTCGGTCGCTGGAAAAGGACGGCATCACCTCCAAGGACTGGTCCAGCGTAGGCATGGTAAGTCATTTTACTCTCATTCCCTTCTCTCCCTCCCCTCCCCCTCCCCCTCCCCTTCATGCACCAGCAGCTCTTCCCTCGCCTCCCAGCAACCTCGGCGCTGACCTCCCTCTCACACACAGGTCGGCGACGATTGGAAGCAAGACACCGGTCTCGTTGCTCGGGAACTCGGTCTTCGTCGGTATCTTGTTCGGACAGGGAAGTATAGGGAGGGAGATGAGAAGAGGTTGGCGGGTGTGGAGGGTGCGCAGCGGCTACCGGAGGGGGAGGTTGGGCCGGAGTGGTGTGGAGAGAACTTTGAGGAGGCGGTTCGGGAGGTGTTGGGCTAATATGACGTTAGGAGAAACTCGAAGAACAGTCGTAGAGCCTAGGGATGGGCTTCGAGCGAGCGAGAAGGCAGCAGGGAAGAAAGAGCGCCGAGGTCCGAGAAGCTCCACAGAGACGCCGGAAGCGTTCTGTTGCTGGAAGGTTACACAAATTTGTTCTCGGATACCCACTGTTTGACCCAAAAAGCCTCGCTTTCCCGGTCCGGCGCCCTCACGCCCTCGGCGAAGTCGTGAAGGCTCCAAGGCCGAGATCAGCCAAAGGCGGCGCTCTCAGACAGCAGAGCGTAGGAAGAGCTGTGTAGGCTGAGAGATACGCCTACACCCACTACAGAGGCTCGGCTGCTGCTCTGCGTTACTTCTCTCATCTGTGTCACTTCCGCTCGTTCCCCAGGCTCTCGACGCTTCTCTCCTTCGTCCCAATCGCTCGTCCCGGTCTCTCGCCTTCGTCTTACCGCCAGCACTCTAGATACCTTGGTACGATCATGGTAGGCCTTCTGCACCTCTCCATATCACGCCGAAACCCCTCCGGCTGACGTATCACGCACTCGCCTCCGCCCCCCCTTCAGGACGACGCTGTAGGCTGGCTCGTAGCCCTAGGCTTCTGCTTTCTCACCTTCCGCTACTTCTTCGGTACGCCCTCTCTCTCTCTCCTGCTCCTGCTTCCACGCCAGCTGACCTCGCTACATAGGCTCCGACTCCAGCTCGAGCTCGAGCGCGTCCAATCGCCGGACTATTCCCCAAGCTTCAGTGGATCAGGTGGCGGCTATGTTCCCCAACATCTCAGAGGGAGCAATTCGTTATGCGTTGGAGGGAACTCGGGGGAATGTCGAGAGCGTCGTCGAGCGAGCGCTCAGGCAGGGAGGGTTGCCCGAGGTGAGCTTGACTTGTTGCTGCCTTTCCGCGAGCCTGAGCTGATTTGAAGTCTGACCCCAAACAGCCCCCTGCTGGCTTCTTCCACGACCCCACACCTTCCCGTCCAGCTCCCGCCCCTGCCGCCGCCGCCGCCCCAGCTCCAGCAGCGGCATCACCATCTTCCCCTCCTTCCACTCTCATCGCTCGTCTCGGACTTCAAGGTCGAACATCCGATGAGGTGGAAGAGCCCGTGGCAGAAGGCAAAGGCAAGGGCAAAGCGGCGCCGGCTTGGGAGACGACGATGGAGGCAAGGGAGCGGAGCTTGAAGGAGAGGAAGGAGAGGATGGTGCTTGAGGCGCGAAGGTGAGTTTGATCAGATCCGATGCAGCTGGTGGAGCCGAGCTGATCCGTCTGTTGCCACGCAGGAAACTGCTCGAGAAGGAGAAGGCCAAAGCAGCTGCGAAGGCGGCGGCCGAGGGTGGTGTTGTGGAGGCTACCGAGGCTTAGATTCAGCTTATACAGGCTCCATTGCAAGCCACACTTCTCACGCCTGCTCCCGACGATTGTGCGTCCGAGTTGCGAGGCGCGGGAGCCGATTGAGGGAGCTGGGCGCCGTTCGCGAAGCTGCTTCGAGATGTGAGACTTCGCTTCAGCTCTTCGTCTCATGGCTCGCTCCGCTCCTTCTTTCTCTACCTCTCTGCACAGCCGCACCGTGGAAATATGTGCGTTCGACGATCAATAGAGAGGAAGGAGTTTCTAGTTCGGCGAAGGGGAGAGGGAGAGGATCTAGACGATCTGTTTTGCGACGGCGTACTCGGCCTGTGCAGGAAGGGAAGTAGATGAGCACTATATCCCAGCTTCTCGCTGGCCCCACGAAACCTGCAAAACTCACGTTGATGATGGACGAAGTAGCAGCGCCGATGGAAACGTTGTTGACGAGGCAAACGAACTTGATGTCCAGCACTGGGCACTCGCGGATACGTCCAACGTTGACACCACTTCCATTCTGGAAGTACCTATCGAGGCGGGGCTGGGGGCGGTCGGGCTCATCGTGGACAAAGATGGCCTGCTCGGGCGCTGATGGGCAGCCGAGAGCCTGAGCCTCACTCCGGAAAGCACGGAGGGCATCCTTGATGGCCTGAGGGGAAGGAGGAGGGCGAACAGAGAAGCGGACGGAGGCGCACTCGAGGTGACCATCGAGTACGGGCACGCGGTTGCAGGCGGCCGAGACGGCGAGGGGGTGGTTCGAGTCGTGGCGAAGGGCGAAGGCGGCCTTGTCGTCGCTCAGTCCTCCGAGGATCTTGGAAAGCTCCCACTCCATCTTCTCCTCCTCGCCGCCGATGAGAGGGACGACGTTGTCGAGGATGTCGAGGGAAGAGACTCCGGGGTATCCAGCTCCCGAGATGGCCTGCATGGTGGTGACCATGACGGTCTCAAGAGGGCCAAAAGCCTTTTCGAGGGCGTGGAGGGGGATGGAGAGTCCGGTGGTGGAGCAGTTGGCGTTGGTGACGATGAATCCCTTGGAGAGGGAGAGAGCCTTCTGCTGGGCGGGGATGATGTTGAAGTGCTCGGGGTTGACGAGAGGGACGATGAGGGGGCATTGGGGGTCTCGGCGGTAGTTGCCAGCGTTGGAGAAGACAGCGAGCTCGGCCGCCCGGAAGGCCTTCTCTGCGAAGGGCGGCGCGAAGGCGGGATCAGCTCCTGCTCTTGCTCGTAGCGAGGTCGAACCAGCTTACCGATATCACCAGCAGCATCAGAGTCGAGTCCTGAGAAGACGACATCGCAGCCCTCAAACTGATCCGCCTTGCACTCGCGCACGATGACCTCCTCGACGCCCTTAGGAATGGGCACGCTCTGCTTCCACCTCACAGCATCCTTGTACTTTTGGCCAGCCGAGCGAGCGGAAGCTCCCAATGCGCGGATGGTGAAGTAGGGGTGGGCGGAAAGGAGGACGATGAAGCTGGAGAAGAGCGCAAGCGAGGGAGAGCGATGGCGCGAAGTGAGTCAAACGACGCCCTTTCTGAGGCGGATCTGTAGGTCAGATGCTCACCGTTGACCGACGGTACCAGTAGCACCGAGAACGCCAACTTGGACCTTGCGCTGAGCCTGAGAAGTCGACATGATGAAGAACGAGCGATTTGGCGAAGGGAGAGCCGATTCTCAGCGAACTCCAACCACTTGCGACCTCGACTCCAAATCCCACGCCGTGCTTCGTCTACGGCCGATTCGTACGATCAGACGGTACTTCGTGTCTCGACAGCCACCCCTCTCCGATGCAGTCGCCGGGATCAGGCAGCGCTGCGAAGCTCGAGAAGGAGGGCTGGCGACGAGCTCACTACCTCTTCAACTCGAGTGTGCGACGTGCTGGAGGAGTTCGTTTCGGGAAAGAGCTGTTATACTCAGGTTCCGTGCTCTCAGCTGAGTCGAAGGTCGAAATTGGGCGACTGAGAAGCAGCTCGGCGAGTCGAAAACGAGCGGCGAGGCTGAATGCGCGAGACCGGCTGCGTAGGGCGGAGGCGTTTTGAAGTACCATCGCCAGTATCTACCTGCTCACTCGCAGTGTCCAAGAGGGACGTAAAGTGCACTCCTAGCGAACGTAGACGACTGCTCGACTCGGAGCTCGGTCGAGATTCGGCGAGGCCACTCGAGACTTGAACCAAGTACATCGCAGACAACATAGAGAAGGTGAACGCCTTGTACTCGTTGCATACACCGAGCCTACTCGTTGTGAAGCCACAGCGGCACCCGTCTCGGATCCTTGTTCATCCCCACCGGATTCTTGCCGAGCTGACTTTCGCCGCGCTTGAGGTACTGACCGTCTCCAGCCTTGCCCATGAGCTTTCCTTCCTTCCACATGACCTTTCCCCGCATGATCCTGAGGCGTTCCAGGAGGGTTAGCTCGGCCGAAAGTGCTCGGCGATGAGCGGCGAGCAAAGACGTACGTGTAGCGAGGCCAGTTGCTGAACTCCATCCCCTCGTAGGGCGTGTCTGTATATTCGAGTTGATCGGTTGAGCGAAAAGCAAAACCGTGGCTCAAGCAACCCACAATCGACATCGTGATGAAGCTGATCATTCGAAAGCCGGAACGGCGTGAGCTTCCCCTCGGGGTACCAGATGGTGATGTCGGCGTCACTGAGCCCGGGCAAGAGAGCTCCCTTCTTGGGGTAGAGGCCGTAGAGCTTGGCGGCGCCGGTGGAAGTGAGCTCGACGAACTTCTCGGGCGTGATTCGGCCGGTGAGGAGGCCGTAGTTGAAGAGCAGTGGGAGGCGAGTCTCAATCCCTGGGCAGCCGTTTGGTACATACTTGAAGCTTTGGAGATGTTGAGAAAGCTTCAGTTGCGGCACAGTCGATGAGAGAGCCACAGCGACTCACTGTCCTTCTTTCCTCGAAGCAAGATCCAACAAGTCGTGCGTGTGGCCATGACCGCAGGACTCACCCTCCATGCTAGTCGGATGGTCGAGGATACCGAGCATCTTTCCTCGAGGGTCGTCATACCTATTGAGAGTCGATTCAGCGACAGCGAGGAGCACAGAGCGCTGAGAGGCGAGCGCCGAGCGCCGAGACTGAGGGGACAGCCTGACGACGCGCCTGCAGGGGACACTACTTACCTGAAGGGGCAGTGATCGGAGGAGTGGATGGTGAAGGTGCCGTTGCGTAGACCTCTGTAGCAGAAGCAATAGATCAAAGTCAGCGCGGTCGTCGCCACCGCCGAGCTCTTTTTCGGAAGCGCTCACGTCCACAAATGCTCTTGATCGTCGCCGTTGAGTCCGGGAGGAGGAGAACAGAGCATCTTGGAGTTCTCAAAGCACAAAGGCCCGTGGAAGCGCTCCAAATCGGCATGAGTGAGGTGGAGGTACTGAGGGCACGTCTCGGCGAAGATGGGCAGTCCTCGCGTTTGAGCTGTTCGAATGGCATCGGCAGCGCTCTGGGTGCGCGTTGGAGAGGTCAGCTTGAACGCCAAAAGCTCCGCTCAGCCGACGACGAGACGCGCCACGCCCTCGACGCCGAAGTCAAGGACATCCGAACCCTCCTCGGCGGAACAAGTCGCATGCCTCTCGGATGGAGAGTGAAGGAATAGTGAGCTTGACTTACGGCGGCGGAGACGTGAACAAAGAGGACAGGGGTTTGTACGATCTCGGCCAGCACGAGTGCCCGCGTCGTTGCCTCGCCCTCGGCGATGGGAAGACGAGACTGACCATGGAAGGAGGGAGCCGTCATACCCCTCTCTTCCAGCTTCTCGGTCAGGAAAGCGATAATGTCGCCCGACTCGGCGTGCATCATCTGCAAAGTGCGAAGGTCAGCCAAACGCTCGTTGTGCGCCCCTCGACAGGAGGAGCTTACAGTCATGACACCGAGTTTACGTGCTTCCAGCATCAGCCACATCAGCTCGTGGTCCGATAAACGAAGGGCGTCGTAGGTGGTGAAGCATTTGAGCGAGGTGATGCCCCAGTCTTGGACGAGAGTAGCGAGCTCGGCACGAATAGTATCCTTCTCGACGCGCGAGATGATGATGTGGTAACCTTGGGGGAGTAGTAAGAGTGTAAGAACATGTCTATTCTTGAGTACAGCAGCCAGCGCCTTCACAACGGCAGCCCAGCGCCCGAAGCTCGAGTGCCGAGCTGGCGCCGAGCGCACTAGAAGTCGAAAGACGTACTCCAATCGATCCATGCTCCGGTCGCAGTGGCCCGATGATGATAGTCCTCGACCACTTTGAGTAGACTGGGGTCCTGCTTGGTCTGCATAGCTACAGAAACGAGCGAGCGAGTCAGCTCGGTTCCCGGGGGAATGGCTACGGAAAGCTCACCAAACGCCACCATCGTCGTTGTTCCACCTGCGACAGCAGACCGAGATCCTGTATCAAAGTCGTCTGCGCAGGTAGCTCCACTTGCGGCGCCGGGACCTGTAATACGAAAGGATCGGCGTAAAGGACCGCTCGAAGGCGACAGCTAGTGGAATCGAGGTCACTACGCACCAGTAGTGAGGTCTTGAGCGATGTGTACGTGTGCATCGATTCCGCCTGGGGTGACGTATGCACCTCTGCTAGCGGTTAGCTCTCATTCAGCTGCTCGGAGAGGAGAAACAGCTCACTCGGCGTCGATCACCTCGGCATCGCCAATCTCCTCTGGTGAGAAGCTGCTGGAAAGAGCCGCAATCTTTCCATCCTTGATGCCGATACAGTACGCTCTGCGGAGAGAGGATGAGCGAGGGCCCTATCGCGCGAGAGGATCGCATCTCACCCGCAATCGGCAGCTGTTACGACAACGCCGTTGATGATGACGAGCTCGAAGCGAGAGTCAGAGGAGCGCATGATGTCTGTCGCGCAAAAAAGAAGGCAGAGGTCAACGTTGGTCAAAGCGTTGGAGTTCAAGTCCCAACCCTTACCCCACGCTCTCCGCCGGGTCAAATTGCCTGTTTGCCTACACTGGTGCGAGACCGGCGCCCGGTAGCCCAAGATCCACTCGGCTGAGCCGATAGTACTGTACGAATGGATAGAACATGCAGCGCTCTCTCTCTCCTCTCCCTCTTTCTCCTCCCATCCCCTTCTTCGCCGAGCATGATCGCATCGACTGCGCACGACTTCTCTTCACTCAAGATCAATCCCGATCGACTCAATGCCTCAATCCATTCGACTGCAGAGTTTGGCGCCGCCCTCCGCTACGGTCCAGCCCCCACAGAAACGGGAATGGCTCGGCTCGCGCTGGACGACAACGATAAGCTCGTGCGCCAGTACGTTATCGAAGAAGTCAAGAAGCTCGGATGTACAGTCACTGTCGATCAAATGGGCAACATTTTCGCGGTGAGGCCAGGGAAGAAGGAGGGAGCGCCGACGGGAATGGGGAGTCATCTGGATACACAGCCGACTGGTGCGCTCTTCGCTTCTCGTGGATCGGATCCCGAGCTGATTTCTATTTGCAGGTGGAAGGTACGACGGTATTCTGGGCGTGCTCTCCGGACTCGAGGCGCTGAGAACGATCCACGAGGCGGGCTTGACCACCGAGTATCCTATTGCAGTCATCGATTGGACCAAGTGAGCGCTTGACACGTCTCGGTTAGTACTACCCGCACTGATCTGAGCCTCCTCTGCAGCGAGGAGGGAGCTCGCTTCCCAAAGAGTGTCGTTTCGTCCGGAGTATGGGCGGGCGAGATTGACATCCAAGAAGCCTGGGTTTGTTGCTCGCTCTGCGCTTCCATAGCATTACGCTGACACGCTTCTACCTCCCAGTCACTCGCCGACATCCACGATCCGACCGCTACGATGAAAACCGAACTCTCTCGCATCGGCTTCCTCGGCGATACTCTCTGCTCCTACCAGGCAATGCCTCTGGGCGCTCACTTTGAGCTTCACATTGGTGAGAGCTTTATCTAAGTCTCGCAATCCCAAGCGAAGCTGACTTGGATTCTCTCAGAGCAAGGGCCGATTCTCGAAGGAGCAAAGAAGCTGGTCGGCGTCGTTTTGGGTGCGCAGTCGTATCGCTGGTACAACGTCGACGTTTATGTAGGTAATCTTTCGTGATTGATCCTCAGCAGCTCGCTGACAGCTTGCTGGCAGGGGAGAGACTGCCATACCGGCAGCACACCCTTCTCGGCTCGGTCGGACGCCATGCTCTGCGCTGCTCAGTGCATAGTTGCCAGCAACAAGTTGGCCAAGAAGTTTGGAGCTCTTGCTTCTACTGTAAGCTAATCTCCTGCACTCCTCCTTGTTTTCTGAGGGGCTGATCAGATGGCTCGGCGTTTGCAGGGCATTCTCACTCTTGAGCCGGGTAAGCTTCTCAATTGACTGCTAGACGTAGAGAGCGGAGAGCTCACATTTCTGCACAGGGAGCACCAACGTCTGTCCTTCGCACGTACGCTTCAGCCTCGACATTCGCCATCCCTCGACCGCCGAGCTCCACCAACTTTGCGATGCTCTCCAAGAGGAGATGACTAGGATCGGCTCGGAGGACTGCGAAGTTGGATGTCGAGTCAAGGCTACTCTGGATCGTGATTCACCGGCTGCCATCTTCCACGAGGACGCCATCGCCGCCGTTCGCGCGGCTGCTTCATCGGCGACGGAAGCCGACAAGATTGAAGAGATGTACAGCGGTGCTGCTCATGATTCGTAGGTTCGAGTTGAAGCTTCACCTTTTCTCGCTTGCTGACTTAATCTCCGCAGATGCCCCGTCTCGATGCGCGTGCCAACGGCCATGATCTTTGTGCCGAGCAAAGACGGCGTCTCCCACAACCCGGTCGAGTACACAAGTCCCGAGGAGTGGTAGGTATCTTTTATATTCCTTCTCGCTCGCTGAGCGCTCACCCATCCCGCTCCGCAGCGCGCTGGGAGCCCAAGTCTTGCTGCACGCCGTCCTCAACTACGACAAGAAGCGTACTGCTTAGCTCGGCGTGTAGCCTTGGGACCTCTTAGAATGTACACCTGTTCTTCTGCATGCTCCACAATGCTTCCAATTTTGAGCTGTCTTGTCCAGGGCTTCGCCGAGCTTGCCAAAGGATCGAGTCTCGGCTCGGGCAGCACACGCTGCTGAGGCGTTAAATTGTGCAAGCTGAGAGAGTCCCAAGTTAAACAGTTTGATGACAGAGATGAAGAGTGAACGGATGAGAGTTGGCTGAGATCCAAGCGGCTCACTCGAGCCTACTGCTTCTTCGCCGAGGGTTTCGCAGCTCGCTTGGGCAAGCTAAACACAGCTTACCGAACCCACTGCGCTTCCAAACTTCGGAAGTGAGCGAGCTCAATCTCTCGGGTGCTGCTTCAGGGGATTTTGTAAGCTTTACTTCGCTTCGAAAAGAGCGCCCGCCGCCAAGCTCGTCGCTGGCTACGAGACTCGACAGCAGCGTGCACCTCAATTCACCTCGCAACTCTCTTATGACCACATTTGGGCACTCAAGCATAAGCACTGATTGCACAGAATGAACGAGCGAAGGACGGAGAGCTTTCAAACACCGAAGCTGCGAAAGAAGGAGATAAGTCGGCGAGAGTGAAGAAGTGAGGAAGGAAGGGCTCACGTCTCGCCGAGCCTTCGTACGAGGTAGTCCTCGCACAGCACGGGTGCGTACTTTGGCTCTCCGAGTCCCGGAATGCAGGTGATGACCTCGCGCAGGGAGGGATTGCCGAAGAAGGCGATAGAGTTCCGCTGAGGAGTGAAGGCGGCGCCCTTGGTGTCGGGGAGCACGACACGGTGTATGGTGGATTTGAGGACCTATAAAAGCATGTGAGGCAGATGAGTGGGAGTCCCTAAGAGCCGTATCGAAGGCGACTCACGTCGTTGGTCCATTGCTGCAAGAGATCGCCGACGTTTATGCACACGGTTCCGGGGACGGGCTTTGCGGGCACGAACTTGCCCTCCTTGTCCTGCACTTCAAGACCTCCAACATCGTCCTGGAAGAGCAGAGTCACGGTTCCGTAGCTGTGGCGAGATCGGTCAGTGCTGAAGGCGAAAGGGAAAAGCAAGTTCACTCACTCGCTGTGGGCGCCAGCTCGGCTGTCACTCTTGCTCGCCTCAGATTGTGAGACGGGAGGGTAGTTGAGGCTGTCACGGGGAGGGTCAGCTACGGACGAGGAAGGGCAGAAGAGAAGGATTCAAGGAAAGGAAGCAGGGACGAAGGAAAGCAAAGCTCACAGTCGGAGATTGTGCGATTGCTGGGAGACCTTCTGGTCAAAGAAGTGCTCTTCGAGGCCGAGACCGAGTGCTATCGCCCTCATCACTTGCACTTGTAGGACGTGGCAGGATGTGAAGAAGGGGTTCTGCGCCGAGCATCAGTCAAGCTGCTCTGAAGCGCAAAGCGGGAGGAGAAAGGGTGATTGAATGCAGAGAAAAAGCTGAGCTCACCATGAAAGCCTTGAACTCGGGGAGCGACTCGGGCCAGCGGTTTGGGTGAGGAGAGTCTTCGGGTCCCTCAATGTAATCCTTGCCGATCTCCATCGACTCTTTGAGGTCTGTGGCGGAGATGGTAAGCTACAGCAAGATACAAGGAAAGGCGAGAGCTTCAGCTCACCTGGAGCCTGAGTTCGGAGCTGCTCGATGTCCTCCTTCGAAGTAGCCTGAGTTACACGCTCGCGTCCTTGCGAGACGTAGCCACGACTGGCCTCTGCTGTAGTCCATGCGATCTTCTCCTTCTCCTCCTCGCTAAGCGCAAAGAACTTCCTCGACTGTCGAGGCAGGAAAGTCAGCGCCGAGCTTGCGACGGCGCAGCTCTACTCACATGCTGGAAAGCACGCTCGACCTGCACCTCCGTGACACCTTCTTCGGAGTTGAAGTCCTTCAACATGACGAAGCCCACCGTCTTGAGCGCATGTACGAGCTCGTGGGCGGTGCTCTGCTCGGCGAAGGAGATTAGAAGAGATTGTGGTTGCGGTTGGGACGAATTGAACTCGCCTGCTTCTGATCTTGGCTCCCGGTAAGGAAAGGCTGAAAGTCCACGATGGGAACAATCCCGCTGGTCGCTGTGATCTGCATTGGAAGGAGGGTCGAAGTCGAGAAAGAGGGGCGCCGAGGGGGTTGGATTTGAGGGAAGGAGAGGAGAGAATCGCTCACGTGTTCTGTTGTCGCCAGCTAATCGCCTGCAGAAAGGAAATCCGGCAGGCAAACGGGCAAAGAGATCGCCTACCGAGAGCCGCGTACGCCAGAAGGCTCGAAGCTCAAAGGCCGCAACGGGAGCCCGCTTTCCTGCCCGAATCTCAGCCATGCCACCAGACTCAGCGCCCAAATCAGGAAGAGCAGCATCCAGAGCATCAGTAGCTTGCATTAGATGTCGGTGAGTTTCCAGCACGAGCGGCTACACAGCAGCAGGAGCGGTCTATGCGCGAGCCTCAATCCGGAAGCAGCCCTTCTGCCTGTAGAACGAGCCGGCGGAGGCTGACCAGCCGCCATCCAGACGATACCGAACCAAGTGCATCCGACCAACGCTCACCTCTGTTTGTGAGGGCTGTGAGAAGCTGGGACTCGCGAGCGAATGTCGGAATCCAAAACGGGGCGAGGACTCGGGACATCGAGCTGTAAGGCTTTACGCACACTCATATCTTATCGGTCTTATCGGCAAGAGATGGCCTCTGCTACAGCTCGCTGATACAGGTCGTTTCCCCTACAGTTTCGGCGCAGATACCCTGACGAGGCGATTCCGCAGACGGCTGCAGCGCGTCCAGTAGCCAGCACCAGCAGGTCCGGCAATAACGCACCGTCATCTACCGAGGTGGAAGCCGCTTGCCTTGTGCTCGCTCGACTAGGAGATACGCCTCCGCCTGCTTCCGGTTCTCGCTCGGTCCTGCCACCGATGGACGAGGTCAAAGAAGCTCTGCATGCTTTCCGGAATAGTTACTTCCAGCTCGGTAGGCTCCCACTACCCCCTGTACCGCGATAAGAGCTGATCATTGATATTCGCCCCCTCATCTCTTCGACCCGGCCCCCTTCTCGCCGTTCGTCCTTTCTCCCCTTCCGCCCTTCTCCGTCCCTCGCCGTTCTCCCCCGTAGGATTCCTTCCACTTTCCCTGTTCATTGCTCAACTTGAGCGCGAACCCGAGACGGTCAGCCTGTTCTTGCTCCTCGCCATTCTGACGGCCTCGGCGTGAGTTTCGCTCGCGCGTCTCGAAGCTCAGGCTCGCTGACAGCTCTCTCTTTAGTCGATTCACGCCTTCACTCGTTCAACGATTCGGCTCAGCCAGCGCCGCCACCAACTTCTACGTCAAGGAAGCTCGCAAGCTGATCGGCGAGGAGATGCTCAAACCGAGCCTGCCCGCCTGCCAGGCGTTCTTCGTCCTCTCGGCGCACCATTGGGGATGCCACGGTGGAGATGAGGAGAGTGCCGTGAGTCCATGTGCCCCAGGGGAGCGAGAGGAGCTTTGAGTTGACCCGCCTTTGCAGATGCTGATGGGTGTCGCGACAAGAATGGCCGGCCTACTATGTCTACACGAGGAGAGTACCTACGCGCTACCACCCGACGCTGCTGCCGGTCAGATTATACACGCGGAGGCGGCAAGGAGGACGTTCTGGCTGATTGCTTGTTCGGCGCTATCTTTCTCCCTCCTCCGAGCTCATGCTTACTCTCTCTAATCCCATCAGCGCAAGAGGACCTCACTGCCGGTCGTCGTCGCCACGCTCCGTTCTCGCTGGAGAACATCGACGTCCTCCTCCCTTGCGACGAGGAGACGCTCGCTTTCGGCGTTCTTCCATCGACCCGAGCAAGCCTGCGCGGCACCAAGCCTGCTCTGAAAGACCCCTCCACCATCGACCTCCCCTCTCGCTCACTCTTCGCCACCATGCTGCAGAGCAATCATGCCTGGGGAAAGGTCGCCCGGCTTGCGGTCGCCGCGCAAGTCGGAGATGCCTTGCCGCCATGGTACCCCAGCAGCGACTTCGACGTGCTCAATCGTGAGCTCAGGGATTGGTACGATAACCTTCCTCCGCATCATCGCTGGTCGACCAAGAACCTGCTCGCCATGAGAGCTCGGGGACACGATCTGGTGAGAGCCGATCCTTCGCGCCTCGAACCTGTACTCACTGCTCGACGAACAGGCCTTCTTTGAGATTACCGTGCTGCACCATCTCAGCGGGATTGTCCTTCGCAAGACCTACCTCGGCTGCGCCGACACTGGTCACCTCGCCGAGATTGAGCAGTTTTGGGCGACCTTCGCGCGAGAGATGATTCAGGGAGCACTTGACCTCGTTTCTGTCTTCGACGAATTTGCTGCTACACGATCTTTGACGCTAGGCATGCCGCCAATCTTGGTGAGTTTTGCTTCTCTCGCTTCGCTTCCCCCTCTCGCTCCCCCCTCTCGCTTCCGCCTTTTGCTTTCGCCTCTCGCTTCTTGTCTCTCGCCTCTCGACTGTTGCCTCTCGACCTCGATGTCTGACAAGCGTCATTTCCTGCAGATTTTTGGCATCTACGTGAGCGGCACCGTCTTCGGCTACCTCTGCCGCTGGCCGGATTGTGAGTTGAAACCGAGCTTCTCCGGCTCGTCCGCACCCACTTTCCACCTGTTCTACGCTCCATCGCAGCCACTGATCTCATTTCAACGCCTCGGTGCAGTATGCTGGGAGCTCGCGGCGCAAGCTCGGCCTTCGCTCGGTCGCTGCCTCTCCATCCTCGATCTCCTCAAGGATATTTGGCCGATGGCATCGTGCTGGCGAGACGATCTACTGGGACTCTACTCTCAAGAAGACGGAGGTAGCGCCGAAGGAGGCGTCGGCTTCCGCATCACCGCCATCTTTGAGCAGATGAAAGGGCATTTCGTAGGTACTTTCTCACTCTGCGAGAAGCAACTCGAGCTGAACTCTTGCACCGCAACAGGACGGGATCTACCGACACGCACCACCAGCAGCGCCTGCCGCCTCAGTCACTCAAGCAGCTTGGCCGTCGCCCCGCTCCTCGGTTCCCTCTCCTCCTTCCGCCGCTCAAGCCTCGCAATCAACCTCTCCGAATCAGGTCGACCTCCTCCAACTCCCTCCCGGGCCCCTTCCAGGTGCTTCGGATGCACCTCCGGCAGCTGCTACAGCCCTACTACAGCTCGGGAGGCCAGGCTCAGCGGCGCCTGAGGAGTACGATCCACGAGCAGCTCGCGCGGGCTTCCCTTCGTTACCAGCCCGACTGGGAGCCGAGTTCAGCACACCCTTAGAAGACGATTATCTCGCATTCTATAGCGGTGCAGGATTCGCACTAGACTTGGGACAAGCCTGGGATTTCGGCTCGAGCGCAGGGACAACGGGAAGTTGGATGCTGTAGATGATGTAGGAATGAACACACGGTACATACTCAAAAGTTGGTGGGAGCCATAATGTCCATCGTCAGCTCGCAAACATAGTCCCGCTCCTCCCACCACTGCCCCCCGAGCTTCAGATGCACTCCCCTCCGCTGACAACTCGCCGCGAGACGTTCCCAGGCCTCCTCGTTGCGCCACACCTCATCGTCCCCCTCCTGATCCTCCGGCAAGCGAACCTCGAGGCCCTTGAGCGATGCTCGATGCTCCTCCATCACTTGCTCGAGCGAGGCAAAGTCCTCGTCGTCCTCGTCGGTGACCTCTGGGAAGAGGCGCGAGCAACGCAGTGTGCGAAGAGGCGAGGAGGAGAATCCGGAAAGGACAAAAAAGGGGAGAGGAGCGTCGATGTTGAGACTAGTGAGATGGGGGAGTTGGAAGGCGGGGAAGAAGGGAGAGGAGGTCTCGGCGGGGGTGATGAAGGTGAGAGTGGTGAGCGTTGCTCGGGCTTGCGTGGCGAGGGTGCGAAGGGCGGCGAGGTCGACCCCTGGGCAGCCGCGCACCTCGAGCTCCTCGAGGCCGGCGTTGAGCTGCAGGCCTTGGAACACCGAGGCGGGCAGGTCCTCGAAGAGCAGCTTTTTGAGCGCCGGGAGCGCCGTGATGGCAGCGCGAAGTACTCCTGCACCCGTGAGAGGTGCCGAGTCATCGACAGGCTCCAGCTCTTCGTCCCTGATAGTGATGCCGCAAAGGTGGAGGTGGGAGAGCTGGGGAAGGGCGGAGAGAAAGTCGGCGAGCAAAGGTCCGCGAAGGTCGATATGGGTGGCGTTGATGAGGGTAAGGCCACGGATCGGAAGCTCGAGCTCGCGAAGCACATCTCCTAGCTCTTCCAACACCTGCGGCACGTTGAACCCTTGGAAGAGCTCGATCTGGAGGTGTTCGAGGTTGGTGAAGTGAGGGATGATGGGAATGACGGCGTGGTAGCGGTTTTGACCCTTCCGGTTAAGCCAAATGGTAGGAGTTTCCCGTCTATCCTTGTTAAAGTTGAGCCTCTTGACGAGATGGCCATGTACGGGGGCGATTACGACCGAGAAGAGGCGGAGCTTCCTCGCCGAGGAGTCGAGAGTGAGGTCCTGCGAAGCTAAGCGGGTCAGCAGGTGGCTCAGAAGAGATTCAACGTGCGCACTCACCCTCCAACGGAGTCGGTTGGCCATTTGACGGAGCTCGCCAGTGGTCGCCGAGAGAGCAGCGAGGAGAGCGTCGCCTCCTAGTGCGCCGGCCCATTCCACAATCTCCTCCTTCAGCTCGGGCGGTAGACGGTCGAGCGAGTTCTTTGGTGCATCTCGAGGGTCGACGGGAGCCATTCTGCGCGACAGCAAGGGGTTAACATAATCTGAGCTCGTTTCTCGTCAGGCCTGCACCCTCCTGTGGGGAGGCGAGACATCGTACAGCAGCAGGAGAGCCATCGCTGTGTTCTCGTACTGCTGCTGCTGAGGCTCGAACGTTGCAGTGGCATCTCAGCTCACCTGTCAAAGCGCGCAGGTCGCAGGTTTCCTCTCTGAGGGAATCCGAGGATGGCTACAGCGGCGAGGAGAGCTAGCGAGAGCGACAGTGCGAATAGACCGAGGGACTCTCCTAGACTGCGCGAGTTGAGGTGTGAGAGAAGACGAGGACGAGGAGGTGGGAGGGAGAGAGATCAGACTGGCGGAAAATCGTGTCGACTCGACGGGCTCCTAGTCTCGCTCACTTCGACGATACCTCAGAACAGTTCAGTGGAGTCCCCTTGAGAAGCAGTGAGCCCCTTCAACCCGACAAGTCGAGCGAGATAGCGCTCAGCCGAACGAATCTCGGCGCTCACCAACCTCATCGCAGCTCTCAAAAGCCAAAGTGCAGCAATAGAGCTTGCAAGTCGACACCTCTGCATCTATAAGCTCTATCTAAGCTCCGCGACCAGCTCCTTCAGCCTCTCGTACTCGGGCTCATCCTCGAACGCTCCCTTCGTCCTGCCCAAGAAGGTCCTGACCAAGCTCCTCGCCTGGAACTTCCAATCCTTGGCAATCTCCTTGCCCTCCTTATCCTCCTTCGGACCGAGGTTCTCCAACATGCCCACCACATCCTCGACCTTGGTGCACGCCTCGACAAACTTGGCTCGGTCGTGCTCGACCGTCGGGTCGGCGGCGACTCCTGCGCGGTAGGCCTTGAGGTGGGCGTCCAGAGCCCCAGCGTAGTCGCCTTGCCAGAGGAAGAGTCGAGCGTGGGCGAGGAAGACGCGGGGAGAGTTTGACACGTTGGGAAGGATGGTGACGGTGATGAGGCGCTCGAGGCGAGGGAGGAGGCCCTTGCCGCAGTTGGGGTCGACGTGTTGCTGCTCGTTGTCATCGTCGTCCGTCTCGAGAGGTTTGGTGACGGCGTCCACGAGGCGCTCGAGGACCTCCAAGTCGATGGAAGCCTCGCCGTCCTTGGCTACGCGCATGTCGATGATCCTCCCGAGAGCGCGGCAGGCCTCCGACATCTCGCCCACGTCGACGGCGACGATCATGTAGTTGTACCACATCCTCCACGAGTCGTACGAGTTCTTGATGGCCATCTTGAGGCAGTGGAAGGCGGCTCGTTTCCGCGAGAAGGGGAGCTTGACGGCCGCGTCCTCGTCGTCCTCTATGGGCGCTCCTGTGCCAACGACTCCCGTCGAATCGACTCCTCCCTCCACGGCGTCCAAGTCCAAATCCGCCTCGGCGTCGACGTCGCCCTCGACCTCTCCTCGGCGAAGATGGCACGAGGCGAGGTTGCTCCAACTCTCGGCATCGTCGTCCTCCAACGCCACGCAGCGTCCGAACGCCTCTTGCGCGCCGCTCCAATCTTGCAAGCGCATCTCACAGCACCCGAGGACGAACCACGTCCTGGGGAAGAGAGGGTTGATGCCGAGCGCAAGTCGGAACGCCTCCCTCGCCTTCTCCCACTCCTGGTTGGCCCAATGAACCGCTCCCAACGACCTCTGCGCCCTGGAGGACGTCCTGCCCGAAACGATCCACGCCTTCTCGTAATGCTTGGGCTCCCTCTCCAACTCGCCGAGCGTGCACCAAAGCTTGGCCTCCCTCTTCTCCCCACCACGGAACCGCATCGCTCCTTCTCCCTTGCGCACGTCCATGACGAGGTCCGATTCGGCCTTGCCTCCCTCGAGCATCTCGCGAATGACTTGGATCCCCTTGTCGGGTCGCTCGAGCGACATCCAGCACTTGGCGACTTCCTCCCACATTTCCAGGCGGGTGAAGATCTCGAGCGAGGACTTGGTGATGCCGAGCGAAGCGTAGCGGGTGGCCAACTCCCTCTCGAGTTCCCACGAGGGAGGAAGGGCGAGGGCGTGGAATTGGCTAAGACGATCCCGAGCTGAAGCCATGTCTTCGGCTTTGACGGCTGAGGAGATGGCGGAGGTTTCGGTAGGGGAGCCGTCCTTGAGCTGGTCGACGAGGGCCTGCATTTGGAGAACTCCGCGCTCGACGGTACGGGAGCGACCGGCTTCGGCGCGGCAGCGAAGGAGGAGCGCCATCGAGTGGACGGACCAGTTCTGAGGGTCGAGGAGCACGCGGGAGACGAAGGAAGCGACTTGGGAGGTGGAAAGGACGTCGGCGGAGAGGTGCATGAGGGAGGTGGGTTGTGGGAGGGTTGAGAGGGAGAGGGCGAGGAGAACGGATTGGGAGAAGGGCGAGATGTGAGGTTGGTCGGAGGGGTCGATGTCGGAGAGGGGGGTGGATGAGGAGGCGGCGGCGGCGGGGGTGGATTGAGTGGTGTCGCCAGAGACGGTGAAGGCGGTACGCTCGAGGAGGGTGTCGTCGTTTAGGTCGAGGACCTCGGGGACCTGAGCCTGCGCCGAGTCGGTGACGGTCGACTGCTTCTGCTCCTCTTCCTCCTTGTCCTTGCCCTTCTGCACCGACCTATCCCTCGCCAAGACGACCAACTGAGTCTTCTCATCCACCTGCCATTTCGTCCTCTTGCCCATCCTGCCGGTCAACTCCCACTCGAGTCCCTCCTCCTCGGCGGCAGCCCTAGCGAGGGTGCTAGCCTCCCTCTGCGCCTGCGAATGGGGCGACGATCTTGAGAGAAGGGAGGCGAGAAGGGAGAGGGATAGAGAGAGGTGGGAGCGATTCGGCGAAGAAGGAGGAAGGGAGGTGCGAAGGGCGGCAGCGTCGGCGGCGACGTAGGCGGGGAGAGGGACGGGTTCGTCGAGCACCTTGATCCAGACGATTCCAGCTCGAAGGCGCCATGCTTTGATGCTGGGAGTGTTCGACCAATTGGGGCCGTGAGGAGAGGTAAGGGAAGGGAGGAGGGGCGAAGGAGCGGCGGGGTCAAAGGGGGAAGGGAGGAGGCCAAAGATCTGTAGGGCGATGGCGAGGAGGGTAGCAGATTTGGCGAGATGGTAGACTGGTTCCCCGCAGTACGAGAGCGAGTCGATGGCAGCGTCGTTGAGTTGCGTCGCCGAAAGCCCTTCCACTTCCTCCCCTGGGAACAGGCTCAGCGGGTCCAAATCCAGCGTAGGCCCCGTCCAATTGATCTGAGCGAAAGCATGCAGCGCAGCGACTCCCACCGCCAGCAAATCGCTCTCGTCGTAATCCCCTGCTTGGCCAAACCTGACTCCCAGCGAAACTTGACCCGCTTCGTCCCGTTTGACGTGTAGCAGCGACTTGGCGAATTCAGAGGTGAGAACGGGGGTAGCCTCGGCAGAGCAGGCCTGCTGGACGAGCGTCGAGGCGTCTTTTGATGCTGGCGAGAGCGAGAGAAGCGCCGATTCGAGCGAGGAAAGGGTGGCCATTCTGTAGGTTGATGGAAGTCAGTGGTGGCTCAGTAGATGGTACTTCTACTGCTGCTCACGCTGGTGCTCTAGTAAGATGGCCCGAGCAGAGCAAGTCGTGGTGGAAGCTCAAGGATCTCAGCTCAGCAGCTTCGGACTCTTGAACTTTTGAAGGCCCCTCTCCGAGGAGGCCCGTTCTCCCCGCGAAAGAGTCTGAGACGGATGCACTGCATTTCTATCACAAGTCTATTTTAACCGTACCTAACATCCGCATCTCCCTCCCTGAACCAACTGCAAAGTCGCGGAAAATCGAAAGGTCAGCGCCGAACCCCCCTCACCGAGCTCCCCATCTCCTCAAAACCCTCAACTCACTCATCCATAGGGGCCATCTCCTCGGGCGCATAATTGATAATCACGCTCTTGGTCGTCTGATAACTCTGGTAAGCATGCTTGCCGTTCTCGGACCCGATTCCAGAGTTTTTGGTCCCTCCCCAGGCGGAGGAAGGGTCGTTACGGTGGTGCGTGTTGACCCAAACGAGACCAGCGTCGAGGGCGTTGGAAACACGGAGGGCTTGGGCGCCGTCGCGGGTCCAGATGGCCTGTTGAGCGAAGAGAGAGGGAGGGAGGGTCAGCTCGGCGAGGAGAAAGGGAGAGGCGAGGTTGAGAGAAGACGAGCGAAGACTCACGCTACCAAGACCGTACTCGCTGTCGTTGGCCAAGCGGATGGCTTCCTCCTCTGTGTCGAAGGGGACGATAGCAAGGACGGGGCCGAACGCTTCTTCCTTCCAGATTCGACAGTCGAGGATGGAGGTCGTCGAGCTCGAGGTGATGAGCGTGGGTGGGTAGAAGAAGCTGTAGAGGAGGGAGAAGGAGGAAATGAGTTGATGAGCTCCAGCTGTGAGCGGAGAAGGCCCAAAAGGGATCGCCGGGCAGCCCTCCTGCCCATCCAGCTCCCTCTCGACGCCCACCCGCCGGCGCTCAACAAAAGATCAACTCACCCCTTCCCCAACTCAGTCACTCCATCAAGCTCACTAACCCCCCTCATCCTCTCTCCTCCACACACAATCTCCGCTCCCTTCCTCTTGGCATCCTCGACCAACTCCTCCACAATCTTCAACTGCCTCTCACTAATCACGGGACCCATCATACTCCTCTGATCGTTGGGATGGCCTATACGACGGGTGATGGAGGCGCATTTGGCGGAGAGGGAGGTGAGGAACCGGGGGAGGAGGGGTCGGGAGACGATGATTCGGGTTCCTTTTGTGGGAGCGAGGGAGAGGGTCAGAGGCGCAGGGGGGAAGAGAGGGAGGGAGGAGACGTACCAGCTACGCAGGTCTGCCCGCTCGCGATAAAGGAAGCGAAAGCCACTCCATTGACCGCAATCTCCAAATCCGTATTCTCTGCTCGGCGCGCAGCCGTCCAGTTACCCTCGAGGGTCAGCCCTCCCTCCTTGCCTCCCAAAGAGAGAAAACAGACAAGACTCACCAAACACCACGATCGGCGCCTTACCCCCCAACTCTGCCGTCACGCTCGCCAAATTGCCCCCGGCGACGCCAGCAATGATCCTCCCTCCTGCCGTCCCTCCCGTCACGTCCACTTTTTTGATCCGAGGATCAGAGACGAGAGCTTTGCCGGTGATCATACCGTAGCCGGGGAGGATTGAGAGGACGCCTTTAGGGACTGTTGGGTGCGGGAAGAGAGGTGAGCCGAGAAGGGGATGAACCGCCGGCTGGGTGAAGATCTGTTCTCGCCCA
>MWVB01000003.1:194705-253965 GCA_003054985.1 Leucosporidium scottii | reverse complement strand
GGGAGGGGGAGGGGGAGGGGGAGGGGAGCCAGTCGAGGAGCTGCTGCAGGAGCGGGAGGGGGGAGGAAGCAGCGAGATGCTGGGGATGAGGAATTGGATGATGCACAAGGACAAGGAGGAGGATTCGATTCCGAGTCGGATGTGAATGCTCAATCGGATGCAGAAGAGGGGGAGCAGGAGCTCAGCAGTGAGGAGGAGGATGTTCTTGAAACTCCGGCGCAGAAGAGGTTGAGGTTGAGTCAGATGTACTTGAAGAGTTTGGAGAAGGATGTACACGAGGGTGGGTTCTTCACTTTCTCTCTTTGCATCGGTGGGAGACGGGGAAAAGGGCTGACCCCCCCTTGAAACTTGGGCCGAGCCAGATGATGGAGGGTTTGATGCGGCCGATTTGGATCGCGATATTATTGCAGAGAGGTTGCAGCAGGATGTGGTATGTTCTCTTCTCTACATCTAACTCACATGCGAGCCGAGGCTAACCCTTCCCCTCGCCTACAGCTCCAACACTCGGGCAAGCTCCACCTCTCGGTCGGTTCCTCCGTTCGTCCTTTTTCTCCCCTCTCTTTCTTCCCCTCACACGCTGACCCCAGCTCCACAAACAATAGCTTCAACTCCCCATCCCCTCCTCCTCAGTGTACCACACCCCCTCCCGAGCACACCGAGGACCCGTAACCTCGGCGAGCATCACCCCCTCGGGTCACTGGCTCTACACTTCCTCCAAGGACGGTAGCATCATCAAGTGGGATCTACGGTCCATCTTCTCCCCCTTCCCCTCCTCTTCCTCCACCTCGACAGAAGCACCACGCATCAAGAAGGCTCATTATTTCCCGAAACGTACCCCTCTCGCCGCGTTGCGTAATACCGAGCTCAAGAAGAAGGTGGAGGCGGGGGCGGCGGGCAAGGGGAAGATGGTGCAAGGGCATGAGGATGAGGTGTTGTGCTTGGCGGTTAGTGAGGATGGCAAAGTCTTGGCTAGTGGAGGGAGGGATAAGGTCGTGGGGGTTTGGGATGTGGAGGGGGAGAAGGGTATGAGGTTCACGCTGCTGACCAAGAAGGGTAGCAAGCAGCAGGTGAGTTCGAAGGACGGTAGGGGGGAGAACGGGGCCCGAACGCCGAATTGACCGTTCCCTTCCTTCCTTCGCTCGCCTCCCTGACCAACTCTCTGTTTTAGACCCTGTCCATGGAGATCCCACTCGAGTCGTCCATCGCCGTCCACACCCTCGAGAAGCGCGCTCAAGACAAGGCCGAGCAACAACAGCTGAAGCGTCTCGTCTTGGACTACGAGTCCCGCGAAGAGGCCTCTGAGAAGCAGGGTACGCAATCAAGCTCTTTCTCACACTTCTGTACCGCTCGCTGACTTCGGCCCGCACTTCTTCGCCTCGCAGCCCTCAAGGATACGCTCGCTCGGCGCGGGATCAATCTCAAGTTTCAGCCGCCGCCCTCGAACCACAGCAGCTTACCTACCCCTGGTCCATTGAGAAACGCCCCTTGATCTTCACCATCTGGTCGACTGCACTCTCGACAACCGCATCTTCGCCCACTCACTCGCCGAGGGAACGAGATGGATCCGCTTCGACCAGCTTTAGGGTCAAGCGATGGGCGTGGCGTCCCTCGATGGAGGGACTGATACGGCGATCCTCATACATAGCTTTGTTGGCGATGGGCGATGCTGGTACCCTACAGAAATGCGCGATTCGCCTTCCAATATTCGCGGCTGTCGAGACCCGAGAGCGCCGAGCTTGAATTTCGGCGATCGTGGGAAGCGAATGCCGCGGCCTGTAGTAGCCCACACTATCATCACAGAGTCAATTTGGGCTCCCAGAGCCACGTCCACCGAGAAAAGCTTCTCTTCGGAGGGGACCAAGCGCCCGATTCGCGACTTCGCGACTTCGCTTCACGCCACTTCGTTCTCAAGTCGTCGCTTCGCTCACGCCAACTCCGAGCAAGTAGCTTCCAAGCTACACGCACAGGCCGCGTATAGATAATGGCCGATGTTCAAAGCCTGCAGACCTTTGAGGAGTATGTTCAACTGCAAGCGAGTGCTGCAGCCATCGTCCGAGCAGCTTGCGAGGGCCGTGAGGAGCTGCTCGCCCGCATTGCAGAGCTCGAGTCTGAGCTACAAGTAGTGAGTAGCCGTGGAGCTGCTGCTGGTGCTTTGCTCTGCCGGAGAGCCGTCGCAAGCGTTGACTGAAGTCCCTTTCTTCTGCGATTACAGTGGAAAATCGGGCATAGGGAGGCCGTCAAGGACAAGGAAACCGCCGAACGCACTGTAAATGTACGTTTCCCGGCGCCTCCTAGAGCCTCAGAAACGCTGGAGCTGAACCCTTCTGTTCGCAGGCTGGAGATCCCTCAGTTCTCTGCCTCCTCGACGGCGACGGCTGTCTCTTCCATCGCGATTTCGTTAGCAAGGGACGTGAAGGTGGTCGCATGGCCGCTCTCGCCCTCAACAAGCACATTATGAGCGCTGCTGCCGATGCTGGCGCGCCTGTCTCTACGGTCCTGTGCAACGTCTTCTACAACAAGCAAGGCTTATCCCGCATTCTTCAGGTGAGCATCTCCTATGTTCCCCTTGGGAGCGCATCGCTGACGTCCCTCTGTCGCCTGCAGGAGGTCGGAATTGCCACCGAAGCCGTCTTCTCGGCGTTCGTTCAAGGACTCAACGCCGCGCACCCTCTCTTTGTGATGACGGACGTTGGACCTCAGAAAGTCCGTCACGATGTTCAGCTTCACCCTCTTGCTACTGGTGCTCACCGAATCGCCCTCGCAGGAAGCGGCCGACGCCAAGTTCAGGGAGTCGCTTCGATTCTACTCCAAGCTGCCTTCGTGCAAGCTTGTCCTCGCTGGTTGCGAGCATGATGGAGGGTGAGTCGTACGGACAACAAAAAGCGAGGCACGTGCTGACCACAGTCCTCTACAGCTACTCGCACCTCCTCCAGAGCCTCGAAGTTGAGGGCTTCGGGGACAAGATCCGGGTCTTGAAGTCCTTCGACGCGCCAGCGTTCGATATCAAGCGTCTCGGGCTCAAGACGGTCCGCTTCGAGGGCATGTTCGAGACCAAGAAGCTCGTCTCGTACGCTCAGCAATCGGCCGCCGCCTTCGCAACTCCCAAGAAGCCCTCGCCTTCGCCGGCACCCGGTCAGGCCGCTACCCCCGCGCCCGCGACGTCCAAGAAGGCGGCGCAGATCAACGCTCAGCAGACTCCAGCTGTCGTCAAGGTTGCCGTAGGAGGCACTCCCAGCACTGTCAAGGCTGTCAAGAAGGAGAACGGCTTCACCGAGGTTGCTGTCGCCAACAAGCTTCGCCCCATCGACCCCAAGAAGGCTCTGTCGAAGCAGAGCCCTCCTCCGTGTAATGCGCACTACCTCGGTACCTGCACGAAGGGCGCCAACTGCACCTACGAGCACAACTACCGTTTGACGCCGAAGCAGCTGTCCCTTCTTCGCGTAGATGCAAAGAAGAGTCCTTGCCTTGTACGTCAATCGTCTTCTGCGTATCTACGAGCGCATGCTGACCTATTACACACTCGCAGAACGCGCTCAAGGGCAAGCCTTGCGCTCCCGACTGCTTCGTGAGATTTGATCGCTCGGCGCCGCTCGCCGCTTTGATGCGAAAGGCTGACCTTTCTCTTTACACAGGCCGGTCACAAATGCCCTTGGGGAGCCAAGTGCCGCTACGGCGACACTTGCCGCTTCAAAGCCCCCGGAATGCACCCCGACAAGGGCGCCGCCGAATGGTCGACCGATTCGAGCGCCGCTTCGTCGACGGATTACTCGTCCGATGAGTAGGGAGGTGGGCAACTTCAACGTGTAGTAGTGTAGTCGATCAGTGCGATAGGTGCTCGGTCAATGCAATACGCGTGCGTTAGCCTCTTTTCTCGTCTCGCTCTAGAGGCTTCGGCGTCGGGAGCCTTTCTGATCGTATGCGGACTGCTCGAGAGCTTCCTTAGCTTCGGCAGTGATGCTTCATGCTCCTGAAGGCTTCGATCAACAGCACTACAGAAGCTACCGCCCCAGTCTCCAGTTCGAGATGCGCCCTTCTCGGCTTTCTCTCCTCCATTCACCTCGCTGACTTTTTGCCCCGAAGCTTTTCTCGCTCCTCCCGACATAATACACATGACGACCCTTTCTTGCTCGTGCCGAAGCTGCCCGTTGCACCCGAGTTTTCCTCTACAGGTCACGACCAAGGAGGTTTCATAAATGATCGTCGCCCAGCGCCCAGCCGCCGCCGAGAGATCCCTCTGGCCAACGCTTGGAAGGCGATCAAGTAGCGCCGAGGAGCTCAGAATGGACGTCCATCTCGTTGCTCATCTCCTGCTTGCTCCTCTTCTCGCCTGTCCGCCTACAGAGCTCACAAACGCGCAGAAAGTCTCTTCTTTTGGGCAGAGGACCCTCTCGGCGCTGACTGCAGGTGTCAGTGTGGGTGAAGAGCCGTCAAGGCGGGGGGAGAGGGTAAAATGGGATGGCACTCACTTTTCACTCTCTTCCTCCTACACCACACTCTTCGTCCGTCTCCCTCCCTTTCCCCTCGACTTCGCCGACCAATCTCAATTTGACCCCTCCCTCTCCTCCGAGTCGCCCCTCACTTTTTCCCTCACCATGTCCGACGTCGAAGTTGAGGATGATCCTTGCGCTGGAAGCCCTACCACTAACCTGGGACTGAGGATTGGAGCCATCTTCATCATCTTGGTGAGCAAGACATTGCAGTCTGCAGAGCGCCGAAGCTGGCGGCAAGAGCTGATCCATCGCTTGCCTCCACCTTGTCGCATCTCTTCCGCCCTCCAACACAATAACAAACAGGTCACTTCCCTCTTCGGAACACTCTTCCCTATTGCCTCCAAGCGTATTCCTTTCCTTCGTCGTGCTGTTCCCGGCGTGGTCTTCGAGTTCGCCAAGTGAGTCTCTTCGTCTTTTGCCGTTCTTTCTGAGACAGTGAGCTGTTACAGCACATAGATTTGAGCTTTCTGAGTGTGCCGAGCGCATTCAAGGCTCAGCATGTTGGTGTTCCGGTCGAGAATAGAAGCTGACCTTGTCTCGGCGTTCCCTCTCCCGCTTCGCTCTCGCTCCGCCTCGCAGATACTTCGGCTCAGGAGTCATCCTCGCAACAGGTTTCATTCATCTTCTCGAGCCGGCCGCCGATGAGGAGCTGTCCGAAGGCAACACCATCTCGGCGGGAGGTTGCATCAGCGACAAATGGGGTCTATACCCCTTCGCTTTCGGAATCTGCCTCGTCTCCCTCTTCTTCACCTTCGTCATTCACCTCGTCGCCTTCCGCATCGGTACTGAACGTCTGCAGAAGATGGGACTTGGCCTCAGCGCCGGAGGCCACGATCATCCTCATGCTGGCGGCCATCACGCCGGGTCTCCTTCCAGTACCGAGAGCAGTGAGCAGGTGCTCGAGAAGGGAGCTACTCGGGAATCGTATGACGACGACAGCATGTTCGCCGATGCTCAAGAACGTAGCCCTTTGATTGCGCAGGTGAGATCGCTGTCTAGAGCCCCTTCGGCGATGGCTTTACTAACCTCCCTCGCGCCGACAGATCCTTGGAGTTGCTACACTCGAGTTTGGTGTTATCTTCCACGTGAGCGGAGTTTCTTGAGCCGCTCAGAGAGGCCGGCAGCTTCTCTCTGGGCACTGCCGAACTCCTCGCTGATCCTTTTCCTACGTCTCTTCAGTCCATCATCATCGGGCTCACCCTCGCTGTCACTGGATCTGACGAGTTCAACGTTCTCTTCATCGTCATCATCTTCCACCAGGTCAGTAGAGCCTTTTGTAGACCGAGGCCTCCATCTCGGCGATGAGCTGACCCGTCCAACTTTCTCTTTTCCTCCTTCCTTCATCCACCTCCTTCTTCCATTCTCCCCCTCTCAACTCCTTCTCCTACAAATCAGATGTTCGAGGGTCTCGGACTCGGAACCCGTCTCGCCTTCCTCAAGCTCCCGCCCAAATACAACTTCGTCCCCTTCCTCGGCGCCGTCGTTTACTCCTTCGTGACTCCCCTCGGAATGGCCATGGGTCTTGGAGTCAGGGAGGGTCTTGTAAGTTGTTTTTTTTTTTACGAAGAGAGTGGAGTTCTGGGACCGATGCTGACCCACTTGCGCTCCCAGTCGATGAGCTCCGGCTCGGCGAGCGTTGCCGCTGGCGTGCTTGACTCCATCTCGGCCGGCATCCTCATCTATACAGCAACAGTGGAACTTTTGGCGCACGAGTTCCTTTTCAACCGAGCGTACCTCACCTGTAGCTGGGGCAAGCTCTGGTTCTCGCTCTTCTCCTTCGGGCTCGGCGCTGGCATCATGGCTCTCCTCGTAAGTCTCGGCTTCACCGCTCGCGCCCTCGCTCTCACTGACCCAGGTGTCGTCTTTCGCAGGGAAAGTGGGCTTAAGTAGCTTCCTACATGCATCTCACACCCACCCCTATAGACGGCCCTCGCGCCCCCTCCCCTTTATTCTAGCTTTATTCAACTTTCTCGAGGTCTTCATGACAACTTTCAGGACCCCAACACTCGGCAATCCCACTGAGACGCTAGCAAAGGGTCCCCGCCGAGCCTGGATAACATCAGAGCGCCGTAGAGAAGTGGACGGCTTGCTGGGCGAAGGCTCACCATCGCCGAAGTCGATTCCAGCGAAGTGTCTAAGCCTCGCACGGCACTCCCTTTGTAGCGCACAGTACTATGTTGGATCTGAGTAGCTTCTGTGCCCTCTCCGGTCCTTTCAAGTAGGGGTTGCGACGTGTGGAGCGCCGAGAGCCACCACTCGCCGAGCAGAACCCAGATTTGACCTCTCTCTGAGGGCATTTCACGCGTCGAGGAGTAGTGCAGTGGAATAAGAGTTCTTGGTCTCCTTCGCGTATGATATCCAATCACCCTAGAAACCGCAAAGCGATACCAGCCGGATTGAGACGAGCTCGACGAGCCAGCGCCTTCTTGACCTCTCCTTTCGACTCTTCACTCGTTTCTCGTCCACTACACCAGCATGAGCTCAACCATGAGCACAAGGAGGACTCGTAGTTGGCTCAGCAACGACCACACAGACGACCTGCACCACGGCGAGTCGGAGGAAGATCGCGCTCGAGTAGGTCCACAACAGCAGACTGGGCAAGTCGACAGCAGCGAGGCAGCAGGAGGAGCAGGAAAGACAGATTCTGTTCAAGGTGAGCTAATTCTGAAGACATTGAGAGCTACTCAAAGGCAGGAAAGCTGACGGAGAGTGGTGCTCAGGACGCATCCAGGCGACCCGCTCGCAGGTGTCGCAGCAGCAGTCGAGCATCAAAGGAGCGAGTATGACTAGCGATGGATTCACTCAGAGCAACGACGCTCCCATGGGGGACTCTTCTCCGCCGAGGGAGCGCGCTCCGCTCGAGGCGTTCGCCGACATGCCCAGCGATATCATGGCTGAGGTGAGTTCTCTGCTTTTAGAACGAGAACATGAAGAGCCGATACTCTTCTCCAGATCTGCACCCACCTCGCGCCCCCCTCCATCCTCCAGCTCGCTCGTTCGGCGAAGCAGTTCAGATCGTTCTTCCTCTCCCGCTCCGTGAGGCCAGTTTGGGCTGCTTCCCGTCGCAACTCTCCTCTTCCTACTCTCGAAGCAGTCAAGATGAGCGAGTTGGAGTACGCCGTGCTTCTGTTGGGTGACCCTCTGTGCCATGTGAGCCGTCCTTCTCAACGCGTGCACCACTTAAGCCTTTTTTCTTCGCAGTTCTGCCGTGAGAAGAGGGGCCAGTACGATACGTTGAGGTTCTTGATTGCTTGCAGCTCCTGTCGCTCCACAGTGTAGGTGCAGTCCTCCTTCCGCCGAAGCGGAAGAGCGCTGATCTCTCCTCTATACAGTCTCATCGAGGAAACCGAGGCCAAGACGACGCTCAGCCACAAGTATCACCCCGAGACCTTCTTCTGCGTTCCCTTCATTCAGAGCGAGCTTCTGTCCAGACAGCTGGAGGCGAGCAGCCGCTGACCGTCCTCTTCTCCAGTGCTGCACAGCTTCGGCAAGCCCCCTTGCTGTAGGTTCCGACTGCCCCGGTCCACCTCAATTCACTACTCGGCATTTTTTGACTTTGCAACCCTCTCCGCAGTCCACTTCCTTCGCGGCGACCTCGAGAAGACGAGCGCCGAGCTCTACCGTCTTCAGCAAGCCGACGACCAAGACGCCGAGGAAAGGAGCACTATCGCCTCGCGCACTCGTGGAGCTAGGAGAATCAAGACGATCAAGGTCTCTACGCCCACCTCGGAGCGAGTGAACAAGTTCGTCGCCGAGCAGCGCAAGCAATGGGAGGAGGTGAGGATGGTACGCCCTTTCTCTCCATCTCGCGCGTAGGCGGCCGCTGATCTCGCCCTCGTCGATGCTGCAGGAGCGCGAGTCTACTATCGCTGCGCTGAGGGTCTTGGAAGCGGAGGAGTGGGAGGCTGGTGCCGAAGCTAGGAGGCGCCTGAGAGACGAGGAGAGGCAGAAGGAGCTGGCTCGTATCACTCAGTATGTCCTTCTGTAAGCTTCGGGCGAGTGCATACTGATCTTAGCCTCCATCTCCTCCACCAGACAGAAGGCCGACTTGCTCGAGATCGGATGGACGGAGGACGAGTGAGTTCAAGTTCAACAGCTCGGCCTCCCAGTGCGCGCTCATCGCTCTCCCCTACAGCTACGCTCGTCACGCCAACCTCGAGTTCACCTTCCCTACAACTGATATCAAGCCGCCCAAAGAGGATGCTGCTGGTGAGTCTCGATCTTCGCCCGAGCTCCTGGCCTCCGCCTGACCCCTCGATCACTCCCGACAGCCTGGCACGCTCTTCGCAACCGGGAGTTCAACTATATCGAGCGTGTCGCCACGACTACCGCCGAATTCGAGCGCGCCAACGCTCTCCGCACCCGTCAACTCGCTCGCAAAGTTCTCGTCAAGGAGAAGTGGCTCAAGCTCATGGGCGCCGAGGACGATATCGGACAACTCGCCTTCCCTCGCTTCTCGGTCTTCAACAAGTTTCCTTCGGTCGCGCCGTTCTGGGTCCCCGACCCCGCCGTCGAGAAGGAGGGAGGCGAGCAGGCGAGCAAGGCGTTGCTCAAGAAGAGGGAAGGCGAGCTCGCGAGGTGGATCAATCAGTGGGAGACGCCGACTCTCGACGGCGAGGCATGGGAAGCTCAGATCTCCAACGTTCGTCAAGAGGTGGAGAAGTACCGCCACTCCGTCAACGCTTACTCGGTCAGGATCACTTCTTTCGTCCTCGTCGAGCTGCCTCAAGAGGCGAAGGACACCGAGGAGGACGGTTCCAAGGACTCGTGCGACCTCATCTCCAACGTCTTCCCTACGCTTTACACCCACCTCGTCAAGTTTGAAGCCTCGCCCGAGAAGATGATCCTGCAGGGAGCTCGCGCTCTCCACGCCATCCTCGAGCTCGTCGGCCTGGACAAGCACACAGCGACGACCAAAGATTTGGATGACTATGGATACATCAAGTGGATCGAGTACTCGCGCGAGGTCAGGCTGCAAGTGTGGGAATGGAGGGATTTGGTGGGGCATTCGAGGTTTCGGCGCTGCTCCGAGTCACATCGCCGAGGCTTCCCCTCATCGCAGGTTCGTCACGCCACCGTCAACCCATCTTTCAGTAGGAGGAAGTCTATGACTATCGTCAAGGCCGAGCCTAAGCTGGGACGCTGGTTCTAGTCTGGCTTCGGCTCAGCTTTTTCGATGCGCCGCGCCGAGGGAGGGAGTCGACAGGCGCGCATTTCGCTTCCTTTGCTTTCGTTTCCATACGTCACAGATGAAACGCTTTCGCTTTCGCTTTGCACCAAGTCCCCCATTCGAGTACTAGAACGAATCGAGCTTCGATTGCCATGCCCCGAACTCGGCGCCGAACAGCTCGAATGGGTCTCGGGAGCTCTGGAAACGTCGACTTTCGCGCAGGCTCTTTATGACGTCTATATTCACGCGATACAGCCGCTTTTACAAGGCGAGCCGCCCAGAACAGCTCATGCTCGCTCATGGAAGCCGAGCGCGTCGCAGCCCGAAGCGAGCGAATGACCTGAAGCCGACGATGGCGGCCCTCGGTGGGCTGATGCAATGTCAGAGAGTCAGACAGTCCCCCTACAGCTCCGAGAACCAGGAAATGACAACAGAAGGCCATTCGGGCCATGACCCGCTGCCTGAAGACCGCCTTCGAAGCCTCTCGCTGGTTGCCTCTCCACTCGCTCGTCTCGCTCTTCTCTTCGACTTCACAGCAGGATGGCTAAAGGAAAGGCTAGCGCAGCGCGGCCAGATGTCGCCAGTAGGAGTGTCTTTGATGCTTGTGAGTAGCTTTCTCTCTCAGCTCAGCATGACGCCTGCTCCTGGCCCAACCAAAACGTGCCGCCGCCTTCTGGGAGGCGACGACGTGCAGCAGAGCAGGGATGAAAAGCTACAGCGGGTCAAAAGATGGACTCTCGCAGCTCGGTCAAGCGGGACAGGCTGCTCAGTCTACAGAAAGCCGAGGAGGGACGTGTCGGCCTGAGCGGCTCGACTTGCTGGTGAAAGCACCAAACGCGCGGCCCCAAGAGATGAGCGGCGGCTGGACCCAATTATGACGCGCACTCGGACCGTATCTGACACGTTCTCATCACCTACAGTGGCAATCGAGGATGGCAACGATTACTCGAGCGAAGAGGAGCAGCCCACGCCCGCCGCAACCCTTCTCTCGCCGCCTACACCGTCCAAGAAGGCTGCAGCTCGCAAGCGCGCTCAGTTGCGCAAGAAGGGGTCCAAGGCCCTTCTCTCGGCGTCTGAGGGTACAGAATCCGACTCGCCCGTCGGCCATTCCATCCCGCCAGTCCCCGCCCTCCCTTCCCCTCCTCCCGCCGTCGCCAACGCTGCTGCCAAAGTCAATGGTCTGGCCAAGGAGGCTGTCAAAGATGCACCCAAGGCGGTGGAGCAGGTCAAGGAGACCGTTGTCAAGACCGTCGCTGCCGTCGTCGAGGCGGCAAAGGCGCAGATCCCTGCCGCTCAGGAGCCCCTCATCGCCGACGATGCTTCCTCATCCGACGCCGAGACGCAAGGACACTACACCGACGACGAAGATGCTTCCGACATCGACGAGACGTCCCCTCCTTCGCCCCTCCCCAAATCGCCTTCCCCTCCCTCCCCACCTGCGATCGTCGTCTCTACGCCGCCCAAGGAGGCCTACACGGGTGCAGATCACGATCCCAACAAGAAGCTCAAGTCCATCATTACGCGCACCGTTTGGGGTCTCGTAATGGGCGGTGGAGCGATTGGCATCGTCGCCCTCGGCCACATCTACGTCGTCACCCTCGTCTTCGTTTGCCAGGCGGTCGTCTTCTCCGAGTTGACGAGTTTGTTTGATGTTGGTTACTCGGGTGGGAACGGTGGAGGAGAGGGAGAGACGGCCGTGTCGCAGCGTGATCGCGAGCGCGAGCTCCGAAGGAAGGGCAGGAGGGAGGAGCGCGATAGGTGGAGCAGGAGGATGAGCTGGTGAGTTGTATTGTACAGAGCTGTCTCGAGAGCGACAAGCCGACCCTCTTCTCACGGCAGGTACTTCTTCGCCGCGACCAACTACTTCCTTTACGGTACGTCCTCGCTCTCGTTCCTTTCCCATTTTTTCTCGGCGCTGACGCATAAGCCGGCACTTCCAAACAGGCGAGTCGCTGGTCTACTACTTCAAGCACATCCTCACGCTCCAAGCCAGCTTCCTCCCGACCGCCTTCTCCTTCGCTCAATACCACCGTCTCATCAGCTTCGGCCTGTACATCATTGGTGCGTCCCGCGCGCTCGTAGCACAGACCGCTACGAAGTCCCTCATCAGAGGAGGGGCATGTGCTACGTCAAGAAGCGGAGCGCTGACCGCTCGGCGTTCACAGGCTTCGTCTCGTTCGTCGCCAACCTCGAGAGGTCGCAGCTTCGCAGGCAATTTGGCCTCTTTGGCTGGATTCACATGTCCCTCCTGCTCATCGTCGTCAGTAGCCACTTTATCGTGAACAACATTCTCGAAGTGAGTGGATCTCGTCGGTTCCGCTGCTCCGCCGAATAGTAGCTAACAACAGCGCGCCCGGGATTATAGGGGATGATTTGGTTCTGGGTGCCCGCGTCACTCGTCATCTTCAACGATATCGCTGCCTACGTCTGTGGTGAGTTTCACCGCGACTTGCTCGGCTGAGCCCCCGCTGACTCTCTCTCCTCATAGGCATGCTCTTCGGTCGTCACCAGCTTATCAAGCTCAGTCCCAAGAAGACCGTCGAGGGATTCGTCGGAGCCTTCTTCCTCACCATCATCATCGCCGTCGCTGTGAGTGGTCGTCAACCGTCGCCAAAATCGTCGATCTGCGCTGACTCGGCGCCCCCTTGCCTTCGACGTTACAGTGGTCGACCTTCTTTATGCGCTTCAACTACATGATCTGCCCCGTGCAAGACTTGTCGACGAACGCCTTCTCCGAGATCTCCTGCACGCCCAACCCCGTCTTCAACTGGCGCGAGTTTCCTCTTCCCGAGTCGGCCATCGCCACACTCAAGACCTTCGTGAGTGCAGTGCGACACTCTCTTCTCCCTTCTTTCGCTAACGCATGCCTCTCTCCTCCTCAACTCGTCGCCCTAATGCCTCTCCGCCTTCTTCCAACCATCACCCCTTCCGCCTCTCTTCCCCACCCCTCTTCAACATCATCGACAGACCGGCCACACCTTCTCCTCGATCCCCTGGGCTCCCTTCCAGCTCCACTCCATCGTCCTCGCCATCTTCGCCTCGCTCGTCGCGCCCTTCGGTGGCTTCTTCGCCTCGGGCTTCAAGCGTGCGTTCGGCATCAAGGACTTTGGCGACAGCATCCCTGGACACGGAGGCATGACCGATCGGATGGACTGCCAGTTCCTCACGGGACTGTTCACCTTCGTCTACTACGCCTCCCTCATCCGCGGTACCCACATCACCGTCTCCTCGGTCCTCGCTACCGCCGTCAGCGGCCTCACCACCGAGCAGCAGGCCGAACTCATCAAGGAGCTTGGCAAGGTGTTAGCTGCTAAGGGCGTCCACGCCATCGGACTCTGACTCTGATTAAACGTGTTTAGCCAAAAGACTTTCAACCGTCAATTCTCTCGAGTATCAATAGCAATACAACGTAAACGTTTATACCACTCGACATCCTTCCACAGCGAACGATAGAAGCGAGCGCTAATTTTGAGCCTCGAACAGTAGATTTTCGGCGCCGAGCGGTACTTACGCCGAAGAAGCGAGCACCGAACAGAGCGAGCAGTCGAGCGGAGGCGGTAATCGCTACGCACAAGCCACTGGTCAAGAAGTGCTCGCTGAGCGACGCTCATACCTCACCGATTTCCGCCTCGAGCTCGGCGGTTGCCTTCGCCGTCATCGACTTCGGAGGCGAGCTTTCAGCCTCACAGCTTGGGCTGCCTCTTTCCTTCCTTGCCTCAACTCTCGCTCTGCTTTCTCTCGCTTTCTCATCCCCTACTACTCATTTACAACATGTTCGCACCTACTGGAGGTATTCAAGAGGTTCTCGCGCCGATTCTCGGACCCACCAAGTGCACTCCTCCCGATCTCACTGGCAAGGTCGCTCTAGTGACTGGGGGTGCTTTGGGAATTGGGTGAGTGTTACGGAAGGTTCCTCTAGCTCTCCATGTGCTGACAACATGATCTCACACAGATACGAGGTCGCTCGCTCGTTCATCAAGGCCGGCGCTCGGGTCATTCTCGTCAACCGAAAGGAAGAGCAAGGCGATGAGGCTATCAGGAAGTTGAAGGAGGAGAGTGGAGGTTCTGCCGATGTCGAGTGGGTTGGCTGCGACCTCGGCTCTCTCAAGCAGACGAAGGAGGTCTTCGATGGTATCGCCGAGAAGGAGGAGAGGCTCGATTTGGTGAGCCGGAGGCAGGCAGAGGCTGTCCGAATGTTCCGCCAGACTGACTGCGCCTCTGTTGACAGCTCATCCTGTCGGCTGGTATCAACTCGGACGTCTACGACCAGGACAGCGACGGAATCGACCGTCACTTCGGCGTCAATTGTGAGTGTGGCGTCGCTGACCGTAGCTTGCTTCTGGGCCTGACCTTGTTCTTCCATTTCTAATGTACAGGGCTGGGTCACTTCCTCGTCATCAACCGCCTCTACCCCCTCCTTCGCAAGACTGCTTCCCTACCGGACAACTTGACACCGCCGAGGATCGTGCTCGAAAGCTCGGAGATGCACCGCGGGGCTCCTTCTGCTGTTCAGTTCAAGACGGTCGAGGAGATCAACAACGACAAGCTCGGACCTGTGGAGGTGCGTGCCGAGCCGAGGTCTCCGAACACCGAGCGCCGCGACTGACTAGTTTCTGCTCAGCGTTACGGCCGCTCGAAGCTCGCCATGATCCTCGGAGCCAAGCACCTCCGCGATCACGTCATCAAGCCAAACGGAGACGACATCATCATTACTTCGGTTCACCCTGGAGTTGTCAGTCTCTTTTCGCCGCCGCTCGGCTCGCTCGTTCTTTCTGATTGTCAAACGGAGCTGATCGGACCCGAGTGTTACAGGTGAACACCGACATGCAGGAAAGCTGGAAGCGCGGCTACCCCGGTCTTCTTGGGCAAATCCTCACACCCCTCAACTACTTCGCCGGTCGCTCGGTCGAGCAGGGAGCCTACTCTGGCATCTACGCCGCCACATCCCCCGAAGTCATCGAGAAGGAGCTCAACGGCGCCTACTTTTCGGACCCTGCTAAATGGGGAGATGAGACCGAGCAGGCTAAAGACATGAGCCTAGCGGCCGACCTGTGGAGCCTCTCGACTCGTATCGTCGAGGAGAAGCTTGGTGGTGAAGCTCTCAAGGCCTGGGACAAGTAGATCAAAAAGGTTTAGAGTAGATCACAATGTAGATAGCGTCGTCTCGTGATTCTTGTATCGTCTCATCCTGCACCTTCTCGGCTTTCCTTTGAGGACTCTACGCCGAACCGCGCCAAAAAAAACCAGGTACAACACTGCAAGCTACATCAGAGCCTACTCCATCATCAATTGTCCATAATTATAGTCCATAAAAGCTTGATCCAAGTGCCGGGAATGACTGGAAGAGCCCACTGCGAAGGAGAAGGAGCGAAGGTCAGCTTCGGCGAAAGAAGGCTGGCTGTGGAAGAGACCGATCGGCAGAGTCAAAGCGCTAGAGAGCTCAGAAAAACTCACATGAAGGCAATCCCCGTTTGCCATGTGCGCATCTGGACGCTGTCCTCCCATCTCCGTGACGTTTAAGAACGAGACCCTCGCTCCCGTCTTGCTCACGCCCTCCGGAGCAACGGCGTCCAGCTCGTCGGCCCAGACATGGTTGAGGTCTCCAAACGTTCCCCACGACCAATCCGGGTGCTTGTAAAACTCGACGAAGGGGAGGGCTGGGTAGAGAGGTGTGGTCGCCTTCTCGCAGTCGGGGTGCGCTGGAGGGGTGGACCTGTAGACGAGGTCGAGGGAGGGAACCACATTGAGGCGAGCGAGGATAGTTCGAGCCTGTGTACGAGTAGACGATCAGCGAGGGGTACTCGAAAACTGACGAAATGCTCACAGCTCCTCGGCCGAGCTTGGCTAGACCCGAGGGGTCCAAACCGAGACACACGAGACTCCAGTGCGCTCCAGTGTTAAGGAGGAGCAGCGTATTTTCCTCGCCTTCCCATTCCTTCTCTTTCTTCGCCGGTAGAACCGCCTCCCACGACGAGTTTTGTAGCCAGCCTTCAAACTTGATCGTCTCGCCAAGGCCCTCCGCGACGGCGATCGACCTCAGCTCATCGGGGTGAAGAAGTGTGTCGTGTCGTAGGATGTGAGCGAAGGGTTGAGCGAAGCGTTCGGTCGGGACGTTGGGGAGGGCTCGGCGGAGGAGCTCGAGGGTCGCATTGCTGGCGAAGAGGGCTTGATGTGGAGGCGAGCCCGTGGCTTTTTGATACCAGGAGAAGGATTTGCCTCGATAACCGTTCGAAGGAGAGGGGAGGTTCATCATCGACTTGATAGCCTCGACGCTTTGCAAGGTTACCGAATCTGCGAACGTTGAGGGGTCAGATCCGGGAAGATGAACTTGGGTGGCGAAGAAACGGAGACTCACCGCCGACTAGCAACAATCCCTTCTGACTGTTGTACATGCGTTTGAGGAACTCGAAGGTATCCCAATCGTGGACCCCCCCTTCCGGTCTCCATTCGAAAGCCGAGAGCTCGGTCGTCCTCATGTGTCCCGCGTTGAGAGCAGGCGACCCCCAGACTTCCACTACAGTCTCTTTCGTCCACACGCGCGACGGCGCTTCCCATCTCCCTTGGTTCAAATCGTCATAACGAGAGGAGGGGAGCGAAGGTCGCAGTTCGAGCCGAGGCGGCGCTAATGAGGGAGCTGCTGGGGGAGGTGGTCGCGGTGGAAGTGGCCGGGGAGGCCGAGTAGCTCTATGGTGTACTACAGACTGACCTGCTAGTGCTAGCACGAGAACGAAAACCAGCGCCAAGAGCGCTGACCGCTGAGTCTCGAGCGTGCGTTCCCGGCGAGAAGCTGTGGTGAGCCAGTTGACGTCCTTGTCGGCGAGTAGGGGCGACTCTGAATCGCGACGGCCATCCCCATCCTCTACGTCGAGCGGCTCGTACTGAGCCATTGCGAGGAGTCGAACGAAGGGCAAGAGGCAGAGGAGGCTCGAGCGTCCAGCCTCTAGCCTGGTCGAAGGTGATCGAGGGGATTCGAAATTGCCTACTAGCAGGGATGACAAGCGAGGTGCTACATAGGAAACCGGGAATGATGCTGTACTGTACCACGCTCTCTCCTCGTTGTTCTCCTTCCAGCCTCTCAGCTTCTGCGAAGCCGGTACCGAGCGCCGAGCCTTCAAGTTCTCGTCCGGGAAGGGGAAAGAGAGAGGCGGCTGCCGTCGAACAGCTGGTCAGGTCCAGACCAGTCTACACACAGTCAGCTACAAGCGCTTCCGAAGCTCCGAACCTTGCCCGAGAGCGAAGGCCGACTCTTCGCTGAGCACGCTTCTACGCCGCTCGCGTGCACACCGACGCAGATCGTGAATCTTCATATGTATGTACAGTGTATTTACAGCTGTAAACAATGTCAAGCCGTTGTCTCGATCTTCGAGGAGTGACGAAGGAAGGTCGAGCTACTCCTCGGCTCAGGCTCCGACAATAGCCAACCCTCCTCTGAAGACGTTGGTAGGATCGTACCTGGTCTTCAGTGAAGCAAGACGAGGGTATTGAGCTGCAGGTATTGAAGGCAAGATCAGCGAGCGCCGAGGAGGAAGATCAGCCGAGCCGACTTACAGCCCCAGTAGAGCTTCTTTGCCTCGTCTTTGGTCAGAGTGGGATCGGCTGGGGTTCAGACGAGAAGTCAGAAATACGTTCTACTTTGGTTTGAAAGCGCCGACTCACGATAATTGGTGTACGCTCCTTGGCGGCCGTTCCAAGTCGACAGCATCGGATCAGTGAGCGCGGCGTACATTCCTTCCACAAACCCCAAGTTGTCCGAGGGATAAGGGAGACCGTAGGTAGGTGAAGAAGCATAGATTTGACCGCCGAGGAGCATGGCTCGGTGGGCAAAAGACGACCACGAGAGCGACCGAGCGTTGATGTTGCTGCCGATACCGCCGTAGACGTCGAACTCGACAAACCTAGATGATGTGCAAGGAAAGAGTGCAAGTGAGATCGAACACTGAAGAGGTTCGGAGGTCGAAAAGGGAGAACAGCGAAGCTTCTCACCACTGGGAAGAAGTATACGTTCTCCAGATGTAGTCAAAGAACGACTGAATCGCTTCTTGTGACAATGGAAAATAGGATGGAACCATGAGAGACTTGGCAAAGAAGGTGTCGTGCTGCAGCGGTGCGAGAACGTCAGCTCCTCCGTTCATCGCTGAGCTCGGCGGCGCACATAATCGCTCCCGCCTTGAGACGAGAGAGGTTGTCCATTAGCGACCTCCTTGAGTGAGCCGATCCAGTCGAGAGTCTTGACACTCGAGGTATATCCTCCTGGCAGAGAAGAGAGGAGAGGCGCAATGACTTGATCATATTCCTGCCGAGATCCCTGGAAGGAAGCGCCGACGAGGACGGATCTTTCCTTGGCGATGACAATCTTGAGTCCAAGGGCGGAAGGAGCTTTCTTCTTTCCAAAGTCTTGCAAGGCGAGGAAGACTTGAGCGGCGTCGGTGGAGGAGAGGGCGCCGTTGGGCCAAGAGGGGTAGGAGTAGGTTGAGACGATCACGGTCGAGGGTCGCTGGAAGGTTCTAAAGTGGTAGGTGGTGACGATACCAAATGAAGGTGCAGCTCCTCGAAGCGCCTGTTGATCTGAGAGCGTGAGCAACGGAGCGGAGCTGAGAACGGGACGCTCGGCGCTCACCCAGAAAAGGTCAGCGTCGGTTTCCACCGTCAGATCTCGCTTGGTGGTCCCATCGGCGAGCACAACGTCGTAGGCGAGGATGTTGTCGATCGTGAGACCCCACTTGCGAGAGGAGGGGCCATAACCTGCAAAGAAACGACGAGGTGAGCTCTCGCGCCCTCTCGCCTCGACATCGAGCGCCGAGCTCACCACCAAACGCTGCATGTCCCCCAATACCGATCCAGGGGCACACCCCATGACTCATAGCTCTTCCTTTATCATTGAGAGCGAGCGCCGTATCACCCAGCAGAGCGCCACCGCCGACGTGTGCCGTGCCGTCCGAGTCGACGACGACCGAATTGAGCGAGCCGAGGTCAAGCATGAGGACGCCGTTGGTCGCTCCAAGGGCGTAGGATCCCTGTAATCAATCCGGTAGTGTCGCTGGGCTGAACGCGGAAGCACGAGAGCTCACGTAGGAGTGACCACCACCTCGGGCGACGACAGCGACGAGGAGCTGCTTGCCACACTTTACAGCGGCAGAGACTGCCTCGATGGACTCGGGAAAGACGACAGCCGAAGGAAACCTCTGTAGTCGAAGGTTGAAGGGCCGAACAATGCTTGAGTAGTCGGCGGAAGAGGAAGAGATGGGCGAAAGCCCGGCGGAGGAGAGGCAGTCGTTCAAGGCTTGGGAGCGCTTCTCGAGGGGTGAAGCTGTACTGAAAGTGAGTAGAATGGCGATTGTGTAAGCCAATACGAGCATCCTGGATCCGTCGTTGTGGAGAGAGATGAAGAGTCACGAGCAGGAGAAGGAAGAGAGTTGGCACCCTTGGCTCTGAGCTCACTCTCTCGGCCCCCACTCTCGTCATGGTCGCGTGGAGATGGTAGGCGATGCAGAACAGCGGATTCTCCGAGAGCTCTGTGCACAGATACATTCGACGTCGTTACAGCTATTTCGTTACAACTTGGCAGACTCCTTAGAAATGCGCACAACAGCCTTCCCCCACGTCTCTCTGGCGCCGAGCGCGCGAAGTCCCTCGGGAACGCTCTCCAGTCCCCTGTAGGTCGAGGAAAGAGTCAGCAAAGCTCGGAAAGGGTGTTTCAGCATGCCACAGACTCACTCGAAGACCTTGTCGTACACTACGCCCTTGATGCGCTTCTCGGCGAAGAGTTTGAGCAACGCCTCCCAGGTCTCGGGTACCTTCTTTATCTCGTTCTTGCTGTAGGCACCCCAGTGTACACCAGTCACGGCTACGTTCTTGAGGAGGATCAAGTTGGCGGGGATCTGCAAGGGAGGGATCAGCCCCCGGGGAGAGGGAAAGGAGGGAGCGGAGCGTCGAAAGACCGCTGCTCACCTTCTCGATGTCGCCTCCAGCGAAGCCGACGACGATGAGACGACCATTCCAAGCGATGCACTTGAGGGAAGGGATGATCATGCCGACGGGATCGTACACACTGTCAAAGAAGATCGAGGGTCAGCGCCGAAATCATCGTCTGGCTCGAGAGCCTCTCTCGACTCACACGTCGGCTCCATGACCCTTGGTGATCTCCATGACCTTCTTCTGCCAATCTCCCTTGGCTCCCTCAGCATAGTTGACAGCGTAATCGGCGCCATTCGCGAGGCAGACGTCCAACTTGGCTTGAGTCGAGCAGGCGGCAATGACCTTGGCGCCCAAAGCCTTGCCGATCTGCAGGGCAGCGAGACCGACTCCTCCAGCAGCAGCGTGAATGAGTAGGTACTCTCCTGTGGAGCGTGGAGGTATGAATGAGCGCCTAAAGTGGTGGGACTGCCGAGGCCAAGGCGAACGCCGAACTCGAGCGCCAAGACGACTCACCAGGCTGGATGTTGGCGCGGTAGACGAGCGCAGCGTAGGATGTAGGGTAGGTAACGTAGAGACCGGCAGCCTCCTCCATCTTCATGCCCTCGGGAACGTGGACGAGGGTGTGGAAGGGGACTGAGAAAGCCGAAGGTCAGCGATAGTACAGCGGATAACCTCCTTCAGCGATCGAGAAGCTCACCCTTGATCTTCTCGGCATAACTTCCTTGTCCTGCACCAAATACGCGAGCACCGGGACGAAGCCAACTGGGAGCGCCGGCCGGGATGGGCGACGAAGCGGAGATGATGCCACTGAACTCGGCTCCAGCGACGTAGGGGAATGGGGGCTTGTGCTGGTAGAGACCTTGGACCTGTAGCGAGATGGCGTCAGCTACCGTGTTCCGACAGCTGCTCCAACGAGCTCGACACGAGCGTAGCTGCCGGAGGGGGCGCTCTGGACTCACCTGCAGCACATCAAAGTAGTTGAAGCCGGCGGTGCTACATGGAAAGCGTTAGCCTCGCACTGCTGCTTCGTCCACCCTCGGTAACTCACTGGACGTCAACGAGCACCTCTCCCTTGCCGGGCTTGGGATCCGGTACGTCGCTCTTCAAGGTAGCAGGAAGCTCGTCCATCTTGATGTTACGTTCAATAAAGTAAGCCTTCATACTGCTGCAGTTGAGGAGTTCTGAAGCGTAGCAAAACGATGTGGTCGCTTCCAAGCGCCCTCCGCGCTGCCAGCTCGACCTCCGCTTGCTCGGCGGCTGCACTACGCTTTCGACAGAGGCTCAGAGGGAGGCTAGGACTGCAGCTGAGTGCTCAACAGAGCTCTAGAAGACTACCAGTCTGTACCGAGCTGTGTCCGAACAGGTCTACCCCTCGACCCCTGGCCGCGCTCGCGACCTTTCGTCGCTCGCCTGGCTTCTCGGCTCTGCTTCGGCCACACCTCTTCTGCTTCAATTTCTGCTTCTCGATACAGCTTTCTGACGTAGTACAGCTGCTTGTCCGAAGGCAGGCTTGCGGCTGAGTTCGACTTGCGCCTGCTGCGTGCACTTCCGCCTCGCAGCGCCTTTCGCTTCTGCAGAGCCAGCCGCTCTTTGCTTCTTACAACTCACTCGTCGGACTTTGGCAGCTCGACAAAACCGCCTGCTGCCCCTCCCAAGTCGCCTGCCGACCTACAGCACGCTCTCCAACCTACAGCGCAGCACAACCCGCTTCTCTCGTCAAGACAACAGCTTTCCATCCGACTGAGGGCTTGCCAGCCAGCGCCCTTCGGTCTACAAGATGAAATCCTTTGTCGGACTCCTCGCCTTCGCTTCTCTAGGTAAGTAGATCGCCTGGGCAGCTTCGACCGAGCTTTCGCTGATCTCTCGCCTTCGACAGCTTTCGGCTCTCCCTCCCTCGAAGTCGAATCGACTCCCCTCCGAGTCTCCGCCGATGTCACGAACGACTCCTCTCTTACAGTACACATCCTCCGCACCGACGACCTGCTCTCCCACGACATCCCTCGCCACCAGCGCTCGCCCATTCTCGAACGGCTCACCCATCTCGAGCTCCGCGTATCACTCGACAAGGAGGAGGGTCTCTTCGCCATCAACGACGAAAAGGTTGATCTCTCTGGTCTCGTGGGCAACATGGACGACCACCGCCCCAAGCATGTACAGGCCGTCAAGGCTCAGGTGTGTTCAGCCTCGTTCGCAGCTCTCGTCGGCGCTGCGCCGCTCACTGACCGTTTCGACCATTGGCAGGCTTTTTCGCTCGCTCACACCGACACTATCGATGGAAAGGTGTACACCACCGAGGAGCTTGCCGCCTTGGCCTCCGAGCGCCTGCCGGCTGGAATCATTGGCGTGAGTCGAGTTCTTTCGCCGCTGCCCTCCCCAAATCCCCGCTCTCCGCCCTTCGCAGTCAACTGACTAGCGTCTTCTCTTCATGGTTCTTGTTCCATTTCCATCTCTTACCTGCGCGCAGACCGAGGTCACTGTCGTCGAGGACAAGCTCGAGGAGACTGCTCTCGCTCAAGCCGCCGAGGAGGAATCGGGCGACGAGGCTCGCGTTTCGATGAAGGCGTACTCGGTCTTTGTTCGCGTGAGTGGTTCAGTCTGCTTCATCGCTCTGATAGTCTTCGCTGACCCGCCTCTCTTCGCACAGATCACCGAGGTGGACGATGTCTCCATCCCCAACCACAAGGACGTCTCCCACGATTCGACCATCCTCATCCCCGTCCTCCAAGTCTCGCTCACCATCGACGACGAGTCTGGCAAGCCCGTCAAGATGCAAGCCATCTCGGTTCGCCCCATCCACCGTCCTTTCCGCGCCGACCGCCCCTCCTCGCGCGGACCGAAAGGCATGCGCAAGCGCCCTTCTCTCGACCGTCGCCCTCACCACGAGCACGAGGAAGCCCTGGAGCTCGACACTCGCCCTCAACGCCACTTTGAGGAGCACGAGTCGATGGAGCGTCGCCCTTCCCGCGGCGAGGGACTCCGCCGCCCTCACCGTCACCAGTCGGAGGAAGAGGAGGAGCTCGATGGAACTCGCTTTGAGCACAGAGATGACTCTGAGCCCCACTCGAGCCATCACCACGAACACTCGGACGATGATTTCGAGCACCCTCGTCGCTTCGGCGATGAGGAGCGCGAGCCCCGAGGCCATCCATCTCACCGTCGCCCTCCTCCTCCTCCCCGCGATGCCCCTCCCCCTCCTCCCCCTCGAGATGGACCTCACCCTCCTCCCCGTGATGGACCAGGACCTCCTCGCCCCCCTCGTGGCCCTCCTCGAGGCCCACCCCCTCCTCCCTTCTTCGGCGAGGAAGACGAGGAAGAGTTCCTCGGCTCGCACAGGCATCATCGCGAGGAGCACGAGCGCATGCATGGCTTCGAGAACGAGTTCGAGCACCGTGGACCCCCGCCTCATGGCCCTCCCGCCTTCGTTCGCTGGATTGCTCAGCGTCTCGGCATCCCTCCTCCTCCTCCTCACCCTCGCCACCATCGACATCGCCACCATGACGAAGACTCGGAGGAGCGCTTCCGACCTCGAGGTGGACGTCCTCACCGCCGCCCTCATCACTCGGAGGAGGATGGACCCGAGGGCGCCGAGGCCTTCGGCGAGGACAACTCGCCTCGTCGCAGGCCTCACCACCACCGCCCCTCGCCCGAGGAGATGGAGTTCAACGAGGACATGCGCGAGATGTTCGGGGGAGACGAGGCGAGGCCTCATCATCGCCGACCCTCCTTTGACGGACCTCGCGATTTCGACTCGGAAGGCCCTCACCCTCACCCTCACCCTCACCCTCACCCTCACTTCCACCATCACTTCCACAACGGTCCTCCTCGTCGACTCGCCCACCGTCTCCGTCACTTCCTTCGCTCAGGTTTCTTCCTCGCCGAGGGAATCGCCATGTCGCCTGTCTTCCTCATCCTCTCGAGCTTCATCAAGCTCGTCATCGGATCGTTCGTTCTCTTCAAGCTCGGCAAGACTATCAAGAAGAAGGTCGTTGCCAGGCGCGACGGTCGCCTGAGGCTGCAGGAGGATCAGGGAGTCGTTGCCGGCGCTTCATCGAGCTCGGTGGGCGAGAAAGAGGTGCTCCCGCGTTACCTCGACGACGAGGTCGCGGTGCAGGAGAAGGTTTGAGACCGACGTCGTTTCGTTTCTTTGTACATGCTTTAGTCGCCGCCCGCCCTCTTTTCGTCCTCCGTAATATTCGTTGCAGGCAGCGCCCCCTCTCCCTCATTCATCATCACGCTCGCTCTTGGCCTGCCTTTGTGATTTACTACACTCGTCCGCTCCATAGATGTCATTCATATCCATTCTTCGTTACCTGAGGCCTCTGGAGGGCGAGAGAGCAAGACGAGAACATTAGAACTTGCTCGCACGCCCGAGCTTCTCGGCGCTGAGTTTCTTGGACTCGACTGCAAATTGAGGCTCGCCTTGCCCGCCGGGCCGGAATCAATCGCAGGACACATAATCCGACATAATTCATTTCGGTATCGATATCGAGGCAGCAAGCAAACACCGCGTAGACAGCGCGCGACTACAGTCCTCCTTCCGCTGAAGCAACGCCTAGGCATCCGAGTGTCCGCGCTTGGCTTCGGCCTTGACGATAGTCATAGGCTTCCTCCTACTGAAAGATGGGTTGACGGTGGCGTGACGAATCTGCGATGGGGGGAAGGAAGAGCGAAGCATCAGCCTCGGCGATGTGACTCGGAGCAGCGCCGAAACCTCGAATGCCCCACCAAATCCCTCCATTCCCACACTTGCAGCCTGACCTCGCGCGAGTACTCGATCCACTTGATGTATCCATAGTCATCCAAATCCTTGGTCGTCGCCGTGTGCTTGTCAAGGCCGACGAGCTTGAGGATGGCGTGGAGAGCGCGAGCTCCCTGCAGGATCATCTTCTCGGGCGAGGCTTCAAACTTGACGAGGTGGGTGTAAAGCGTAGGGAAGACGTTGGAGATGAGGTGGTACGAGTCCTTGGAACCGTCCTCCTCGGTGTCCTTCGCCTCTTGAGGCAGCTCGACGAGGACGAAAGAAGTGATCCTGACCGAGTAAGCGTTGACGGAGTGGCGGTACTTCTCCACCTCTTGACGAACGTTGGAGATCTGAGCTTCCCATGCCTCGCCGTCGAGAGTCGGCGTCTCCCACTGATTGATCCACCTCGCGAGCTCGCCTTCCCTCTTCTTGAGCAACGCCTTGCTCGCCTGCTCGCCTCCCTCCTTCTCGACGGCGGGGTCGGGGACCCAGAACGGCGCGACCGAAGGAAACTTGCTGAAGACCGAGAAGCGAGGGAAGGCGAGTTGTCCGATGTCGTCCTCGGCGCCCATGAGCTTGAGCCACTTCTCCTTGACGAGAACTTTGCGAGCGAGTTGACGGGTGCGGAGAGCGTTGGCGCGCTGGATGATAGCCGCGTCTTCGGCGAAAGGGACCATGAACGCGAATTCTGCGTCGCGCAGGGAGCGCCAGGCTGCAAACAGCGAGAAGGTGAGTTCACCGAAGTCGAGAGCGCTCGGAGCAGGCGGGAAACGCACCGGCAGCATCTTTCTTTGGGCTCCGTAAGCGAGAAGTAGAGAATTGGTAACCGATTTGTCTGTGAACAGTGTAGCTGCGATTCGAGCTGGCGTCAGACCCCAAAGTGGACGCTCGAGCGAGCAGCCTCGGCGAAATCGATTCTTACTCCTCTTCCGACCATCCAATGTCCAGCAAGTCGGCTTTCTCCCTGTAGTCCGATCAGAGATAAGCGGCATCACAATCCGAACGAGCGTGATAGGGACTTGCTGAGCAATACGAGCGCGTTCTCTCGACATCGCCGCCTCCATCTCACGCCAACCCTCGGCCTCCGCCTCGTGGGCTTGGAAGCAGCTCAAGGCAGCCATGATGGACTCCCGTTCCTGTGTTTTTGATGAAGGTGAAGTCAACGCCTGGCTGACTCCAGGAGAATGAGCGAGAGGCGGCGCACGATCCTTACCGCCTCGCATTGCTTGCGCTTCTCAGCGACGAGGGTGTCCACACGCTTGCTCTCGCGCATCACAGCGGTGAGCAACATGGGGTTACTGAACGTTGGAGTTCGAAGTGAAAAGCGAGTGGCCTGCCCCGTCTCTTGGTCGTCGGCTTGCTGCAGGCGGACGAGCTCGGCGCTAATCGTCTCCAGGTCATGGCGAAGGAAGTAGTCTGCAGGTGGCGATGCGCGTCAGTGATATTGTGGTACGCGTAATTGCCGCGTCAGAAGCGCACTCTTGTACTTATCACGGCCCACTGTGGCGAAGGGGGAGTCAGAGGGCCCGGAACCTAAAGCGAAATGGGAGACCACTTACTTCGAATGGAAGGAATGCAAGAGAAGGTCTCCGAGTGGTAGGAAGAGTACCAACCCGACTTGGCGTCTACTTCCTCAACGAGGCTGGGAGTGGTGCAGCGGTCAGTTTTCCTTCCGCTCCTCCGTCGTCTGGACTCTGAATCCAGCTCGGTCGACACCGCCTTGCAGCTCTCAAGGAAACGGCTCACATGCTGGGAAGGCACTTGGTGCAAACGAGGACAAACCTCAGCGTATCGTATTCGCCGACAGACTTGTAGCAGACCTGAGCGAACGAGGGTCAGCCTCATGAGTCCGAGCTCGACTCGGACGCTTCGACCGAAAGCTAACCTGACAGATAGGTCGTCCGAAAAGGAGAACAGCGTATTCAAGCTCGGTGTAGGAGAGAGCGTTGAGGGCAGGGAAGCCAGCTTCGGCGCGAGAAGCAGCCCAAATGGGACGAGCACCGCGAGAGAGAAGGAAGTTGCGGAACATGCGCGCCGTACGAGCGAGGTCGAGTAGCGTAGCCGGGGGAAGATGAGAGAAGATCTGTGTCAGAGCGTGAGCCTCCCTTTGCTGCTGGGACGAACGCCAGAGAGCTCACCTCAGCAAAGAGCTCAGCCGGCAGCTTGGCGAAGATCTCAAGAGGAGGGCGCTCCCTCGGCTGCAGGTGTTGTCTTTTCGGGTGAGAGCCGCTCCTAGGTACACTGCTAGCAGATCCCATGTCGAAGAATGATCGTTGATCGAGACAAAGAGAGAGGAGAGAGATAGAAAAGGCAGCTCGCGGGCAGCTCGCGGGCAGCTCTTCGGCGTGGCTCAGCGTTCGGTGCAGCTTGAGCCCGGGTCTTGCAGCTGGAGTACCAGATAGCTGTATCAGATCAATGTAGAAACTGAGAGAATGTCAAGTAGCCACCTCGGGCCCAGCATAGCTCATCATCGACAGCTTCGGCGAATGATCAGTCCCCGACGTCTTTGCAGACTCTGCGGCGGCGAGATCCTATCATGACCAGGCGATAAGACAAAGCGCACAAAGCAGCGCCGATTAATCCCACGTATTCGTACAGCATGAACGTCCTCCTAAGAGCCCTCTAAAAGCCGGCCTTGAGCCGCAGCGAGAAGTTGACGATGACGGCGAGGAGTAGGACACCGCAAAGGACACTTGGGCCGAACCAGTCGTGGTAGTTGACCGCCTCACGATTCCTGTGAAGAAGGGAGGTCAGCGGCGAGGCCGACGGGAGGATGAGAGAAGCGACGAACCGGATCTTCTTGACACGCCAGACGTAGGTGTATCCGGTGTAGATGAGGGACAGGAGAGCGACGGTGGTGAAGGAAGCGGCAGCGGCGAGAGCGATGTCATCTGCGAGTAGCGGAAGCTGTCAGCTGGATTCGGCGAGATCGGCGAAAGAATGAGAGGTAGATGTACCGTGAGGGTCGGCGTAAGAAAGGATTCCGATTCCAATGGCACTGACGACGACGCTGAACTCGACCCATGAAAGAGCTGGGAAGGCGAGGAAGGTCAGTCGAGCTGGAGAGGAGAAGTAGCGAACGGCACTCACTTGTCCGCTCGTTGGCGTAGAAGACCTTGGGCTCGACACGGACGGGGATGGCGATACGCTTTCCAGCTTGTGCGCGGAAGGAGGAGACGTATTCGATGCGTCCCGGTCGAAGTGAAATGCCCGAAGGGTTGAGGGTATCCTGCCCCTGAGCGGCCGCCTCGTTCAATCCACGATCCCGCTCCGTCTCGTACTTGGAATCGAGCAGCTTGCTCAGGTTGGCCGGAGTGAGCTTGGGGAAGATCTCCTGCAGCTTGGCAGCGGCCTTGTTGGGCGCACTGGCGTCGAGCTTCCCGGCGTTCTGGTCGCGGTAGGCCTTGGCCTCGGCGGCAGCTTGGGCGGGGAGGTCGACCCATCCGGCCTCGTCGTTGGTGATGGCGTGGTGTTGGTTCTCGTCGCCATCCTCGTCGTCCGAGACGGGCTCGGTGTAGCCGGTGAGGTCGGCGGTGTCGCCTGAGGCGGTCTCGGAGGGGGAGTGAGTAGGAGAGGCGGAGTGAGAGTTGACGGGGCGCTGGATCTGAGCCTTGCGAGTGGCGGGCTTGCGGATGTCGGTCCTGTAGGAGTGAAAGGGTCAGCAATGCTTCAGAAAGAGGCTCAAGTACCACTCACTCCATCTGAGGAAGCCAGAAGGGAACGAGGTCGACGCGGTTGGGAAGGAGAGTAGCGCAGCCTGTCGAGTCGAGGCGAGTCAGCTCGAAAGCGCGTATCGGATGGAGAGCAGGACTCACCGTGAATAAACTTGGAGAACTTGGGAACAGCCTCGACAAGATGCGACGAGACGAGCTCGCGCACCCACTCTGGCGGCTCCTGGCCCGCCTGAGTCTGCAGCTTGACCTCGAGAACACCGTAGGGGAAGAGCTCCTTGTCCGAGTCTTTGACGTTGGGAAAGGGCCAGTCGATGCCACAATCCGGCCGACGCCAGTTGTCGCCAGCGCGAGTCTCGCCATCCCAATTGTCCTCGCGAACGAGCGAGAGCTGGGTGTCGAATGAGATACGGACGCGAGCGTCACCGGGAAGCTGGAAGGCGGTACGGTTGTAGAAGGTGCGCATGACTGTAGCGAAAGCGATTAGCTCGGTCTCGGCGGAAGACGAGCGTCCAAGAAGAACTCACCAGGCCTGAGCTTCTTGATCCGAACAGCAGCCTGCACCTCCCTCGCCAGCTTAATCATCGACTCGACTTCTTTGGCCGTCTTCTTTCCCTTCTTGAGCTGCGCCTCGAACGTCTCATCCATCGTGTGCTTGCCCGAGAGGAAGTCGTTGAGGAGCTCCTCCTTGATGGGGAAGCGAGCCTTGACCGACTTTTCTCCAGTCCAGTCCTCGCGATGAGTCTTGCGCTCAACCTGTAGGGAAACCGAGGGTCAGCCGTCGGCGCGCGAGGAGGCGAGCAACGAGAGACAGCGCACGAAGATGGTCTTGGCGTCCATCCCTCCGTACCAACGCATGCGAATAGCCTCGGCTCCTTCAGTCTTCTCTAGACGACCGAGGTAGAGGTCGAGGTTCTCGTTGTCGAAGTAGGAGGACGAGACGGCGGCATCGGCCTGCTCGAAGGGCTTCTCGGGGTCAAAAACTGCAGGTCGAGTTCGGTCAGCGTTGTACAGCATCTCGAGTGAAGCGTATCAAGCTCACCGAGAACGGGAAGGTGCTTGAGGATGACGAGCTTGAGCTGAACGTAGTTGTCGGGGTGGACCCAGTACTTGGTCGTCTGCCTGACGAAAGCGTTCTGCGATCCTCCAGCACTCGAATCGCCCATGACGGGGTGTCCACGAGTGCGAACGAGGTTATACAGCCTCGAGAGTTGGACGATGATGGCGTCCTGGAGGGGAAAAGGACGAGTGAGCTCTACCCATCCAAGATGGAGGAAGCTGCCACCCACATAGTTCTCCTTGTAGAAGGGGCGCTTGTCGAGGTACTCCCTCATGAACTGTCCGCGAAGAGCGAAGCCGGTACGCTTGTCCTGCAAGGGCGAGAGCCGAGAAAGCCAAGTCAGCAAGTTGTCGGCGTGCAAGTCATTGTAACAGGCTCTGGAAGTACGACGCACGTGCTTCTTGACAATCTTGACGAATCCAGTGTAGTTGAGATGAGAGAAGTGGCCTGCGAAAGAACGGGTCAGCTTTCTGCTTCCTCGGCGCTCATTCCAGCTCGGCTGACCAAGATCGTGCACATCGGCGATAACGTTCGCCAAATCCTCCTCGAGATCAACAAAACGATCCTCAAACTCGTCATCCGACTCGTCGTCGCTAGCATCCGTATCGGCAGGGTCTCCTCCCGCCGAAGTTGAAGGAGTGGGAGGAGCGGCGGCGTCGGCCTGAGCGATGAGGTCCTTGACTTCCGTCTCGTACTCGGTGATCTTGTCGGTCAGTTCCTTCATCTGCGGACAGTGAAGAGGTGTTAGCTGTCATAAAAAAGGCGCGTCATGAGCAGAGGCAGCGAGCGCCGAGATATGGCAGGCCCGTCTCTTTGCCTCGTCTGAACGCTTCGAGCTCCAGCAGATGAATCTGAAGCTCACCTTGTTCTCCTGGAACTTGACGACCTTGTCAAGCTCGCCCTCGAGAGCTGTGGGGCGAGAATGAGGGTCAGCTGAAAGTGCGTGGGTTCGTTCTGAAGAGCAGAACACACCCTTGATGAAATCTGCTTCGTCTACATCATCCCATGCATGCTTCGCCTGACGATCCTTGACGAATCGTTTGAGTCCCGAGTCTGTAGGTTGAACGAGAGCTCCGTTAGCCGCGTGATTCGTTTGGGCAGCGAGCAGCAGCTGCAGTGCGTATCCTGGTACAGTGATGCGCAACCGCAGGAGCTCCAACGAAACGGTACAGGCTGAGCGGAAGTGAGCTACTCACAATCAATCTGTAGTGAGGAAACGGCGATGCCAAACGAGAGGAGGGGTCAGCGCCTGATCCGAGCGCTGCAGGACAAAGCTACTGCCGAGCAGGGAAGGCGAGCATACATAGCTGCTAGCCCAGTCTTGATCTGTAGGAAGTGAAAAGCCTCAGAGTCAGCTCCAAAGGGCAAGACGGGGCGCGCACGAAGCGGAGCTGGGAGCAACGACGTACACAGGGCGTCTTTGATGGCCGCTCCGACTGTAGGGGAGCAGAGAGCGTTAGCAGAGCCTTGTAGAGATGTTCGAACGCTATCAGAGCGTACACTTCATCGTGACCTGGGAAAGCCGAGAAAGCGAGGAAGGAAGAGCAGCGGTGAGCGACGCCCGGCTGCGAAGTAGAGCCAAGCAGGCTCTGTAGCAAGAGCTCGCACCTGTATTGCTGGGCTGCCGGTCAGAAGGTAGAAAGTCACAGCGTAACAGTAGGAGCAAAGGCAACGCGCCCCAGTCCTTCCTAGGGGTGCCTTCTCTCTCGCCCCCCGCCCGCAACCTCAGCGCGAAAGAACGTGGGCTGTTGGCTTGTCGGCGGGATGTTCGGATGCCTGCAGGGGGCTGCTGCCAGCGAACTATCGAGCTACAGAGAAAGAACTTCGAAAGAAGGTAGCATCTATTGGCGCCAGAGTGCGAAGCGAGAGAGCCGAGGAGGGGTCATCGCCGAGCCCAATGAAGAGCCAGGAGGCTCTCACTGGGAGCCGGGATCCGGACTTGGGCTTCTGAAGATTATTGAGTGATCTACGAGCCGAGTGAAGATCACTTACGTGAGGTCGTGCGGATGGCTGACAAGTGCAAAGACACCGAGGAGCGCCTGGCATGCTCGAAACGGTCGCCGAATCAACTTCGACTTTCACCGAGGCCAATGTAAGCTGTAGGGGAGCAGCAGCGAGCTCTCGCCGAAGTTCAAAAACTGGAATCAAATCTTGCAAATTACCCGTCTACGCCCTTCGATCCGCCAGCTCGCGCCGAGCAGCTCTTTCCCAGCGCTCTCCGGCTCTTAAAGCCCCCGAGATCACTGGAACCAATGCAGTTGGCTCTACTTGCTCCTTTTGTATACTTTGGCTGTGGAAAGAGACGGCCCAGGCATCAGCAGCAGATCCAGAGCACTCAGAAGCCGCGCCGAGCACGAAGTCTTTGTCTCCAACTCACCCAAGAACGACGTGAACACCTCCCTCTTGAGCCCCTCCTCTCCCTGCTCCGGGATAGACTCGATAAGCGCGTTGATACGCTTGTAAGAGTCGGCCTCGTACTGCTCAAACCGAGCTGGCAGCTCGAGCTCGAGGAAGACGGCCTTGACGGCGGCTTCGCACTTGGCGTCCTTTTGGCCGTAGTTCTCCTGTTGATTGTTTGAGTGATGATGCGATGGTGGAGTGGAGTGGAGCAGGGGGCAGGTGGAGGAGGGAAACGGGAAGAGAGGATGGGAGCAAGGAGAAAGAGGGGAGGCGACAGGTCGAAGACGACGGAGGGAGCGGCGAGGCGGGAGACGATGGTGTGGAGGAGAGTCGAGAAGGCAAAGAAGGATCAGCGCTGCTCCTGATCAGCGAGCCCAAGCGCAGAAACTCACGTCGAGGACCTTCCTCTGCTCGGGCGTGGCGATTCCAATCGCAGTGTTGATGAGCCATCCGCACTTATTGTCCAAGATATCGGTACCGATTTTTCCAATCTGCTCGGGCTTGCCGTAGCAATCGAGGTAGTCATCCTGGACCTGGAAATACTCGCCGAGAGGGAGGAGGATGTCGAGCGCCTTCTTGTACGAGGCCTCGTTGGTGACGCCCGACATTTGCATGGCGAGAGCGACGGGGAGGTAGAAGGAGTAGAAGGCGGTCTTGTAGACAACAATGAGGTGGTGCCTATGCAGCGTAAAACGGATCAGCGGCTTGTTCGGCGAAGGCGTCGAACGGTCAGAAAGAGGCACTCACTTGTCGAGGGAGAACTTGCTGAGGTCGACAGAGTCTTCGGGAGCGGTGATAAGGTCGATAAGCTGTCCCATCTCGGTCTGGAAGGTGGTCTGCGACGAGCGAGAGCGGGAGAAGGTCAGCTCCGGAGCTCGAAGAACAGCGGTCGAACAGTGCCTAACCTCATGGAAGATCTCGAGAAGGTCGACGTAGTACTTCTCCTGACGGAAGTGCTTCTTGAGGAGGAAGTAGATGGCCGCCTCGAGCATGAACGAGTCGTTGATGGCAATGTTGCCGACGTTCTCCTGCAAGCGGGTAGCGAGGAGGCGTCTGAGGGTTAGCATACCATTCCCAGAGCTCTACACCAAGCTTCGAGAGGTCACAACTTACCACCTTGTACCAGCAAGGCTGACCGCGACGGGTGATGGACTGGTCCATCATGTCGTCGGCGACGAGGAAGTAGGCCTGGAGCTGTACAGCAGTGACGCGTCCCATGACATCAAAGTAAGCTGCCTGCAACCCCACAAACATCTTCCTGCCCTCCTACAGCCAGCGAAGGGACGTACGAGCTCAATGCACCATCCGAGAATCGCCGCGCGCTTGTACTCGTCGTCAGTAAGGTCGGAGCCCTTGAGGATCTGCACAGTGTCGACGACAGAGATACCACGGTTGAGCTTGCCTGCAGGACACGCGCGAAACGAGGTCAGCGAGCTGAGCTGGGGGGGTTCGAACAAAGGCGCGTTGAGCTGCCACGAACCTCCGGGGGTGTTGTGGTCGAGGTTCTGTAGCAGAGCAGCGTCAGTAGAGCTCTTGAAGACGATACAAGCTGATTGCTCACCTTCTTGAACCACGAGACGGCATCAGCGGGCATCTTCTCTCCCTCGAGGTAGGCGACGAGCTCGTCGCGGAGGGGTCCCCAGACGCCGAGGAAGCGCTCTCGCGCAGAAGCAGTGATGGACATGTTGGAGCGAAGTAGAAGTGGCAGGCGAGAAGGAGAAAAGGGAGCAGCGCCGAGAATTGTCGAGGAGCGCTTCGACGCGCCCGGGCCTCTTCATCTTTCGCCTTTACCTGCTTCAATGGCTGCCTCAAACTCAGCGACTGCTATAATACAAGCGGTCTCTCGCCCTTCTGCTTGCCTCTACCCTTCAGAATTCCTCGTCGCCAGATCGGCATTTCTCCCTTTCTCCTTCTCCTTGCTGAAGTTCACCTGCAAGCTGAACACTTTGTGCAACGACCAATTGCGCTCTACCAGACGTGTATGGCCACATTGCCCTCCCTGCGCTCCTTCGACCAGTATGGCGACACCAAAGGTCGCCGCTGAGCTTCATTTCGGCGATGAGCATTCACCAGCGCTCTGAGAAGTGGTGCTGACGGAGCCTTCTCAGCCCCTCGCCGTCTTCAGGCCAACTCAAGTGGTACGTCCATAGGAGCTCCCGATCAATCTCTCACCGCGAGGTGAGAGAGAGTCCTTTGCAGGAGGAGGGCAAGGCGATGTTCGCCGAAGCGACTTCTGCAGGCTCTAATGGTGCAATGCAGTCGTGCATCACTCGCTGAACGCCTTCGGTGAATGTTGATCACTGTATAGCGGTGAGCTCACTCTTGCCTAACTGCATGTCTTCTATTCTCTTGCTCGCGCTGATTCTCGGCGATCTCCCACTCGGAAAAGCTACGGCTCAAAGTCTGGCGTCTGCGCCAAGTTGATACAAGGGAGGCAGTACCTCTGTCAAGTGACATAAAACTTCGTTATATGATGACTGATTCGAGGACTCAGGCAGGCTCAAAGTCCCGAGAGAACGGACGCCGAGCAGCTTCAAAGTTCGGCGACTGATGGACCACGAATGGCAGCTGCGGTGGACTTGTGCTGAGGCAGCAGAGTCGAGAGCAACATGGTAGAGCACACTGAGAGCGGTCTAGCTGCGAATCAGAGGCAGATCGCCTACAGAGAGCGCTCGAAGGTAGTTCGGCACTGCTCCTTCCCTCGCCTCGACCAGTCCTGATGGGGTACTTACACTTATCGGTGCAGATCATGTAGAACAGTCCGGAACATCCCTCGTAATCTTCCCCCCATTTTCATCGACTCTTTCGCAAGGTGACCCTTCGCCCTAATTGAGATGACGGGGCTCACTGCCGCCGAGGGTCCTGTAGGAGAGCAGACAGCGCAAGAGCAGGAGAGGAGGACCCAGGGAAGCGTGCTGAAGCGGTACAGAAGCGAAAGAAGCAGGTAAAACGAAGCAGTGAAGCGCAGGAAGCAGAGAGCGATTCGGGCTGGCTCTCGAGCTGCTTTGAGTCGCTCGCGACCAAGTTGCCCTTCCGCTCTCGCCATCTTGCCGTCTTCTTCTCGACCGCTTCGACGACAGCTGTGGCATATCAGGTCGATAGCAGCCCGCAGCTCCTGATCAGCTACAGTAACCACCTCGTTACGCTCGCGCCCCTTCCCTCGCCCCTGCGCCTCCCCCCATGGCGCCCAGCAGTCACATCTCAGTAGGAGAATGAGCATGAGAGATTGATTCCAGCTAGCTAGGAGGTGGCGGTAGGAATACCAATAGCTGCTCGGCTTTGCTGGGGCTTCGTTGCGCCCGGGGCTCTTCATCTTTCGCTTTTACCTGCTTCAATGGCTGCCTCAAACTCAGCGACTGCTATAATACAAGCGGTCTCTCGCCCTTCTGCTTGCCTCTACCCTTCAGAATTCCTCGTCGCCAGATCGGCATTTCTCCCTTTCTCCTTCTCCTTGCTGAAGTTCACCTGCAAGCTGAACACTTTGTGCAACGACCAATTGCGCTCTACCAGACGTGTATGGCCACATTGCCCTCCCTGCGCTCCTTCGACCAGTATGGCGACACCAAAGGTCGCCGCTGAGCTTCATTTCGGCGATGAGCATTCACCAGCGCTCTGAGAAGTGGTGCTGACGGAGCCTTCTCAGCCCCTCGCCGTCTTCAGGCCAACTCAAGTGGTACGTCCATAGGAGCTCCCGATCAATCTCTCACCGCGAGGTGAGAGAGAGTCCTTTGCAGGAGGAGGGCAAGGCGATGTTCGCCGAAGCGACTTCTGCAGGCTCTAATGGTGCAATGCAGTCGTGCATCACTCGCTGAACGCCTTCGGTGAATGTTGATCACTGTATAGCGGTGAGCTCACTCTTGCCTAACTGCATGTCTTCTATTCTCTTGCTCGCGCTGATTCTCGGCGATCTCCCACTCGGAAAAGCTACGGCTCAAAGTCTGGCGTCTGCGCCAAGTTGATACAAGGGAGGCAGTAGCTCTGTCAAGTGACACAAGACTTTGTTATATGATGACTGATTCAAGGACACAGGCAGGCTCAAAGCCCCAACAGAACGGACGCCGAGCAGCTTCAAAGTTCGGCGATTGATGAACCACGAACGGCAGCTGCGGTGGACTTGTGCTAAGGCAGCAGAGTCGAGAGCAATATGGCAGAGCACGCTGAGAGCGGTCTAGCTGCGAATCAGAGGCAGATGGCTTACAGAGAGCGCTCGAAGGTAGTTCGGCACTGCTCCTTCCCTCGCCTCGACCAGTCCTGATGGGGTACTTACACTTATCGTTGCAGGTCATGTAGAACAGTCCGGAACATCCCTCGTAATCTTCCCCCCATTTTCATCAACTCTTTCGCAAGGTGACCCTTCGCCCTAAATGAGATGACGGGGCTCACTGCCGCCGAGGGTCCTGTAGGAGAGCAGACAGCGCAAGAGCAGGAGAGGAGGACCCCGGGAAGCGTGCCGGGAAGCGTGCTGAAGCGGTACAGAAGCGAAAGAAGCAGGTAAAACGAAGCAGTCAAGTGCAGGAAGCAGAGAGCGATTCGGGCTGGCTCTCGAGCTGCTTTGAGCTGCTCGCGACCAAGTTGCCCTTTCGCTCTCGCCATCTCGCCGTCTTCTTTTCGACCGCTTCGACGACAGCTGTGGCATATCAGGTCGATAGCAGCCCGCAGCTCCTGATCAGCTACAGTAACCACCTCGTTACGCTCGCGCCCCTTCCCTCGCCCCTGCGCCTCCCCCCATGGCGCCCAGCAGTCACATCTCAGTAGGAGGTGGCGGTGGCGGTGGCGGGAGGAATACCAATAGGTTTTCCGCATTACAGTCGCTTGCGGCGGAACAGGTGCGTTCAGACAGCTCGAGCGGAGGAGGAGGAGGAGGAGCGGAGCTAGGCTCGCGACCGCGCGCGACCCTTCGTTCAAGTCGCTTCGGGGGATCCAGAGAGCTGACCTGTTGAATTCTGAAACCCTCCAGGACACCGAGATTGAAGACGAGTTGGCTCGAGGTGAGTTGAGCTACTTTGCTGCAGCTCAACAGCTGGGACGGGGGGGCCGTCGCGAGGCTGGCGCAAACAAAGGAGCAGCGAGGGATCGAGAGGGCGGAAGGGAGCACGACAAACGGCGCCAGGGAGCCGACATGCGTACATATTGTACTGCTGTACAGCTCGGCATTGCCGGGAGCGCAGTGGGCCAAGCGGTCGCCTGTTTGCTGCTCGTCGGGAGCTGGGGCTGGGATGGAGCGCCGGAGACGGTTAAAGACTCGGGAAGGGCTACAGCGGGGCTCGACGACTGATTTTAGGGAACAAAGTGCTGACCGCTCGCTCTTCCGCTTCTCCCTCACAGCCCAAAAGCGCCTACGAGACCTCAAGGCGCGCATCTCTGCCCAGTCCAAGAAGAACTTCGTCCTCGAGCGTGATGTGCGGTATCTCGACAGTCGTATCGCTCTTCTCATCCAGAACGTGAGCTCTCCTCGTCGCTCCCTGTTGGTAGCAGGGCTTTGAGGGCAGCGCTGACGGCTCGACCCTTCGGCCTTTACCCCCGCAGCGGATGGCTTTGGACGAGCGAGAAGAGGTGCAGGAGCATCTGCAGGATGTCGACGAGGGGCAAGACTCGAACCTGGATGACAGGCGAATGCAGGTGAGTATAGCTAGCGTCCTCGCGACCGAGACAAGCTGCGCTCTCCTTCGCAACCCGGGGTAATGAGAGCTGACGTCGAAACACCCTTTGCTTTATCGGTCTACAGCAATACGCCAACCTCTTCTTCCTCCTCCAATCTGAGCCTCGACACATTGCTTCCCTATGTCGCCTCGTCTCCCTCTCCGAAATCGACACTCTCCTCCAAACGGTCATGTTCACGCTCTACGGAAACCAGTACGAATCTCGTGAAGAGCACTTGCTCTTGACCATGTTCCAGGTGAGTTCATCTTGCTCTTTTGGTGAGCCTTCGCTGAAACGGCCGTTCTCCCACAGTCGGTTCTCTCGGCGCAATTCGAGACGGCGACCGAGTTCGGCTCCCTCCTTCGTGCCAACACACCCGTCTCTCGCATGATGACCACCTACACACGACGTGGTCCAGGACAAGGTTATCTCAAGAACGTGCTAGCGGAGCGGATCAACAGCTTGGTGGAGCACAAGGACCTCAACCTCGAGATCAACCCTCTCAAGGTGAGCTCGGATAGCTCTCGTTCGTCAGGCGCTCACTAACGCTCTTCAATCGCACAGGTCTACGAGCAGATGATCAACTCGATCCAGGACGAGACGGGAGAGCTGCCCGAAGACCTTCCCAAGGGAGTCTCGCCCGAGGTCGCCGCCGCCAACCCCGACGTTCAGAACATCATCGCCCCTCGCTTGACCATGCTCATGGAAATCGCCAACTCTTTCCTCCTCACCATCATGGACAGCATTGATAGCGTACCATACGGAATCCGCTGGATCTGCAAGCAGATTCGTAGCTTGACTAAGGTGAGTTTGCCGCTTCGACGAAGAGCGCCGAGCCGAGCTGACGACCGGTCTCACTCCTACAGCGCAAGTACCCCGAGGCGACGGATTACGCCATCTGCTCTCTCATTGGTGGATTCTTCTTCCTTCGCTTCATCAACCCGGCCATCGTTACCCCTCAGGCCTATATGCTCATCGACAGCCTACCCGCCAGCGCCAAGCACCCTAGGCGAACGCTCACTCTGGTGCGTTGCTCTTGCCGCAAAGTCCCGTCGAGCCGAAAGCTGACGATCTTCACGACTACAGATCGCCAAGATGCTGCAAAACCTCGCCAACAAGCCCTCGTACGCCAAGGAAGCCTACATGATGAGCCTCAACCCCTTCGTCGACAACAACAAGACCCGCATGAACCTCTTCCTCAACTCGCTGTGCGATGTTGGAGATTTCTACGATACCCTCGAGGTGATTGATGAGCTCCAGGCTTTGACACGCGAGAGCAGAGCTGACCGAATTGATCGCCGAGCAGATGGATCAGTACATGGCGTTGTCTAAGAAGGACCTCCAGATCAGCATCACCATGAACGAGTTGTACAACACCCAGTCGCTCCTCGTGCAGCACCTCGACTCCCTCGTGCGTTTCACTTCTCGTCGCTCGTCGCCGACTGCAAGCTGACCTTCCTTCGTCTTTCCTCAGGCCCGCAACGACAAGCAGCACCTCCGCATCCTTCTCGACGAGCTCGGACCCGCTCCCGCCCAAGTCCCTCGCAAGGAGAACCGCACGGTCGAGCTACCGCTCTACAGTCGCTGGGAGATGCCGATCCAAGACATCACCACCGCACTCATGGCCGAGAACAACGTCACGCAGAACGACATCCTCTACATGGAGACCAAGTCCATCTTCGTTCAGCTTATCCGTTCCATCCCTCGTCTCGCCGAACGTCGACCCATCGTCCTCCCTGGAGTCGCCGAGCAGGCCGCTACCGCCAAGGACGCGACGTTGGTGCGCAAGGGCATCAAGGTCAAGGAGATGCTGAGGGAGCTGGAGGAGCTCCGACTTGTCGACCGCAAGGATGGCTACAAACTTCTCACAGACGAGGTGACGAACGAGCTCATCCATCTCGGCAACCTGAGGGAGAAGGTCGTGCTCGAGACGAGGTCGCTCGAGGCCGTGTACAAGACGATTGGAGACCACAACGCCTACCTCAGGAGTCAGCTCGAGCAGTACAAAGCTTACCTGCAGAACGTCAGGCAGACGAGTGGTGGAAAGGGTAACGGAGTCGGCGTCGTCAGTGTTGCTGGGAAGGATCAGAAGCCGGCCAAGACGCAGGTGCTAGGACCTTTCAAGTTCACGCATGCTCAGTTTGAGAAGGATGGCATCATCATGGAGACGAATGTGCCCGAGAACAGGTGAGCTCGCTTCGTGCGCCTTTTCGCCGAGCTTGGACTGACTTCGCTCCTCCGCTTCACAGGCGCGCAAGCATCTTCTTCCTCGTCTCGTCGCCAACGCCGGGAGCCTTCCTCATCGCTCTGCACTAGTGCGTCCCGTCTCTCCCACTCCGCCTCTCGAAGCCCTTCCGCTAACTTGCCTCTTTCTCTTCACCACCAACAGCAAGGGCCGCGAGAAGGCTATCCTCGAGATGGACCTCAAGATTGACGACTTGCTCGAGAAGGTTTGTACTGTCTCCTCTCTCCCCATGTCCGAAGTCGGCGCCCCAGTCGCGTGAGGGCTGAAACACGGAGCTGACCTTTCGTCTCCCTCCTTGCACAGCAAAAGGATGGCGTCGCGCTCCTCGACCTGGAATACGTCAGCCTCAACGTCCCCCGTGTGCTCACTCTACTCAACAAGTGAGTTCTCTTGCTCTTCGAGCTAAACCGAGCCGAAAGCTGACCCTCGGTCGTCTTCTTCTCGCAGGACTTTCGTGCGCAAGTGATCCGATCGCGTGGTGCTCTGTCCTCCTTCTCCCGCCTGTTTATTGCTCTTTGCTTGATCCCCTCCCCCTCCCACCATCTAATCTCACCCTCACCCTCGATACCCCCATTCCTCGGCGCTGCTTCCAGGCCAAGCCTTGTGCTCGGTCTCGCAAGCGGTCAAACCGACCTGCCCTTTCGTTTTTATCCCCTATAGCCTGTCTGTAACTTGGTGATGATTCCCTGCATATCTCTCCGACAGAGCAAGACGAGAGGTCGATCCAAATTGCGAAGCAAAAAGGGAGGACGCTCATCAGCTCGCTCTCACACGACCTTGTCGCTCGTCCCCCCCGCCCAGCGCTCGCCAGCAGGGCCTGCGCCTCTTTTACCGGGCTCAACCCCATCGTCGCTCATCTCACTACGACTATCGCCCTCGTACGTCCTCGCTGTAGCTTCCTACGCCCGAGGAGAGCGAGCTCAACGCACAGGCAGAAGGCTGACTCGCTCGGCGCTGCAGCAGATGTCCGCTTAAATCCCCTGCGTTCGACCTCCGCGAGCTTTCTTCTTCTCTCAAGCTACCAAGCTACAGCTCGCCCTCCCCTCGGCCGCCGCCATGCAGGACAGCGCAACTCGAGGAAGCAGTGGGAATGCGAGCAGCGGCAACGGCGGGGCCACGACGGCTCGGTTGGGAGCAAAGGACGTCTCGAGTACAGGATTTGGATCGTTTCGCGCGCTCGTCAATAGGGATGGCACGCTACCGAGGGACGACTTGCGCTGGGGCAGCCCGAATCCTTCGACGACGTCGAGCGCCGCGTCGTCCCCGCCGTCGAATGGAACAGCGAGGCTGGTCGAGGTGGTAGGGCTAGACCGAGGAAGGCTCAATTTCGAAGGAGTCATCCTCAACAGCCTGTGCTCGCTGAGGAAGCTGGGCTTGCGGAACGTTAGCGGAGGGACGGTCGTCGTGCGGTTAGGGTCGACTGTTGGGGATCAGCTTCGGTGGCAGCTGAGGAACGATAATCTCAATGTCCTGCGTGAGCTCTCCCTACCCTCGTTGTCGCCGAGACGAGATCAGCGGAAGCTGACGCCCCACCTCTCTTTCGCACGCCCCGCCTACAGCTCCAGACATGCAGCATGTCGCCACCAACTCGGTCGCCGCAATCTCCCGGCTGGGAGACTTGCCCGAGAGCAACGCCATGTTTGATACCGTCGGGCTCATCTCGGAGGTCACCCTCCAGCCAGGCGAGACCAAGGATATCGTCGCCGCCTTCCGTCCCGACTCGACCCATTTCCACCCTTCGACAATCAACTACGACCCTTCTGCCGTCAACAAGGTCGACTCGTACAGCGAGCACGGTCTCTCGTCCATCTCGGTGGCCGAGTCGAGCATGTCGTCCTCGGCGGCAGCCGGAATGGACTCGAGGGCCCCTACTGCCCACAACCTCGCTACCATCGACGGTTATGTCAATCTGGACGCCTCCCTCATCTCAGCAGACGCCGTCGCCACCCCCGCCACCTCGCCCGCCGCCGAGATCACTCCCAACCCCTTCCTCGCGGTCCAGCAGCTCTCCATCGAGTTTCACGCGACCTGCTGTCGGTCCTTCTTCACCCTCGCGGCCAAGGATAGCGAGTCGTCATCTACCGACGATGAAGTCTACCTCGACTTTGGCACCTGTCGAGTCGGCGAGCTACAGACGCGCGATTGCGAGATCTCCAACCGCTCGGCCGTCGAGCTCTTCTGGAGGGTCGATAGCCTACCCAACTCGATCCAGGTCGAGGGCAGTGAGGGCGTGCTCATCGGTGCAGGGGGATTCGCCAGCGTGGCGCCCTACTCGAGTCGGAAGCTCAGGTTCCACCTCCGAGCTCTCGAGCCGAGTGAACTCGACGTCGAAATGACCTTCGAGAACATTGCCGACCCGGACAACATCGTCCAAGTTCACTTCCACGGCACCGTCACCTCCGCGCCACTCGACAATACACTCAAGATCGTCTCAGGCGCCTCCCTCGACTTCGGCGACTGCTGCGCTGGCGAGTGGAATCAGCAGGTCGTCGCCTTCACCAACATCTCGGGCGCGCCGCTCGAGGTGTCCTTCACGGCGGAGAAGGGGTACGACGTCACCTTCCGCCTCGAGACGGGCAACGCAGGCGACCCTCAGACGCCCTTCGACCTGGACCGAGCCGCCATCGGAGCCAACGCCGTCGAGTTCCCCCTCACCCCTTCCGCTGCCGAGCCAGTCACGACTCGCGACCCTTCCAACCCTTCTCGTACCATCATCCACGAGCTCGCTCGAGGAACTACCAACCAGCAGCGTGGCCTTCTCTCTGCCTCACGCCCACTCCTCGCCTTCACCGCGCCTCGCTCGCCCCGCTCGGTGCAGTCGGATCAGACCTTCGGATCCTCCGACGAGGTCGTCACCGAGTCCAACGTCAGCTCGGACGCCTCTGCACCTCGCACCTACCATCCCAACACCGTCGCAACTCGCGACTTCCGCTCTCCCCTCGGCGTCAACTCGGCCATCTCCTCCGACGGCTCCGTCATCCGACCCTACGACGATCAACTCAGCCTCGAAGAGATTGGCAGCAGCGTCCCTTCCGACCAGCAATCCTCCATCTCTCGACCCGCCGCCTCTTCTTCCATTCGCGCCGAGAACTCGGAGCGAGGCCTCTTCCGCGTTCAAGATCACCTCAAGGTCTTCGAGCAACGGCAGTCGGCCACTGTGGACCAGCTGTACGCCAAGCCCGGCGTCACCTACCGCATCACGGTCTCCTTCCGACCGGCGAGGGCCTCGACGATGGAAGGCGAGGGAGGCCGCCTGGTAAAAAAGTCGTTCAAGTGCCACGTCTCGTGGCGGCCGTGGGGAACGAGAGGAGCGGCGGCTAGTGTGCCCAAGGAGCGCAAGAGCATCGCTTGCAAGGCGAGGGTCTGCTCGTCCTTCATCAGCGTCAACCCTTCGACGATCGACTTTGGTGAGGTCGAGCTCGGGACGAGCGTGCAGGGGACCATCTCCATCACCAACTTGTCGGAGATTACGGCGAGGGTCGACTTGAGGTTCATCTCCAAGGTGAGTCGTGGCTGTTCTCCCTCGTCAGCTCAGTCGCTGACTCTTTTCGCTCGCAGGTCCTCAGCGCCTACCGCGACGAAATCGAGATCGGAGTCGGCAAGACGGTCGATGTCAAGGTCGACATGGTCCCTAGGCGTACCAACCCTTCCTACCAGAAGCAGGTCTCGGTGCACAACCTTCTCAACCCCGACAACTCGCAAGTCTGCCTCATCAAGGCCGCCAACGTCGACACTCGAGGCGTCGCCTTCCACTCGCTCTTCTACCGTCTTCTCACTCCCACGGGAGGCAACTTCCTCGAGTTTGGCAACGTGCCCATCAACTCTTCCGCCCTTCGCGCCATCACCATTCAGAACACCTCCCTCTCGCCGCTCGCTCTCGAGCTCTCGACTCTTCATCCCACCGACTAACAAAAATCGCAAGACCGAGACCCCACCCAGCGTTGCCGCTTCCATTCCATCCGCCACCTCCACACCGCCCTCTCCTACCGGCGCATCAGCACCCGCACCGGCGCCCATCCCCAAGGCCAACGGCGAGCTCAAGGAGCGAGTCCTCGACGCCATCTTCCAACAGAACGCCCCCGCTCACCCTCGACAGGAGCCTTCGAGACCCCCCTCTTCCGCGTCGTCTACGACTTCCAAGGCGCCACACGACTCGCTCGGCACTCAGCTCAGGGAGGGCGACAAGGGCAAAGCAACGCAGACGTACGGCAGCAGCGTCGCGTTCCGGGATCGAGGCCTGCTCGCTAACGCCGAGTACCTCGACCTTGCTACTGGTGAGCTACATCTCTCTTCCTACGCGTCAATCATCGCTCATCTCTCCTCCTTGCGCAGGACCTCCCGCCACTCGCCGAGCATCTCCTCGCGGCAAACGTACTCTCGGCCTCGACCCGGCCGAGCGTAGCGCTTCTCGCCATCGCCCATCCAAGCTCAGCTTCCATCCCCGCGCCGCCACCGCCCTCAAGTCTCCAGTCGCCGCCCTCGAGGACCCCTTCCGCCTCCCCTCTACCGTCGCTCCCTCGGCTGCACCCTCCGAAGCCGCTTCCAACTCTACCACCGCAAGCAAGGGCGATCTCGTTCCCGCAACACCCAGCAAACGGAAACCCAAAGCTCGCCAAGAGTCAAGCAAGGCTTCCTCGCCCGCCCTCACCGCTCGGCGGAGGACTCGCAACGTCCTCCCTCTCCTCAGCGATCCGAGCAAGCTCTCGCTCGACGAGGCGCTTACTGCGCTCGAGCACCACTCGGCTCATCCCGATTCGACCGAGCTGAGCAGCTGGGAGCTCGAGGATGCCTACGTCAAGCGTTACGTCGCGTTGAGGAGGGCGCTCAAGAATGCCATCTCGAGCGGCGAGTTGGTCGAGGCGGCTTTAGTGGAGGTGTCCCCTCAGTCGGAGAAGACGATTTACGTGAGTCCCGGCCTTGCTCGTTCTCGTTGAGCCTCGCTGACCCTCTTCTCTTCGCAGATTCTCGTCCATCCTACCAACACTCGCGCCAACGTCCAGGGCACCGCTCGCAAGCAAGACGGCAAGATCTCGATCCATCTGCGCAACTTTGGCGCGCCCATCGAGGAGGACGATCCCAGCGCCTCCCTCACTTCCACCTCCGACATCCCCGTTCGCGAGGTTGTCCTTCGCTGGACGACCTGCCGCTCCACCATGGACCTCGGCATGGCGCACATCAACTTTGGCCAACTGGAGAAGAGCTCGTCCAAGACCAAAAAGATTGTCATCGCCAACGCGAGCGAGATGCCCCTCCTCTACGCCGTGCGCAAGTCGGGTTCCATCGCCTCGGGCGACATTCGACTCGCCGAAGGACGTCACGGCGTCATCTCGGGCTACGGCAAGCGCGAGGTGTCCATCATCTTCGAGCCACACTTCGCTGGAGCTTTTGAGGAGACGATACACGTCGATAACGTCGAGGACGAGACCGAGGGACAAACGGTTCGCGTCAAGGCCTTCATCCTTCGTCCTCCTACCTTCTCCGTCTCGACCACCTCCCTCGACTTTGGCGATTGCGCCCTCCACTCCATCTCCGAGCCGCGCAAGATCTCCATCACCAACATCAGCAAGTCGCAGCGCACCTTTTCGGTCGCGCTCGATTCGACCGACTTTTCGTTCGCTCGGGCGGCGTTGGACGTGGTGCTCGATCCTTCGGCTACGACGAGCAAGGTTCGAGGTCCTCTCACTGCCGAGGAAGAGGAGGAGGTCGAGGGCGTGCTGCAGAAGCTCAAGATCAGTCGGAGGAAGGGCCAGCCCGAGAAGGAGGAGAAGTACATCTCTCGACTCAACCTCCTCGGCGTTCCCATTCCCGCCAACGACTCGGTCCCCGCTGCACCACCACCACCGCCTACACCACTACCGGCAACCGAGGACTTCTCGGTCAAGATCGAGGCAGGCGCTCAAGGAGGAGGGAGCCCAAACGGCGGGCAGCTCATGGTCGTCTCGGAAGCGACTACACCCGTCACCACCGCTCCTCAGACACCACTTTCCGCCTCTCCTATCGACCCACTCTCCGCCGCCGCTTCCTCCTTCCTTCCTTCCACTCCCACCCCGACCAACGGCGCCTCGTCCTCCCTCCCCGCCCCTCCGAGCAAGCCCAAAGCCGGCCCCACCGACAAGGGCAAATCCTCCGTCACCTTCACTCTCGACCCAAACTCGAGAAGGGAGCTCGCCATTGTCATCATCCCGCGACCGGTCCTCCCAGCGCTCGCGGATGGCAAACTCTACGAGGACGTCTCGGCGCCGATTACCGTGGCCGAGAATGCGGATTCCAAGACGGTCGTGACGCTCACGGCGAGGGTTGCGCTCAATTGTCTGCATGCGTTGCCGAGGGAGGTCAAGGAGGAGGAAGAGGAGGGAGCTTAAGGTGGAAGTCGGAAGGCCGAGGGGAAGCGCCGAGCCGACCAGTTGCAGCATCATTCTTTGTCTTTCTAACACTGTGTTGTACTTGCGTAGTTTTCTATATGATCCCACATCCACCACCCTCGAATCTCTCTGCTACAGTGAAGTCGACTTTGAGAGCAACGAAACTCGCTCGACGCGCGGTCGCGTTCGAACGTTCCGTCTCTTGCGCTTTGACTTCTCACTTCGTCAACCTCCGAGCTCGGCAATGGCGCCATCGCCGAGCACTTCTGCAGCAGATTTGCTGGGCGGTGCTGCACCTCCTGCACCTCGATTCGCCGCTAACACTTCGCCTGTGCGCCTCACGAGTCGCGCTCTCAGTCAGCCAGCAACGCAGCCCCCTTCCACCAGCAAGTTTCGCTACAGCGCACCACCAGAGGAACCTCCTAACAACTCGGTACATGACCTTAAAGCTTCTCCGCCTCGCCCTACGCGTGTCAAAGCAGCTACGCTTTCGCCTCGTCCTGCACCGCGCCCGCCTCAGCCACAACAACAGCAGCAGCAGCAGGCAACTGGACAGTCGGTCGCGTGGAAGGGCAAGGGGAAGGAGGCAGCGAGGTCGCCTACAGCTCCCACCGTCGCGACGATTCCTCAGAAGCGCCCTTCGACCTCTTCCAACTCGCACAAGTCGACGAACGCCAGCGGACCAGCGCCAGCCGAGTCGCTCCTCAGAAGGCTCGGAGGACCATCAGATCAGAAGGCCGGACTCGTGAGGGACAAGGAGGAGGTCCGCCAGATCATCTACGAGGCCTCGAAGAACAGCAAGTACTTCATCGCCCAGCAGGAGAAGGACGCCCAGTTGACAGTTCGAGTCGATGCACTCGTTGCTCGTTTAAACCGCTTGCTGGCCGAGCGAGGAGGGAACGTGAGGGCCGAGCAGGCGCGCGTGGACGAGATGATCGCCGAGATGGAGAAGACGAGGGTCTTGACCGAGACGATTGTTGTAGTGGATGCAGGTGAGTGTCAGGCGCACTTGTAGTAGCGATCTTGTCTTCACTCGTAGAAGCGCCGAGCTCCGAGTTCTGACTGCCCAGCTGCGAGCTGATTTCTGACGCCGAGTTCCGGGCTGACCTTTGACTGCCGAACCGCTACAGACGCCTTCTACGCATCATGCCACCAGGTGAGTCGAGTGGCAATTCGATCGGCAAGCACACTTGACCTTTCGCTGACCTTGCGCCACCAACAGCGCGAGGATCCTTCGCTCGTCGGAACGGCTTTCGCAGTCGGCGGCGGCGTCCTCACCACGGCATCCTACGAAGCGAGGAAATACGGTTGCTCCTCCGCCATGGCAGGTTTCGTCGCCCAGAAGCTCTGCCCTCACCTCAAGTTCATCAAACTCGACTTCAGCCTCTACTCGGCCTGCTCAAAGTCCATCATGGCAATCCTGCGCCAATACGGAGACATCTCACCCGCCTCCCTCGACGAAGCCTACTGCTCCCTCACCGACTACTGCCGCCGCGAGAACGTCACGCCTGCCGAAGCCGCCGAGCGCATGCGAGCTCAAGTCCTCGCCGAGACGGGTCTCTCGGTCTCAGCTGGAGTCTCTCCCAACGCTATGCTCTCCAAGGTCGCCGCTGTGAGCCTTGCCCTCGAGATCCAGTCAAGCTCGAGCTGAACCCCCTTCTCGTCTCGCAGGACAAGAACAAGCCCAACGGCCAGTGCGTCATCGATCCTACTCCCGAGGCCTGCATGGAGTTCGCCGGAAGTCTTCCCATCCGCAACATTCCTGGTATCGGGTACGTTGACCGAGCTGACGACCTCGAGCGTACATAGGCTGATCCTTGCCTCGGCGCAGACGAGTCACGGAGCGCATCCTCCAAGCTGTCGGAGTCCACACCGTCGCAGACGTCTACCGCTTGCGTGGAGAGCTCTTCTTGATTGTATGTTGCTACTCTCTGCGTACGAGGCCGCTGCTGATCGCGTCCCTTTCGCAGCGCAACGAGGTCAGCCTGTCCTTCCTCCTTCGCGCTTACCTCGGACTCGGCAGAACCACCATCTCTCACGCCGACCGTAGTCAGCGCAAGGGCATCAGTGTCGAGCGTACTTTCCACCCCGAGAAGAACGTCGCCAAGTTTTACAAGCGAGTGAGTTCACTGGTCGCTCCATCTTGCTAGACCTCGGCGGCTCACGATTTGCTCGCACCCAGCTCGAGAACATCGCCGAAGCCCTCGCTGGAGATTGCGAGAAGTCTCAGTACTCTGGACGTACCATCACCCTGTAGGTTTCTCGCTCGGCGATGACAGGCTCGCTCGATTAGGTTCGTTTCGCTGACTCCCTTCGCTTCTGCTCTATAGCAAAATCAAGACGCACACCTACCAGTCCATCTCGCGCGCCAAAACTCTCGGATCCGCCATCTTTTTCAACGACGCTCACACGTTCTACGCGTGAGCCTCATCGCCGAGCCGAGCTCACCAAACCGTTAAAGCCCTCCGCTGACCCCTCCGCTTTCTCTGTCACGATCTGCAGTGAGGGAAAGAAGCTCCTCGACAAGGAGATGGCCACCCGTCGTCAGATGATCGCTCGTGGACAGACGCCGAAGGGCGGCAAGGACTTTTGCCTGCGCCTCATCGGCTTGAGACTCTCCAACTTGCGCGACGAAAAGGCGACGAAGGACAAGGGCAAGCTCGATGGGGTGAGTAATACTGTATCTCGAGCTGTGGAATGACTCGGCATGAAGCTCGAGCTGACTCTGCTCCTCTCTCAGTGGGCCAGCACCAAAAGCAAGAGCAAGGCGGGCCTCAAATCCAAGGGCAAGGGCAAGGGCAAGGTCAAGAAGGAGACGTCGGTCTCCCCCGACGAGCTCGCGTTCGAGTCCGGCGACCTCGACGAGGATCACGACCACTCCCTCTTCGGCGACGAGGAGGACAACCACTCGCTCGCTTTCGACCTCGACGACGACATCAAGCCTACCCTCGAGGACGGAGAAGGCGATGAACTCGAGCAGCTCAACAGCTTCATCCGCTCCTCCCAAGGCGACCACCCTTCTTCGACCGATCAGCTCTGGGCCGCTGTCGGCGACGATGTCGATCTCTCCCAGCTCGAAGGATTCGACGAGGACAGCGCCGACGAGGAGGACCTCAACAAGCCCATCGACACGACCTTCAAGCCTTTCTGGACGGCGGGGGAAAGCCTCAATTCGAAGAAGCAAAGGGGAGTCGATGCTCCGGCGCCGATCAAGGATAGGTTGTCGTTTGAGAGCAAGAGGGTCAAGGAGGAGATTGATGAGGAGGCCGATCTTTGGATCGTCGAGGAGGAGCCGGTCGTTGGGCCGTTGCAGTGCCCCGTTTGCGAGAAGAGCTTCGCCGGATCCGAGGTTGCTTTGAGCGCTCATGTCGCGATGCACTTTGATGATATCAAGGGTGGGTAGTGTCTACTTTTTCGCACTCGACTCGAGCTGACCCTTCTGCTCGTGCAGAACCCGTCAAGAAGAAGCCCAAGCTCGGCTCTTCCTCGTCTTCCTCCTCGGCCAAAAGTGGCAAGGGGTCGAGTGCGAAGCTGGCGAGGTCGCTGAAGGACATGTTTGCGAGGCGTTAGGTTGCTTGCTTGCTTTTGATAGTTTTCTCTGTGTTTTGTTGATATATAGTACAGCAGTCGTCGTTTCCCAACTCGAGCGGCGGGGAGCAGCTCGGAGAGCGACGAGAAAGGCGAAGAGTGGTAATTAGGGACGCTTGCGCGACTGCTCACTCAAGTGCCGAACAGCTCAGAGACTCACCGGAAAGCACCGTTCATCTTGATCTCCTGCTGCAGGTCGACCTGGTTGGCGTCGACGGCGCGAGTGAGGCGACCGGGCAGGAGGCGCTGTCTCTCGATGAGCTTGGGAGCAGCGTTGAAGACGCCCTGCTTGGGATAGTTCTTGACGAGGTCCGAGTCGGGGGTAGCGTTGAGGATGTTGGCAGTGTAGACGGCGCCGCATCCAGAGGCTAAGAAGGAGAGACGAAGATCAGCGACCGTTCTCCGCGGTCTCGAAAGACGAAACCAGCCTTACTGAAGAAAGCATTGCGTTTGAACGTCCTACAGGAGAGGTAGGGAGCAAGAGAGAACGTCAGCGAAGCTCCTGGAGGTCACCGGAGCGACATTCGGCGCAGGAAGACGGCAAGACTCACTCGATGAAGAGCTTGGCGTCGACAGCTCCGAGGGCCTTGGCCTTCTCAGTTTCAATCTCGCCTGTCAATCTCGGCTCTCGGTTTGGCTTTCGCTGCTCGCTCGGTGGGCTTTCGCTTTCAAGGAGGAGACTGGCAAGGCGGGATTGAGCAACATAAAGATGATGAAGTGCGGCGGAGAATGCATCTTGAGCTGTGGTTTTGTCTCCTCGAATGAGCTCTCGCCGGTGGTAGCAAAGGTGGCGCCGAGATCTTCGGCGAAGAGAGAAGTCGCTCGAATGACCAGGCCGTTGCTCTCCACCGCGGTAGGAACGAGGTAATGCGAGCTATATTCCTATTTGTACAGACTGCTATGATGAATGCTCGACATGCCAACCCTCAGCGAACGCCGACCACTCGAAGCTAAGCCTTGACGCCGGTCAAGAAACCGTCGAAGTAGGTGTTGAGGGCCTCGAAGCCATCAGCGTTGAGCTGTACACTGGCTCCGACGTAGCCATCGGGGCGAACGACGACGATGGCGCCGTTGGAGACGTCAACGCCGTACTTCTTGTGTAGGGGCCCGTTGGTGCCGGCCTCAAGGACACGACGGTCGAACAGGTCGTCCGAGAAGCACTGATCCCTCTCCCTCCTGAAGTTCCAGGGAAGGTCCTCGATCTCCCACTCGGTGTGAGGCGTCGAGAAGATGGTGAGGAAGGTCTGTAGAGAACGCCGAAGGTCAGATCGCTTGCTCTCTGCACTAGTAAAGGCTCGGTAGGGGGTGAAGAGAAGTGGAACATACAAAGAAGGGGTTGCGGTCCTCGCTAAGAACCTCCTTCTCAATGTGACGGTGCTCCTTCTTCGAGTGGACGATGGAGGAGTCGGCGCCGTTCACAGGGCGGTGGGTGTTGATGAAGGAGGAGGACGAAGAGAGGAACTCGTCGAAGGCCTTGAGAGCAGGTTGCGACGTCTGGTAATCTCCAGCAAGAACGTGGATGCTATGAAAGGGTAAGGGTTAGCGCTGGTGGACAGAAACGCGCCGAGCCAAGCTCCCGAGTCGGTCGAGCTGCCCATCGCAGCAACAGCCTCACTTAAGGGCTGAACAGCTCGGAGACTCACCGGAAAGCACCGTTCATCTTGATCTCCTGCTGCAGGTCGACCTGGTTGGCGTCGACGGCGCGAGTGAGGCGACCGGGCAGGAGGCGCTGTCCCTCGATGAGCTTGGGAGCAGCGTTGAAGACGCCCTGCTTGGGATAGTTCTTGACGAGGTCCGAGTCGGGGGTAGCGTTGAGGATGTTGGCAGTGTAGACGGCGCCGCATCCAGAGGCTAAGAAGGAGAGACGAAGATCAGCGACCGTTCTCCGCGGTCTCGAAAGACGAAACCAGCCTTACTGAAGAAAGCATTGCGTTTGAACGTCCTACAGGAGAGGTAGGGAGCAAGAGAGAACGTCAGCGAAGCTCCTGGAGGTCACCGGAGCGACATTCGGCGCAGGAAGACGGCAAGACTCACTCGATGAAGAGCTTGGCGTCGACAGCTCCGAGGGCCTTGGCCTTCTCGGCATCAGCAGTGAGCTGATCAGCCTTGGGCGACTTCCCCGAGAAGAGAGCCGAGTAAGATTTGTCGAAGGCGAGGAGAGCTTCAGCGATGCCTCGGCGCTCGGACTCGTAGGTGGGAAGGAGGACGGAGGGGTCGGCCATTCCCTTCTCGACGAGGTTGACCTTCCAGGCGAGACTGTACATGTCGAGCATGGAGATGTTCATTCTGTCGAGCAGCGAATGAGGAGATGTCCATTCGTCGAGCAGTGATGAGAAGGTCAGCGAGAGCTCAAGCCGAGTGAGGAAGAGTTAGCCGAACTCACCCCTGACCGGCCTTGGGGGAGTGCGTATGGGTAGCATCTCCTCCGAGGTAGATTCCGGGAGCATCCTCGAGGGTGTAGCGGGAAGCAATGCGCTGTCCAATTTCTGTGAGTGTACCATGAAGTCAGCCGGGCTCGGAATCGCCGGCGCTAGTCAAGCCATTCCAAAGCTCACGGTAGACAGAGAACCAGTCGGTGCGGCCGAACTCGAGCTTGAAAGGCGAGAAGATCTTCTGAGCGCGGGCCTTGCAGATCTCCTCCGTGGCGGTAGCGCGGTCAAAGTGCTTCTGCTCGCCATCCTCGGCGGTGTCCTGCTGAAGCTGAACGTAGAGACGGCAGAGACCGGCCTCGCGAGGAATGACCATGATAGATCCAGAATCCTTGGAGTGGATGAGGCACTTGGACATGATGTCGGGGAAGTCGGTCTTGCTGAGAACGGAGAAAGCCGAGAGAAAGTCAGCTTGCTTGCGCCGCTTGTGAGCCGGTACAGATCTCGATAGAGCTAGAACGTACACCTCGACATCCATGACACCCCAAACGAAGGAAGTAGCATCACCGAGCATGCGAATCTTGCCCTGCCACTCGCCATCTCCGACCTCTCCTCCACTGATCGCCCTCCTGACAAGACTGCGAGCTCCATCGTTTCCGAAGAGGTACTTGGCGCGAACGGTGTACTTCTCCTTGGTCTCGGCGTGTGCGAAGGTGGCCGAAACGGGGTACTTGGCGTTAGTCGAAGGGTCGGAGGAGCAGGTCTCGAAGAGGTAAGGCCTGAAGCATCCACCGTGGGGAGCAGGGAAGAGCTTCTCGGCGGGAAGATGAGCGCGGCGCTGTGTAGGAGGGGCGAGATTAGCTTCTGGAGTCTTCACAAGTCGAGTTCGGCGGAAGGCAAATTGGCTCACGTTCTCAATCTCGTCGAGGAAGGCGTGCTCGATCAAACCCTGGTGGAGAAGGAGGGTGTAGTTGTCTACGACGTCGATGAAGTCGGGGCAGGAAGGAGCGCGGGAAGTGCGAGCGAGAGGCTCGGTCTCGGTGGGGTCCTGAGAACGCCGAGACGGGTCACTTGAAGGCTCTGTAGGCAAGTTTGAAAGCTCGGCTTACCCAGAAAGAGACCTCTTGAACGCGAACACCCTGCATGATCTGCCTGTCGACGAATCCTTTGCCCTCGGTGGCGCCGTTGATGGTGCCGATGTTGCGAAGGACCTGCACCAACGACACAGAGTTAGTTACGAGTGTTGGAGCAGGCAGGGAAGGAGGTACACACCTCAAGAGTCCTGGGCTGGATTCCATCAGCACGTCCAGCTGTAGTAGGCTCGGGACGCTCGTCCTAAAGGGAGGAGGATGCGGGGTCAGCTCCTGCGCGCTTCTGCAAGCTCCGAGCGAGCTGCTACACACAATGTGAAGGACCGAGAGTCCGTAAGTAGTCGAGCAAAGTGCTCCCATCAATCCAGCGGGTCCAGCACCGACGATGAAGACACTGGAGAAGCGGCGGAGGCCAAGGTCAGCGAAGGGGGCGAGGGATGGAGCAGAAACGGACTTACTCGTATTCTTTGAGGGGGACAGGAGTAGCAGGTGACATGGTGTTAGAAGCTCGATGTGTGTGGAAGGAAGGCAAGCCAGGTCACGGCGCATCTCGAAGCGAAAGACCTCGGCTGGGCGGAGGGCGCGACGAGGGAAGAGGGACAACGAAGAGCCGGCCAGAATTTGGTTTCCCTCGGGCGGCGCAAGAGGCTGCCGACCGCCTTCAAAGACCTTTCTGAGCTCTGTAGGACATCAGGAAAGCCCTGCTGGAGAATTCCCGAACCCCCTATTCCTTCCTCGCTCTCCTTTGATTCTTACCAGCTCGCCTTCAAGGTCACAAGAGCGTTCGCAACGGCTTCCCGAGGATCGATTTCCAGCCTTTTGCCAGCGTCAACGGAGCCGGATTACCCAGCGACGGACTCAAGCGGGTGGAAGGCCAGCGCCGACGACTTGGAAAGAGCCGGTGGGCGTTTGCTGTTGCGCAAAAGCCGCGAAAAGGTTGAAGAGATGTCTGGAAAGGTGCACCGAGATGCTGGAAAGGGCTGAGACCGCGAGCAGCTGCAACAGATTCGACTTTGGTGTTCGGCGAAGATTTTGGGCAGCGCAAGTCGAGTGGTAGGAGGGGCGGGGGAGACTTGGCGGCGGCGAGGTACTCGAATGGAACACACAGACTTTTGTTGATTCTCTGAGAGCTGCTCAGTCCCCGACCGAAGCTCTGGCTGCGATGTTCCGAGCCCAGGCGGTCGAGCTTCGGGTTTCGCCAACAGTCTCAGACCTCGGCGCAGGCTTCTCTCACTCTCAAGCTGACTAGAACGGTGCTTTGGGCACGAACTCTTCCTTTGAGTTTCATGTATACAAGGTATCAAAGTAATGCGGTGAAATGAAGTGAGAGAGAAGGGGCCTAAAGAAGGAGAGCAACGGCGCCAGCGAGAGCGGCAAGAGCACCCGAAGCCTGAACCATGGTCGCGCCCGAAGCAGGGGTAGACGAGCCCGAGGGCATAGAGCCGGCGGAGGAGGAGACGCCCGAAGCCGAGCCGCTGGAGTTGGTGTTGGATCCCATCTTGGCCGAAATGGTGTAGTTGTTGGCGCCGAGGATGATGATGGCGGGTCCAGCGACGACCGAGTCGTCCGAGACGGAGGGTCCGGTAGTGAGGGAGACGTCTGAAGTGTGCGCAAAGAGAGGAGAGAGAAGAGTGCAGGACTGTGAGCCGAGGAGCGCTGAATTGAAGCCGAAGCGAGGGAGGCTCACAAGTCTGTCCATCGGTGACATTGGAAGTAGGGATCATGCAGGTGCCGTTCGACCACTGAGAGAATCCAGCGCCGAGACCTGATGCGAAGCCGCAGTACAGGGTTGAGCCGGAGGACATGTCGACGGCCGAGGCGTTTTGTGGAGCAATCGCGAGCGTCTCGCCGACCTTGGGCATGGTGGTGGTGACGGTGAGGGCGGGCTTGCCAGCAATGGCAGGGGCGGAGCCGTCGGGGCAGCTCTTGAAGAAGGGGCTGCAGAGGAGAGAAAGGTCAGCGCCGAATCGCTCGCCCAGGCCCAGACCGGGCGCCTGAGGTGTCGTTTGACTCCTGGCAACAAAACCAGGTCTGTTGGACGGGAAGAACTCACGTCGCCATAGTCACCACTGCGGCTGCCGACTGGGGAGTGTCCTCGGGTTGAGGGAAGGGAGAGTAACCAACGAGGTAGCTAATGAAGGCACTGTGGCGAGCCTCGACGGTGAGGATGGATCCAGCCGCCGTGATGTACGCAGGCGTCTTGATTGCGTTAGCGGCTCCGAGGTAGGCGCTCGTTCCGACGCCCTCGAGGATTTGGGAGACGGCGAGGAAGGAAGCGACGTCCGAAACCATGGAGAAGTCGTATTCACATCTGCGGTAAGTAATGTTAGCCTGAACGAGGGGAGAGAAGATGAGGCCCGCTCACGCCTTGACGGGGGTAGCTCCGGCCGCCGAGAGTGCCGAGGTGAGGAAAGAGACGTGCTGCGACTCGTCAGCCTGTAGTAGGAGAAAGAGTGAGGAATAGCGAAGGTAGAGTGCAGACGAGTGTAAGAAATGAGGTCAGCTAGTTCCGAAATGCGAGAACGAGCGCCGAGGGCGTACCGAGACCTGCTGAAGCAGGGGGTAGACACCCATGTAGCCCGCGTTGGAGAAGTCATCGGCCTGATGAGGTGTATAGGAAGAGGTGGACAGTGTAGAGGAGATGGAAGCGTGACGAGATCAGCTTGGTCCAAAGGCGGGAACGACCGCTGAGAACGTACGGTGAAGTTCTGAAGCGCTTGACCGTAGAAGGCGGCTTCGAGGTGCTCGAGCGTGAGAGCAAAGTTGAGAATGTCGGCGTCTCCAACTGTGGGTAGGCAAAGATCGGTCAGCTCATGCGGCTCTTGACGCCAGCAGCCGGCGCCGAGCAGCAGCAGCAGCAGAGGACGAGAGACTCACCTCCACTAGTAACGGACTGCCTCTTGGCTAGCTTGGTGCGCTTGGAGAGGGAGTCGATGTAGTTACGCTTCATGAGGTTCATCTCATCACGAGGGACGGAGACGGCGGCAACAGCGCAGGCGCCGATGGCGAGCATGGCGAGGGAAGAGCGAACCATGGTGGTAGCTTGCTGGGTGGTGTGGAAGTGTGTGAAAGGTGAAGAGAGAAGGCGAAGTGATGTGGAGGAAGGAGAGAGGGAACAGAGAGATACTCAACGAGGGGCACTCGAAAGGTAGGTGGCGCCCGAGGCCAAAAGGGGCGTTGCGCGAGTTGGGTGATCAAGTGGCATCAGGCCATTCCTGTCATACGAGATTAAAACCCTCAGCTGATCCTCCAGCAGCGAACCAGAGTGCTGGATCCTCATCAACGTCAGCGAAACGTACGAGCTTTGTGATCGACTGAGTTCCAGGGCCTTTCATTTTCGAGCTCGAACCACGGGTTGATGAAAAGCGAGAGCCTCGAGGGTGCTGTGGTGCAGTCTGAGAGCCGAACCCAATCGGTACTTAACGGTTGCACATCGTCCCACCGCGCGAGTTGAAGGGCCCGAAAGAGCGAGAAAGAGCCGAAGCACGTCGCGTGCGCCGAGCCACTTCTTCCAAAGGCTCTTGCGCGCCAGGTTGACTGAACGAACGTACGAGGGTTCGAGCTTCGAGTCGACGCCTGCAGCTTGAAATCCTCTTCAATCTGCGGTTGACGAAGAGGCGCTGTCAGTGAGGAGGCTCCGACTCTCGCCGCCGAGACTGCCGGACTCACCGAGCAGCTCTCGAACGAGATGAGCTAAGGACAAGCGGGAGAAGAGCAGCGGGAGAAGAATCCTTAGAATTAGGCATCACTCAAGAGTCAACGACTACAGTAAGGGAAGTAATGAAATGGGCCGACCGGACCTGCTTCGTCATGGTCCGCCGTGCTCCAGTAGCCTGTGAATAAGGGAGAGGAAGAGAGGGAAAAGCGAGACCGAATCAGCCTTTGATCCGGCAAGACGGAATCCTCGAAGTGAACGTACCGATGATGCCGAGCTTGGATCTTGGTGAACTCTGGATGGCGTTCATGAGCCATTGGTCTGCTCCGGCGTAGCGGATGATGAGCCTCCTACAAAGAAAAGAGCATCAGCGAGCGCTCAGGTTGTGCAGGAAGAAGTTTCTCACCAATGAACGTGTCCCTCCTTCGTCATTCTAACGGTTCCGCGAATTGACCGTCCCGAGGTATGAGTATGAGCGACATTGGTGAAGGTTCCGCGGAAGTGAAGCGGCTCAGATGTCCCGATGAACGAGAGAGGTGGCTTCGGAACCGCCTCGGCCGTCTCCTTGAGCGCCTCGCTCGCCGAAGAGCCTTCGGGCGAAGAGGTGGGCGGCGTGGAATCGCTCTGGCGCTGCGAGTTCCTCAATGCCGTTGACTCGACGTGGAAATCGCCATCAGCAGAGTCGTCGCTATCCGTCCCATCGTCCTCGGCATCGAGGTCGGCGTCGGCGGATTGATCTGGAGCGGTGGGAAGCTCGCCGGGAGGAAGGAGGTGTAGCTTGAGGCTCATGCAATCGCCGACTGCTTCCGATTCATCCTCGAGGGTGGGCTTCCATGTGTGGGAGCGGTGGAAGCTGTAGAGAGGGGAAGCAGCACGATGAGCGACAGGAAAGAGAGCGAAGCGTCGGTCACGAAGGGGAGAGAGACTTCGATACGAAGAGGACGAGAGGCGTACTTGTAGTGCTCGAACGCTCGGTAGTCGAGGAACTGGTAGGTGCCTGTTGGAGAGAGGGAACATCAGGGTCAGTCTCCCGAAAAATTGCGAATGTGGAGCGAGCTCACCTCTCCATTCGCCGTCCTCGATTCCCGCCCAGTCTCTTCCCTCGGACACCGGCTGACCAGCTCGAGTACTCTCCCATCCTCGAGGAATGACTCCCGCGCCCTCACCCTCCGTATCGTCGTCGTCGTTGGTTCCGGATCCCCATCCCATGGTTTCGGCTTCGGCGAGTCCGGCGCCCATAACCACCGAGAGGGCCTGTCGATTTGGCGGGAAGGGATGCAGGAGGGTCAGCAGGATGCTCATCGTCGTGCGAACCTCACAGCTACACCAAGAAGCCTCGTACGTGCGATGCTCGGCCGAAACTCACCTCGAGCTTGACCCAGTCCACCTCTCCGCTCCCATCGTTCTTGAATGGACCCCAGGAGCTCTGTCGAGTGCAGTTCGACGTCTCGTACACGATTTCCCTCGCAGCGGTACGCAAGTCGTGAGTCGCGAGGGTGAGCGCGGAGGGGGTCGCGAATGTGTGGAGGCGGGCCGAAAGCTGCAGCGCCACAGGGTTGGCGGAGGGAGCGGTCGAAGCAGCCGTACGACGGGATCGATTGGGAAGAGGTGCAGGGTTCTGGAGGAAGGTGGAAGGGATGTAGCTCTCCAGCCAGGCCTGATTGGGGGAGGGCGAACCGTGTGGAGGGCGTTGTTCGGCCACGGCGACGAGTTGCTGTAGCGTTTCCACCGACAGGGAAGTGGGCGCTCCTCCTTCCTCGACGACTCGGATCAGCTCCTGACGGGCTGCCACTCGCTGCTGGACGGCGAGACGAAAGTCGAATGGTGGGGGGCCGGGAGCGTCAAAGAGCTGCAGAAACAGCTCACGCCAAAGGGCGGGCGAGTCTACGAATGCGTGGGCATCCTTGCACGTTCGGGCGAAGCGAGCAACGTCGATGGGATCCGTTCCGAGCAGGATCGCGAGGAGGAGCTGTTGAGGGCCAGGCGGGGGACTCAGCTATCGGGAGCGCGAGATACCTCTACAAAGAAGCTTACCTCGGGCGGTATGTTCAGCAAGATTGCGCTATCGTTGATCAAAGTCGCCATGTCGTTCGGATCGAGTCGAGAAGAGCGAGCGAGCTGGAGTGAAGTGGTCGGAGGCAGTTCTCGAGATCTCGAGCCGAAGGTGTTCGCTTTGAGATGTATCGAACAACCGTATTTTCAGTAGCATCGCATCTGTATCATCGTTATCGAGAGCAGCCAAGCCAACACAAGAACCCAAAATTGTACCGTCTAGCAGAAACGTCCCCTTTTAGCCCTCCGACGCTCGGCCTAATTCCCATATCCACCTCCTCCACCTCCATCGTTCCTCTCATGCTGCCCCCATCCACCGTATGGCTGATACCCTCCAGGCTGACTACTAGGCGGCAAAGGAGCCGGCGCCCATCCAACATGGCCATTCGAGCCTCCCAACGAGGTCGGCGGAGGGGGAACGAAGCCCGGTTGTCCTCCGGCGCTACTCCTCCTCGGCAGTTCTTCTTCGGTCCCTCCTCCTGCATTATGCTGCTGTTGCTGGAACTCGTGCGAATGAGGGTGAGGCGACCCGAACGGCGAGTTGTGGTGGGAGCCGCCGCTGGCCGAGCGTTGGCCTTCGTAGCGACCGCCGGGGTTGGTGTTGATTTGAGGGAGGTGGTGGTAGCTGTTCGGGTTGGGAGAAGGGACGGGCGAATAGTGACCTTGAGTTGGAGGGGCGGTGGTGAAGTAGGGAGAGTAGGGTCGAGGAGGAGGCTGCTGAGGCGCCGAGGAGGTGGGAGGCAGCTCGTAAATCTGAGCGTGGTGATGGTGCTGAGTAAGAGGAGGGGAAGGACGCTGGTGGTGTGCTGGT
>MWVB01000003.1:165507-194670 GCA_003054985.1 Leucosporidium scottii | reverse complement strand
CGCCGAGGCAGCAGCGGCGGCTTGCTTGGCAGCCTTGCCCTTCTTCGGCTTCTTCGGTGGAGCTACACCGCCGTTGGCTTCCATCTCGGCGAGCTTGGCCTTGCGAGCGACGGCTCGAGCGAAGCGAAGTCCTGTGAGGAGAGAAAAATCAGCTTCGTAGTCGGCAACGCAATCACGGCGAGAACTCACCACAAGCGTTGCAAAGACTCTTCGTGCCGTCCGGTCCCTTCCTCCACTCGGGCGAGTTGGCCGTTCCACAACTATCGCAAGCCTTCGGTCCCGGCTTGTTCTTCGGCTCGCCCTTGGCCTTGCCACTCTTCGGCTCCTTGACCGGAGCCGCTGCAGCCGAGCCATAGGGAGCCTGCGGTGGTGGAGGAGCCGAGCTCGGTGGCAGAAGCTCGGGCAGTCGGGGAAGGTGCGATTCGGGCGAGGTAGAGGTGGTGTGCGCCATATGCTCGAGGTGAGCCGAGGCGCCGTAAGGGGGAGGAGGGGCGAAGGAGTGTTGCTGGGAGAGAGGGTGTGGTGGAGGTTGGTGGCTGTGAGGAGCGAGAGGGTGAGGAGGGTAGGCGAAGGAAGGAGGGGCGTGATGCTGTGATGGCGGGTGCTGCATCGGGTGGGGAGGGTACATGCTGGAGTAGACGCCGGGATGGTGTTGAGGGTGCGAAGAGTGCTGCAGCGGGTGGAAGGGAGGTTGGTGGTGCTGGTAGTTGTCCTGCTGGTGCGAGAAGGAGCCGAGGATGGCGGAAGCCGAGGCGACGGTGGGAGAGATGCCTCCTCCGTTAGTACGGTCGCTCTCCGAGAGCTTGGGAGCGTAAAGGCGAGGGTTGGTAGCGATGGAGAGTGGCTTCTCGTCCTCACCCTGCGTCCGCGCTCGCTTCGCCGAGTAGCTGTCGTCGCCAAACGAGTCGCTCTGACGCTTGTTGCCGGCCGAGGAATCGAAGGTGGCGGGAACATCCTCGAGCTTGAACTTGTCGGCGGGCTTCTGCTGCGTCGAGTTGAAGTAGATGCCTCCCGTTTCGAAGCAGGCGAAGGTGACGGCTCCGTACTTGATGACGACAGACTCGACGGTGATGAGAGCGCTATCCTTCATGCTGTAGCGAGCGAAGAGATAGTCAGCAAGACGGCGAGACGGGAGGTTGAAGGGCCGTTTGAAACTCACACAGGGTGCTTGCTCCGATACCTCCTCGTGCAGCTCGTCGTATCTTCCGCCTCGTGCCTCGGCTTCCTGAGTACCTCCCTCGCCAAAGCAGCGTATTCCTCCTCGTCGTAGCCCGAGTTGGGGAAGCTGACGATAGCTCGTCCGGTGTGGTCGAGAATTTGGAAGACGTGAGGAGGGGGACTGCTGGGTGCCGAAGCGGGGGTATGCGAGGCAGTAGCGCGCTGGAGAGCATCGACGAGTTGGGCGCAGCGGTAGGCGTCGAGGTAAGACCCGTCCTCGAGGCGCGGTCCGCACCAGTTCGACCAGGAGCTCCGCTTGCTCTCGTCGTTGTCCTGAGCTTCGTCCTTGTCTGTCAAGATAGGTAGCCAGTCAGTACCAACACTAGGAAGAAATCCGAGCTCATGAGCGACCAGACTCACCCTCGGTCGCGTGGAAGAAGGCGAGAACAGCTCCGTTGAGGTTGCCCGCGCCCGGCGCACCAGCCTCTCCTCCTCCGATCCAGCTCGTCGTAATCCTAATCTGAAGATACTCCTCATCCTCGACGACGAGCCTGGCGTCAGGATCCTCGGGCGGGGACTGGCAGCCGAGGATCTTGCGAATGTGAGGAAGCCGAGAGTAGCGGCACCTGTTGGATGAGAGGAGCGCCGAGGGTCAGGATTGGACGTTCCGAGTATCAGGAAAGCTAGACTCACCTGGTGATGCTGCCAAACACGCCCGAGCCCTCAATTCCCCCAGCATCTCCGACCTTGGGCATGAGGTCCTCCCTCAACGATTGACGCTCGTCTGGATGGACGTAGTCGAGCAAATTGCTCCCAATAAACGCTTTGCTTTGTTCTTCGAGGTGCGTATGGAGGATGGGGTCGACGAAGACGAAGTCGAGGGTGGGCGAGAGGATGCACCAGTAGCAGCGGGTTCGACCGAGCGCGACGGTCGGCACTTCGGCGTGAGGTTGCTGCTGTTGCTGATGGTGAACCTGATAGCTCATATGAGGATGCGCTCCTCCGTGGTCTGCACCCGAGCCGTTGAGCAGCGGATGGAGGTTAGGACTGTGCGAGGACGAGGCGCCGCCGTTGTAGGAGGGGTGCTCGTGGTAGGAGAAACCGCCGTGCTCCTCGGCTGAAGGCTCGTGGGACGACATTAGATCGAAGCGATCGGCTTTGATACGGGTTCTGTAGCATGGTGAAGCCCGCTGGTCAGCTACTCGCTCTTCCGCGCTGCGTTTTGAAGGGGGGAAAGCTGAGCTGCAGCGCTCGGCCGCGCCGTTCAGGGCGAGCGAGCCGTAGGTGCGAGAGGCGTCTAGCATAAGATCCTACAGCCCAAGCTGAGCGCGAGAAGATCCCCTGCCATCTCGCTACACGGCTACTAGCCCAACCGCGCTGAGCGGACTAGCTCAGCCTCAGCCCGCCCTCTGCAGTCGCTCCAGCTGCTGTGCTACAGCGCCTCCTGCTCTTCTGTTCTTCTGTACTCACCTTCAGGTTAAGCCCGTACAATCAAATGTCGGTTTTTGGTCCGAGTTGGCGCCCCAGCTGCTCGATCAAACGAGCAAGGCGAGACGACGGGGGAAGCTGGCGAGCTGAAGCGGCGCTTGCGTACCCGCTCGAGCGCGTAGGGGCGAAGCTGTACGAGCTCTGTAGGTGTTTGCGCGAGCTGTAGGCGATCAGAGGGCGAGCTTCGGCGAGGTTTGATGCGGGGGCGTGATCGAGCGGGAGCAGAAGATTCGAAAGGGCGACCGGCGCTTGAGAGGAGCGAGCAAAGGACTGCAAAGGACTTCGAGTGGAGAGTTGCAGAGTCTTCTCACTACAGCGTGACCATCGCCCTGACATCCACCTGGACTCTAGTGTCCTACAGCAAAGCGCTGGATCATGTCTCAGCGACTTTCACCAGGCGAGGCGAGACTCGGTCGCCGCCAGACTCCTTCACGCTAGTCCGAAGCCTTTTTGCGGCCATGTACGCCGTCGCCATACCCTGTCAGGTCGCAACACGGCTTTCTACATCGCCGTAGCCGCCGCCGCCCCCAGAGACGAGTCTCTCTCGGCGCTCGTTCTAATCCCACTCCATCCCGCCGAGGAGCAGCTGCTCGAACTGGTCGTCCTCTCCACCCTGTCCTGGAGTCCCCTGCATAAGCTGTACGTCGTCCTCGGGCACCTCCCAGTCGTATGTCGAAGGGCGTCGCTCGCAGACGAAGATAAAGAGCTCGTCCTCGTCGCCCATGCCGAAGCGGGTCCATTCTAGTGGTGATGGCGGTGGTACTGATGGTGGTTCGGGGGATTGGTTCGATGGAGTCGGTGGTGGCGGAGACGCGGCGAGAACGGCCTCGAATGTGAACCACCGACCTGTGAATAAACGAACGCCGAGGTCAGCTACGAAGGCCTCGCGGAGCTGTAGAACGTTGGCTAACCAAAGCTCGACCAGAACGGCTGTTCTCGCACCAGACTCCGAATCTATAGAGTAGTACGGGATTAGCATTCAATCCGCCTCGAATCTCAGCCAGCAAAGCCCCGCGGTCACTCACCTTGTAGCTGAATAGCACCTTCGTCCCCTCCTTCCCCTCCCTCCTGCCCGTCAATCCAATTAAAGTCCTCAACAGCGGCGGATACAGAAACGGAAAGTACACCAAATCACTCGCCAAGACCACATCCGCGACTCTCGCTTCCCCTCCCTCCTCCTCACTGCCTACAATCTTCTTCAACGCCTCATTGTCGCCCCATGGCAGAGGCCGGACTAGTAGCTCGGCGGGAGAGGGTTGAGATTTAGCTTTCCAGCGGGATTGGGCGGCGGAGAGGTTGGAGGACAGGAGTGGACAGACTTCGGTTAGGTCGGTGAGCATCAAGGAGTCGGTCCTGGAGAGGTAGGGGGCGAGAGCGATGGATAGGAAGCCTGTGCCGGAGCCAATCTCGATGATGGTGCGTTTTGTGGGAGGGGAGGGAGAGGTGGATTCGGCGGAGGAGGAGAGGAAAGGGGAAGCGCCGAAGAGAGGGCAGGGAGGGTCGAAGAGGAGGGTTGGGAGAACGGGAGGTGGTGGTGGTGGAGTAAGGTACATCCTCATCAAGTAAGCGGCCTCCCATGTCCTGTGTGCCGCACAACAAGTCAGTCAGCTCGCGCGAGAGGGCTACGAGACGAGTCGAGAGCTCACCTGCCAGCAATTCCAAACCCTCCAATATCCTGCGCAGCATCATCCTCATCATCTTCAATCTCTGCAGCTCCAGCCCCTTCGGCATCCACTCCCTCGGCCTCAGCACGACGAGCAGCAGCGAGCTTGATGACCTTGCGCGTCGAAGCGACGATGGAGAGGTTGTCGGGAAAGTTGGGGTCACCCATCGGGACTGTAGTGTCCATTATGTATGCTGTAGCCTGTCAGAAAAGCCGGTGAGCGAAGCTGGCGCGGGAGAGAAGAGCTGGAAACGAGCTCACTTTGTTGGTCGGTGAGAGAAGAGCGTAACCGAGCCGTTGAGGTACAGGCCAGCAGTAGTGCGCTACTGAAGCTTTGTTATGGTCTGAGAGCGCTTGTTCTCGAGCCAAGTCGAGAGAGCCGAGACGCGAGGGAAGCAGAAGCAGGTCAAGGAGCGAGACCGCAGAGCTCGCGAGGTCGAGGGAAGAGGAAGGTGAGCTGAGATGGTGCAGACCGGTCAAATAGCTCATTAAGAGCTTCAGCCTTCCCAGAGATGTCGTCCTCTCTGCTGTAGGTTCTTTCTCGAGCATCTCGGCGTTCGCTCTCTCCTTTGCCTGCCTCCGAAGAATTACTATGTACTATAGCTTTCAGAGCGTAACTATACAAAGAACGAAATACTAAGGGGAACTGCTTTTTGCGAGCTGCTGTCGTGTGTCCATCTCCCTCCCTACTTCTCTCCTCCTCAAGCGAACATCTTCCTCGCCGTCTCGGCCTGCGCTGGACTGACTCGGTCGGGGAAGACAACGTTGACCTTGATGTGGAGGTCTCCCTTCTTCTTGGCGGCTCCCTTGCGGCTGATGGGCATTCCCTATTTGACGTCAAGCGGTCAGCCAGAGCTCTTCGGCGATCAAAGCCGAGGTTCAGTAAAACTCACCTCTCCACTAATCTTGATCGTCTGTCCAGGCTTGAGAGGCGCGCCTCCCAGCCTCGTGCTCGGGTAAGGCAAGTCGTACTTGATGTTTCTTCCATCGAGGGTCGTGAGGGTGCGAGTGAAGGTAGCTGGAGGGGTGGGGCCGGAGAGAGCGTCGACGAGGGGGACCTTGACCTCGAGGACCAAATCGTCGCCATCGCGCTTGAAGAGGTCGTGTGGCTTCTCCTCGATGACAAAGACCATGTCCTGCGATCCTCCTGCCGTTTCGTGGCCCGCGCCATTGAAGCGGATCTTGGTCCCAGCCTTCCAGCCCGGCTTGATGACGACTGTTAGTAAGAGGAGGGTCAGTACTGTAGAATGATGCAGAGTGGATCAAGACTCACCCTCAAGCGTGTTGGCCTCCTCGCCGCCAGCCCGACGCTTCTTGGTCACTCGGAGCTTCTTGGTCGTGCCCTTGTAGAGGTCCTCGAGCGAGACGGGGAGCTGCTTGACAATCTCGGGAGGCTTGGGGTGGCCGTGGCCTTCGTCCGAGTCGGTGTCCATGGGGAAGCCCCCTCCCATGCCTCCCGGCATGCCCCCTCCTCCTTGGAAGGGAGAGCCTCCGAAGGGACTCCCTCCTCCCATCCCTCCCATCCCACCCATTCCTCCGCCGCCCATTTGGCTGAAAATGCTCTCAAAGATTGAGTTCGGATCCGAGGGGGAGAAGCCTCCACCTCGGCCCCCTCCTGCGCCCGCGAAGGGCGAGCCGCCCGAAGAGAATGAGAAGCCGGCTGGGAATCCTCCTGCTCCTCCTCCTCCGCCGAAGCCAGCGCCTGGTGGGGGTGCTCCGCCGCCCATCTTCAAGCCTTCTTCACCGTAATCGTCGTAAATGGCACGTTTGTTGCTGTCCTATATCGTTAACGAAGAGAGCGAGGCGATGACAGCGGCGGAGGGATGCGACGAAGGAACGAGACGACGGGAGCGGGGTCGAAAGCAGGGAGAGGAATTGAAAAGGCGTTGATGATGTGGGTAGGGGGGAAATTGAGATAGAGCGTCACAGTCAGCGAAACGAGCGATATCGAGACACCCCCACACAAAGCGGGCTTCTCGAGGGTTCTTTCGAGCTTGAAGACTTACAGAGAGCACTTCGTACGCCTCGGACACCTCCTTGAACTTCTTCGCACTGGATTCACTGCCTTGGTTGCGGTCCGGGTGGTGTTTGAGTGCAGCCTGCGAGTGAGAGAGAGAGACTGTCAGCTCATGCTCGCTTCTGTAGCGGTCACGAGCCTCGGAAAGCTCCGCTGCAACAAGAGCTCACCTTCTTGTATGCAGTCTTCAATTGAGCATCGGTAGCATCCTTGGAAACGCCTAGGATTCCGTAGTAGTCGGCGGGCATGTTGTGACCTGCAAGGCGAAGCAGGGTGAGTTGGGCTCGATGAGGTGCAGCAGAGTAGGAGTACTTACTTGTAGTGCTGAGCGAGAGTTGGAAGCAGAAGCGAAAGAGCGAAAGAGCGAAGCGAAACGAGCGGTGGAAAGCCAACCTCGGTTTGGCGCCCCCGCTCTCGAGTGAGGCTCCAGCATATTCTACGATGATGCCAGTCGCTCCCAGCACCTTCTAGATCCTACTTGTACCGTCTCTACATCTCCTACTCGCCGGTCTCGGCTCATCCACTTTGCTCAGTACGCGAGAGAGATCGGCCCCTTTCCCGTCCCCCTCCTCAGTCTTCGCCGAGCTGACGTAGCGACTCGACTACACGGGGGAACGAGGGTATCTCGTTTGTCGTGCGGGTCTTGGGATCAGTCAGAAGGTATCTTCGAGCTTTCGCAACTCGCTGGAGCATATGGCTGTCCATCCAGCTGGTCCCAAAAAAACACCGAACCGGAAGGTCGGCGACAATCTCTCGCATCTCTATTTTGATGGAGTTGGCTGCAGGCTCGGAATGGACTCTCTGCAGACCTTTGACGCTTCCCGAAGTCTCGCATCCTCGTATCCCGCCGACTTGGGTGCACAGGATCGAGAATTGATGGCGCCGAAACCCTTCACTTCGGCGATTGCCCACCGAGCAGGATAGCTCCTTGATGGAGGTTCGAAGCCAGTACGACCATCTTATACATGAGGCTATGTGGACATGAGCAGCTTCTTTCACTCACATGACCTCCGCGGAGCAAATGATGGCCCTCAGCTTGGCTCGTTCAAGGGTTCCGCTCCTAGCACGTCCTGCTCTTGAGCTCCGGCCAGTGAGTCGACCGCTCCTCGTCTCCGTGTGAAGTCTGACAAATCCGTCTCACACGCAGTGCGCCAGCGCTCGACTCGGCCGGTTCGGCGATCCTCATCGACTTTGATTCGTGCTCCGAGGAGGGCGGCGAGCGCGGTGGGAGGACTGTGGGGTACAGCAAAAATTGGGACGACTGTGTCGCTTCCAAGGAGCTCGACTATTACGTGAGCGTCTCGAGGTGTACATTCGCACGGGATCGCTCGGCGTGAGGCATAGCTCGGAGGAGATTGCGGAGGCTGTTGCTGGTGAGCTGGTTCCGATTTTTGATAAAGCTTTTCATTGACCGCCCCCCTCGATTTCACAGCCATTGAGTTGGCGAAGCAAGCCGATGAAGCTGCCGCCGCCGAGCAGGGTTCGGCGCAGGCCGCTGGCGGACAGCAGAAGGCTTGAGAGGCGACGGTGTGCATAGAGCCATGAAGCTTAAGAGTGCAAACAATCGGTGCTGTACAGGACTCGACTTCGAGGAGCCCCCTGCGAAACGACGTCGTCTCGCTCGCCAAGTGGTCGAGCCCTCCAGCGGCGAATCTTGATCTCTTCCAACTTTCACCTCGACATGGAGCTGTCACAGATTTCGATTCTTAAGAAGCGACCAGCTTCACAAGGGCCTCAAGCCAACTCGTTCTGGCGCAAAACGGCGCGAGGCAAGGTGCAGAAAGGTCAGTCAGCGAGCCAGCAGCTCTCAGCTCGTTTCCCGCTGACAATGAGCCTGCTACAGTGGTACGAGAGCATTACCTTCGACCTGCATCCGAGTTCCCTGCCATCCCAGCCCATGTACCTCAATGGATCGTCGTCGACACCAACGTCGTCCTGCATCAAATCGACTTGCTCTCCTCGCCTTCCTTCCCTGCACCCCTCTTGATCGCTCAAACGGTGCTCGATGAAGTTCGCCATCGTTCGCTACCGCTGTACAACCGCCTCAAGGCTTTGGTGGACGAGGAATTCGCCGGCGAGCGCGAGATGCTCGGCAAGCGGGGATGGATCGTTTGGAACGAGGCGATTGAGGAGACTTTCCTCGTCAGGGATCAAGACGAGAGTCCGAATGATAGGAACGACCGAGGTGAGCTGTAGCGTACCGTTCTTCCCTGTAATCTCGCTGACCCTTTGCGGCTTTTCGCAACCTCGAAGCCATCCGTCACCTCGCTTCCTACTACGGCTCGGTGCTGTCCAGCAACCCCGCCAAGCGTCAAAAGACTGGTACTTCAGCCTCCCGCTCCGACGACCAGCCTTCCGTCCTCCTTCTCACCGACGACGCCGACAACAAGCGCAAGGCTCTCGCTGGAGGCATCCCCGCCCTTTCGGTGCGCGAGTATGTCGAGAGTCAGCCTACCGAGGTCTCGAGTGCTCTGATGGACCTGCTCGCTGCCGTGGGGACTGGTCCCGAGAAGAAGAGGGGAGCTGCTTTGTATGCCGAGGTGAGCCTTTCGCAGGTCTTGTCGGTCGAAGAGTTCAAGCTGACCCCTTCGCTGCTACAGTACCTCCTTCCTTCGGTCTTGCAAGCTGGTGTCAAGGCCGGCAAGCTGTACCAGGGCCACTTTAACCCCAACCCCTACAACTACAAGGAGGTGAGTTCTGCCTGACCTCGGCGCTCGAGAGACTTCCTCGCTGACTCCTGCACTGGCAGGCTACCGTCGCTTGCCATGGTCGCGACAAGCCCATCCTTCTCGTCGGACTTGAGAGCATGAACCGCTCGGTCGCTGGAGATGTTGTCGTTGTGGAGTTGCTGCCCGAGAGCGAGTGGAAGGGCGCTGCCGATGATGTCGTCGACTCAGACAGTGAGTTGATGCTCGCGGCTTCTACATAAAGCACTTGCTGACCGTTCTCGCCATTAGCAGCCGCCAAGAACGATGACCCCGACGCCGATCCCACGACCGACGACGAGGAAGCTGCCGCACCCGCCGTCGCCTCCAAAGACGTTCAGCCAACAGGCAAAGTCGTCGGCATCATCAAGCGAAACTGGCGCACCTACGTTTGCCACCTCGACCGCTCCTCCCTTCCTCCCGCCGCCCTCACTTCCACCACCTCCACCTCCATCTTCGCCTCCCCCGTCTCCCGCTCCATCCCTCGCATCCGCATCCTCACCCGCCAAGCCGCCCTCCTCTCGACCCAAAAGTTCCTCGTTTCAATCGACCGTTGGCCGGTGACCAGCAAGTACCCCGAGGGTCACTTTGTGAGGGTGCTCGGCGAGGTGGGAAGCAAGGAGGGAGAGTTGGAGAGTTTGTTGGAGGAGTGGGAGGTGCCGTATAGGGCTTTCTCGGCGGCTATCCTTGACTGCTTGCCTGCGGAGGGGGAGAAGTGGGTCGTTCCCGATAAGGACGATGACCCGAAGAACGTTTGGGCTGGCAGGGAGGACTTGAGGGGCGAGATCATCTGCAGTATCGATCCTCCAGGTGTGTCCTCTTCCCCGCTCGTATCTTGAACTTCGTTGCTGACTGCAACTCTCCCCCACAGGCTGCCAGGATATCGACGACGCTCTGCACGCCAAGCGGCTGCCGAACGGAAACATCGAGGCCGGAGTTCGTGCGTCGTCTCGCGCTTCAATCCACGTAATCGCAGCTCGCTCATATTTTCTGACCCGCAGATATCGCCGACGTCTCGCACTTTGTGCACCCCGACAACCCCATGGACGCCGAGGCTGCCTCGCGTGGAACGACCGTCTACCTCGTCGACAAACGTATCGACATGCTGCCGCATCTTCTCGGAACCAACCTCTGCTCTCTGCGACCATTTGTGGAGCGTCTTGCATTCTCCGTTCTTTGGGTTCGTCGCCTCTCGCCCGAGCTTCTGAGCGCCGAGCTGACCTCCACCTTCACTCCCAGGAACTTACCGAGGAGGGAGACATCGTCAACGTTCGCTTCACCAAGTCTGTCATCGCATCGAAGGAAGCATTCACTTACGAGGCTGCTCAGATCCGCAAGGACGACAAGTGAGTCGCTGTCGTCTCATCTCGATTCGCCTTCCTGCTGACTCGCTCTTCCTCGCTCAGATCGCTGGACGACCCTCTCACCAATGGTATTCGCCTTCTTAACTTGATCGCCATCAAGCTTAAGGCCAAGCGTATGGACGCTGGAGCCCTCAACCTCGCTTCGCCCGAGGTCAAGATCCACATGGAGAGCAACGAGTCGTCCGATCCCGTCGATGTCGAGCAGAAGGCGCTGTTCGAGACCAACAGTCTTGTCGAGGAGTTCATGCTGCTCGCCAACATTAGTGTAGCGCAGAGGATCTACGAGCAGTTCCCTCAGACTGCTGTTCTTCGGTATGCTTCTCGCTCAAGTATAGATAGCTCCGAGCTTCTGCTGACCTCTCCCTCCACAGTCGCCACGCACCACCACCAAAGACCAACTTCGAGGTTCTGCAGGACGTTCTCGCCAAGCGACGAGGACTCAGCCTCGACGTCTCGACCTCCGGCGCTCTCGCATCTTCCCTCGACGACTGCATCGTGAGCTGCTGCCCCAAACAGCGCCGAGATCTCGTAGCTCATACCTCCGTCTCTCCAGGATCCCAACCTCCCCGCCTTTAACACCCTCGTCCGCATCATGGCCACCCGCTGCATGCTCTCCGCCGAGTACTTCTGCTCAGGCGCTATCGCCCGCGACGCCTTCGGTCACTACGGACTCGCCTCCCCCATTTACACTCACTTCACCTCCCCCATCCGCCGTTACGCCGACGTCCTCGTCCATCGTCAACTCGCCGCCGCCGTCTCGGGCACGCCTCTGCACGCTGGACTGCAGACCAAGAGTTTCGTGGAGAAGACCTTGGAGGTCGTCAACAAGAGGCATCGTAGTGCGCAGCAGGCGGCGAGGGCTAGTATCGAGTTCTACGTCGCTCTCGCCATCCAGCGGAGGGAGGAACTCAGCTTGAAGGCTGGTGGAGAGAAGGTGCGCGCCGAAGCTTTCGTCATCCGCGCGTTCAGGAATGGTCTCGCCGTCTTTGTTTCGCAGTGAGTCGCATGCCCTCTCCTCCTCCTCCAGCAAGTCCAGCTGACGCCCTTCGCAGATTCGGACTCGAAGGCCTCGTCACTTTCAAGCGCGAGAACGAGTACGACGCCGAGACCTACGAGATCGCAGTACCGTCGGATGCCACCGACGCCAGTAGCCCATCCGTTCGCATCGGTGTCTTCGACAAGGTCCTCGTCGAGATCTCGGTCGAGAAGGTGAGCGCCAGCCTCAACCTCTCTTCCAGCCCTTTCGCTGACTTCTTTCGCTCGCTCGCAGGACAAGAACACTCAGCGTGGTCGCGTGATCATGACTCTCATCGAGCCCGTCGACTCGACCAACGCTTAGCCGAGTAGAACTCGCCGAAAGGCCCTGGTGCAATCACTCGCCTCATTCGCATGGCGCTGCTCCGAATCAGGAGTGCAGAAGAAGAGGGAGAAACGATTCGGCGAAGAGTGGTTGTTCCGAGAGCTGGTATCGCGCGCTGCAGCCTCCAGCATTGCTGCGCCGAAAGCCCGAGCTCTGGCAGAGCTCTGGCAGCGAACGCCGAGATGATTCGGTCAATTTCGGACTGCATCCTCGCTGCTCGCTGACCGTCTCTCTCAGCGACATCAAGGCTTGGAAAGGTACCAAGCGTTTGCAAAGACTAGAGACTGCACGGAGACATCTCGCTTCCTCATCAACCTCTCCCTCCCTCGGCGCCTGCTGCTCCCCTCTTTTCCGCCCTCCCTCCTAAACTTCAGATCAATCCTCATCACTATCGGAGCCAACATCGCGGTCGACCATGGGATCGTCAACCTCGTGGATGAAGACGAAAGTGCGAGGCTCGGCGGGCCCACGCCTCCAGCCATGAGCGAGGTCGTGCGTCAGCTAGAAGAGGAAAGCGGGTCAGCAAGGTAATCCGACGCGAGATCTGTGCTGTGAAGAGGCTCACCAACTCCAGAGGCGTCCACTTGCTGGCTGCTTGGGTAGGATCCGAACACTCGGGCCAAAGAAGCGTTCTGCCGAGGGCGAGGATGTCCTCGATAGCAGTCGTATCGGGATCGAGACCGGCAGCGGTGAGGATGGCATGAAGGGCGACGATGCGAGAGCGACTGAGGTAACTCGGGAGGTGGACCGCCTGCCAGTCGATGGAATAGTGCGATCCGCCGAAGTTGAGGCAGGCGGGGTATGGTTTGGCGCCTTGCGTAGGCGAGTAGAAGTGCGAGGTGAGCTTGCAGAAGAAGGCGTCGCCGTACTCGTCCTCGGGGTAGTCGGCGGGGTCGGTTGAGAGCGAGGAGAGAGGGACGTCGTTGTTGGCGGCGAGGATGACGGTGATGGCCTCGACTCGGGTCGCAATGCGGTAGTTGGCCACATCTTGTTTAATGTCGTCGAGTGCGGCGTTCCATGCGGGCGTCTCAAGGGTTGCGCCGTCCTTCCAAAGCGGGTAGACCGAGGGCAGCATCTTGAACGGGTCGAAGCGAGGGAAGGTAGTGAGGTCCTCGCCTTTCTGCTTGTTGCGCAGCTGGGTGTAGTAGTAACTCCTGAGCGCATCGCACTGCCGCCGCTCGTGATCGAAAGCCTCCCAGCGAGCTTTCTGCTCGCGGGCGAGCGTTTCCTCCTCCTCGCGAATCTGCTCGACTTGATCTTTTATGAACTCCCAGTCTGTGGGGAGTGGCGAGAACAGGTTTGAGCAAACAGATCGAAGAGGTCGAAGTGGGAGACGAGACTCGAACTCACCATCGGCGTTGCCGCTCGGGGAGCTGTCGATGGAGCGGATGAGCGGGCGGTATCGCTGCTTGACAGGTTGGCGGTTCGGCGCCCCATAGAGGGGCATGAAGAGGTTGCGCTTGTACCAGTCGATGCTGTGGGAGCCTAGCGTCAGTTAAGCGAGGGTTGACGGCGCCGAGAAGCTCACTCGTCTTCGAGCCATTCGGTGACCTCGAGATCGAGCTTGAGCCTACGAACGGAGGTGATCAGCGCTATGAGAGAGAATTCAATAATCACTGAACTCACGTCTTCCAAGTAGCGTCTCGAGCGTCCTCAAAGCGACCCGTCTCGTCTGCTTCGATGCGCTCCATTACGACGGCGATGGCTTCTCCTTGCTGAAGACGACTTGTCAGCCTTTCCTTTGCCCTATGACGAAAGCTCAAGCTCACCTTCCTCCTTCTGCTGATCTCCTTCGACCTTTGCGCCACATAGGGCTGCAGAACCGACTCGGGAGGCTCGGGGGCCGAGACGCCCTTCGCCTTGCGAGTACGAGAGCCGGTGGCGAGACGAGCGCTATCCCAAAGATCTTGCGCGATCTCATCTTCATCTTGAAGCTCGTGAAGGGTCGAGTTGACTTCCATCAGCTCGGAGGTGAGGTAGTAGGCTGCGAGCGAGAAGGGGTCAGCCTCGCCGAAAAGAGCCCGTTTCGCGGGGAAGCCCACTCACTCTTGCGGAAGTTGCCGGATGACCCGACTGAAGATAGTAAAAGGTTAGCGGAACCGTGAGGAGGGCTTAAGTCGACTTACGCTTCGTCGAGGAGGCGCAGAAGAGAGCGTAGCGATGAAGGTCCAGGCTCGCGATGGCTTGTCGAGGGGTGAGCCTGGGGAATGATAGGTCAATCATGTGTCGAAGAGAACCGCTGTTTTGCCGCAGAACGTACAGGCGCGTCCTGCAAGGGCCGCAATGCCTCGTCAGGAGGACGTAGTCGACCTTGACGGACTTGTGCGATGAAGAGCCACACTCCTGTAGATGAAGCAGGTGAGCTGGCTTCGGTCTAAGAGAGGAAACAATAACGACGTGCCGTGCAGTGAGTGCCGTAGAGCCACACAGCGTAGTTGATCTCGGTGAGGTCCTGGATCTCGGGCAAGCCCACAGCTCGGCGAGCAGCAGCCCAGATGGAGCGACTCGAACGAGAGACGAGGAGCGAGCGGAAGAGCTTGGAAGTACGAGCGAGCTTGACGAGGTCTCGAGAATCAAGGTGAGAGCAGATCTGTTTGGGAGGGGAGAGGGAGTCAGGGGCCGCGTGCTCGGCGTTGGTTCGGAGACAGAGAAGAATGGCGGACCTCTGCCAGGATATCGAGTGGCGCGCCAAGAAAGATCTCGAGAGGTCCTGTAGCCTTGCTTTTGGCCTTCTTGCCCGTCCTGCGCGCCTTCTTGTTCGCTCTCAGAGCTGCTGTGGGGGGACGCGAGGGAAAGGTCAGCTTTGAGTTCCTCCGAGAGGCGAAGAATGGCTGTCCTGTGCGTGGGGAGTACCCTAGTGCATCGTCTCTCCGCCTCCGGTCTGTCCCGCCTGCACCGCGTCACCACGCCGCTGCGTCCCTTTGCGCACAAGAGCAAGAGCAGCTGTTCCCGCGCTTCATGCATCGAAACACAGCGGCTGAGCATCGGAGTAAGACTCTCGAGACTCTGTATTGCGATCGTGCTGCTCCCTTCCTCGCCAGCTGTCGTTCCCTTCCTGAGCGCCTGGACTCACCCTTGCTGGCCGCAACCTGCCAATCCTCGCGCTGCATGTCGATGTCGCTGTCGACTTCTTCGTAGCTGATAGCAGCAGATTTGCTCTTACGACGAGAGCCTGCCATTCTGCACGAGATGTCGAGCCGAACAAGACGAGTGAGGATGGGGAGAGAGAGCAGCGGAGCGACCGCGAGCGGCGGTCCAAGCTCGAGGTTGGGAGGGGTGCTCTTGCAGGGTCTACGAGGGAGCACTGGGGTACGAAGAATGGTGTTCATAAGACTGCTCGAGGATGCTCAGTAGACCTCTGGGTCCGCTGAGGACTCGAGCGTGAATCTCGGCGATCAGCCCTTCGCAAGCTCGGAGTCGAGCTAGATTCTTCTGTTCTCCTGCTTTCTGAAGGGGCTGTGCTGTCCAATAAAAAGACTATGTTGGACTTAGACTACGGAGAAAGCCTCGACGATTAGTTCAGCGCAGAGAAGCTGGCGCCGAGCGGGGGAGCGTGGGCGAACGTGGCAAGAAGCTCGAGGCGAGCTGCCGAGTCCGACTTGAGAAGTCTTTGACAATTGGACATGTCAAATGGTTGTGGAGCTTGCAGCTATTCAAAACACAGGTGGTTCCTCCTCCCTCAACACCCTCGGCCCTCGACTCTCGCCCTGCCTTCTCCCCCGCTCCTACTCGAGCCTGGCCTTCCTGCACAGCCCACCTCGAACTCAATCCGAATCTTCCTCTTCAGTCGAAGATCCTTCATCATCCGAAACCGAATCGAGCCCAATGGCTGTGAGGTCGCGGGTGAAGACGAGCTCGGGGAACTTCTTGGTCTTGTAGTTCCGCGAGTACACGTCGGACAGCTGCAACGTAACGAGTCAGTCTCTGCAACACTCGGCAATCAGGATTGAGAGAGGAACTCACCAAGTCGAAAGGCGTCCACGTCTCCTTGGCTCGGCGAGGCTTAGGATGGTCGGGCCAGCGAAGGGTCTTCCCGAGGGCAACGACGTCCTGCACCGTCGCCGTCTTCTTGTTGAGACCACCAGCTCGGAGAATGGCGTGTATGATGAGGATGTGGCGGCGCGTGAGGAGATATTCGAGTTTGACATCCTGCTCGGCCCAAAACCCATATCCCAGAGGACCGAGGCACTCGGGGTAGGGCTTCGGGCCATCACGAGAAGATCTATAGAAATGCGAAGTGAGTTTGGAGAAGAAGGCGGCGCCGTACTCGTCCTCGGGGTAGTCGGCGGGGTCGGTCGAGAGGGAGGAGAGAGGGACGTCGTTGTTGGCGGCGAGGATGACGGTGATGGCCTTGACTCGAGTCGCAATGCGGTAATTGGAGACGTCTTGCTTGATGGACTCCAGCGCGTTGTCCCAGGCCGACTTGGTGAAGGTCGCGCCGTCCTTCCAGAGAGGTTTGACCGAGGCGAGCGCTTTGAACGGGGCGAAGGGAGGAAACGTGATCCGATCGGTACGCGACAGCCGTCCGAGTAGTGTATCGTATCGAGGGCGCAGCTTGCTGGACTGCTGTCGCTCATGCTGCTCGACCTGTTGGCGAGCTCGGCGAGCCCTGTGCGCCTCCTCCTCTTGCTCGCGGAAGTCCTCGACTTGCTCCTTGATACCGACCCAGCCTGCGTAGAGGAAAAATTCTTGTCAGCGGACCGTCTGGCGTCATGCGCAGGAAGCGCTTCCTCGCCTTCGGGATCCTCGCTCGGGCAACTCGCGAGAGGACGACTGAGCGAGCGGTGAGGCAAGGGAAGGGGATGGGTGTCCAAGCCCCGGTGAAAAGCGTAGAACACGTTCCGCTTGTACCAGTTGATGCTGCAAGACGAAGCTGTTAGCAGAGTGGGAGCGAGGGGCGAGGCATGCGAACTCACTCTTCTTGAAGCCATTCGTTGATCTCGAGATCGAGATTGAGCCTACGAAGAGAACCTGGTCAGCGCTCAGAAGACGAAACAAAGGTTGCGCTCGGCCTCACGCTTTCCAAGCAGTATCCCTTTCCAGTTCGAAGCGCTGACTTGCCTCATCCTCGAGGCGCCGCATCGCAGCAGCTATGGCTTCTCCTTGCTGGAAAGAGGAGGAAGGTGAGCACTTCGCCATAAGTCGGAGGAGATGAAAGCGTACCCTCTTCCTTCTAGCGACCTCTGCCGACCTCTGCGCGACGAAAGCATCCAGAGGCGACTCGGGCGCCTCGGCCGCCGCGACCGTCTTCGACTTGCGAGTGCGAGAGCCCGCGGCGAGGCGGTCGCTGCTCCAAGCGTCATGGGCGAGCTCGTCCTCTTCTTGAAGCTCGAGGAGGATCGAGTTGATGTCCAGCAGCTCGGAGGTGAGGTAGTAAACTATGAAGGAGAAAGGTGAGCGCCGAGGCGCAAGGCAGTCGAGTGATGGCGTCGCACTCACCTTTCCAGAAGTTGCCGGAGGGTCCAACTGAAAGGTGAAGTGTCGTCAGAGGAGTCGTCGCAGGGTAGAGATCTCACTCACGAGTCGTGTCCGGCACGCAAAAGAGAGCTTGAGGGTGATAGCCGAGGCGCACGATGCCCTGCTTGCGGGTGAGCCTGCAGAGCCTCAAGTCAGTTCTACGTTTGAGGAAGTATAGGCAGGATAGTGAGGCGTACAATAACTTCCTGCACGGACCGCAATGCCTCGTCAAGAGGACGTAATCGAGCTGGACCGACTTGCGCGACGAAGAGCCACACTCCTGTTCATGAAGTGGGTGAGCGGGGGTCGATCAAAAGCGGAAATGAGAAGGGCTTGCCATGCAGTGAGTGCCGTACAGCCAAAGAGCGTAGTTGATCTCGGTAAGGTCTGGAGTCTCGGGAAGGCCAGCAGCTCGGCGTGCGGCAGCCCAGATGGAGCGACTGGAGCGAGCGAGAAGGAGCGCGCGGAACAGCTTGGAGGTCCGAGCCAACCTGAGGAGATCCGGAGAATCGAGGTGGGAGCAGATCTGGCGAACGAAGGAAGGGGGTCAGCATGCTCGGCGCGGCTTCGGGGCCAGGAGATCTGCGCACCTCGGCGAGAACATCGAGGGGCGCCTTGAGGAAGATTTCGAGACGGCCTGTAGCCTTGCTGTTGGCCTCCCTGCCCATCTTGCCCATCTTGCGCGCCTTCTTGTGTGCTCTCGGAGCTGTGACGGGAAAGGTGGGGAAGGCGAAGCGGAAGGGTCAGCTCGAGCTCGGCCAACGCTCAAGGGAGGGGTGAGGGTTGATGAAAGGATCACTGAGACTCTGCAACATCCCCTCTGAGATGATTTTGAGCGTGCAGGGCGGCATCATCGTGTCGCGGCATTCTCCTCTAGTCGAGGACAGCAGCTGTTCTCGCTCTTCGTGCAGCGTGGCGAGGCGGTTGAGCATGGCAGTGAAGCTCTGGGAGCTTTAAACTGCTCTGCTAGCTGCTAGCCCTACAGCTGGTGCCGAACCTGAAATGCTCAGACTCACCCTTGCCGTTTGCGACCTCCCTATCCTCGTCCTGCAAGTCGATATCGCTGTCGACTTCCTGGTAGCTGACGGCATTTTGAGTGCTCTTGCGACGAGAGCCTGCCATCCTGTACGAACTGTCGAAGTGAAGAAGTCGAGGTGAGTGGGGGAGCGAAAGAGCGGTTCGAGCTGAGCGCTGAGCGACGAGCAAGGTTAGGCTGAGCTCATGCGGAGCTAGCTCCAGAAGCGTGACATAACATGTAGTGTGGGTTGCGGTAGATCCATCAGCTTCGCCTCGCAACCTCAAAGCTACTCAAGAGCAGTGAGCCCCTCGACTTTCAGCCTCGGCGCCGAGCTCGAGTGGAGGGTCAGCCGCTGACCTTCCATCTTCGCCTTCGCTGACTCCCGATGACGCCTTAGAGCATTCGAAGAGGTAGGAAAGTCACTACAGAAAAGCGAAGTATCAAATCAAGCAAGCAAGCATCCACAATCTCACTCCTCATCGCTGTCAATCTCGTTCTCCTCCTAGTCGAGCCCATCATCCGACTGATCCTCGAGCTTGACGGTAGCTCCCTGCTTGACCGAACGCTTCCTCGAGAGGGGCTCATCGTCGTCCGAGTTGTTGTCGTCCGAATCCTCCTCCGAAGAGTCGTCCGAGTCGCGCTGCTTCCTTCTGACCGCCTTGCCGAGACGCTTCTTGGCCTTGACGTCCTCCTCATCATTGTCTACCTCGCTCTCCTCGTCCGACTCCTGGTCGTCCGAGTCGTCCAAGCGAGTAGGTGCGCGGGAGGAAGAAGCCTGAGCGCTCGGCGTATGCTTGAAGACGAGGTCGGGGAAGGGCTTCTTCGATTTGCGGCGGTAGCGACGGATGACTTCGATCATCTAACGAAGAAGGGAGCTAGTCAGCGAGATCTACCGCGGTCGAAAACCCCCATAGGGAACTCACCAGGCTTTTAGGATCGTACTGCAGGTGAGCTCGACGCTTGACAGGATTGGCGGGCCAGGAGAAGGTCGAGCCAAGCGCCAGAACTTGCTGCATTGTCGTAGCGTCTTCGTCGAGATTGGCGGCGTCCATGATGGCTCGGATGGTGCGGACATGGCGACGGTCGAGGTACTCGGTCAAATCGAGTTCTTGCTGCCTGTAGCCGCCCCACTGCTGGCCGTAATAAGTCGGTCTGTCGAAGTTGAGGCAGGCGGGGTAGGGCTTGACGCCCTCGCCAATGGAGTAGAAGTGCGAGGTGGGCTTGTTGAAGAAGGCGTCGCCGAAGTCGTCCTCAGGGTAGTCGGCGGGGTCGGTCGAGAGCGAAGAGAGAGGGACGTCGTTGTTGGCGGCGAGGATGACCGTGATGGCCTTGATGCGCATATAGGTGCGGTAGAGCTTGATGGTGTCGAGCGCTTCCTTCCAGGACTCGGCATCGATCGTCGCGCCGTCTTCCATCCAGAAGGGCTTGACCGATTTGAACGACTTGAAGGGGTCGAAGCGAGGGAAAGCGGCGAGGTCGTTGTCGCTCTGCTGCTTGCGCAGCTTATTGTAGTAGGGGTTTAGAGCGGCGGCTCGTTGACGTTGGCGCTCTGCAGCGGCGCGCTCGGCGGCTTGGGCTCGGCGCTGGGCATCGTCCTCTTCCCTGAGAGTCTCGACTTGCTCTTTGATGGACTCCCAATCTGTAATCGGTAAAGACGGTCAGCTCTCTTGACCCCCGAGCATTCGATAGGCCGATGCCAACCTTCAGGATCGTCGCTCGGGAACGAAGAGAGAGGACGCGCGAGTTTTGGGTACCAGTGTGCGATCTCGTAGACTTTTTCCAAGTACCATTCGATGCTGTGAGATCCTTTGTCAGCTTGAGAGCTCCTCTGCTTTCCGAGCGGGCTGAGCTGACTCGTCCTCGAGCCATTCGGCGATCTCCAGTTCCATCTTGAGTCTATCATCCATAGTGAGAGTCAGCGTCTGTCGGACCATACGATTCATAGAAGTGCTCACCGTTTCCAGTGGGCTTCACGCTCCATCTGTCGGCGCTGAGACTCGGCGCGCTGGTTGGCGCGGAGCGTCTTGTCGATGAGAGTTCCTTCCTGATCAGCCAGATCGTGAGCGTTGCGGACAAGAGTATACCATCTTAAAGCTCACCTGAACGCGAGCGGCGGCTTGAGCAGACTTCTCCTTGACGTAGAGCTCGACGCTCGACTCGGGCGCTTCGTTGGCGATGTCCTTCGGCTTGCGAGTGCGAGTTCCCGTGGCGAGACGGCGGCTCATCCAGGCATCCTGAGCGATTTCATCATCTTCCTGTAGCTCCTTGAGCGTGCTATGGACTCCGAGAAGGTCGGCGGTGAGGTAAAAGACTGAAAGGGCGAATCGTGAGTCCGCGAGGACTCGAGACGGCCGTGACTTGAGATGTAAACTCACCTTTGCGCCAGCTCGAGCGAGGGCCGACTACAGAAGATGCAATGGTCAGCTTCGGGGTGCAGCGTGATCCAGACGGCACTCACGCTTCGTCTCGGGGACGCAAGCGGTGGCCTGAGGGTGAAGTCCGAGACGCTTAATGGTGTTGGAAGGCGTGAGGCTACGCGTGCCGAGGTCAGTAAAGCTCAGCGGAGATTCTCGAACCAACTCAGTGATTCACAGAAGCTTCCTGCACGGCTTGCAGTGTCTCGTCCTGAGGATGTAATCGCGTTGGACCGAGTGGTGGTCGGTGCCGCACTCCTGTGGGATGTAGCAGAGTCAGCAAGGTCTCTTGCTGTCTCGAGGTCGCATCACTCGCCATGCAAGTCGTTCCGCTGAGCAAAAGGGCATAGTTGATCTCGTTGAGACCCTCGAGCTCGGGGAGGTTGGCAGCTCGGCGGGCGGCGATCCAGATGGAGCGACTCGAGCGAGCGAGAAGGAGCGAGTGGAAGAGCTTGGATGTACGAGCGAGCTTGACGAGGTCTTGCGGGTCGAGGTGCGAGCAGATCTGGTGGTGGACGAAGGGTCAGCTCGAGGCCGGCTTCGGCGATGAGGGAGCAGCTCACCTCTCCCAGAATGTCGAGAGGCGCACCGAGGAAGATCTCCAGGGAAGGGGCATCACTCTCGTTGGCCTCCTCCCTCTCCTGCTGGACCTTCTTGCCCGTCTTGCGCGCCTTCTTCCTCGCCGTTTGAACTGGATGCGAAGGGCGAGCGAGACAAGGAGTCAGTTCTCTAGTTCGGCACTGGAGCAGTGGGAAGCTGTAAGGCGCTATGTGCAGGCGCCGTATCCCTCTGCATATCCCTCTCGCTCCTTTGAAAGCCACACGACGAGCTGCACCGCGTCAACGCGTCCTGAGCCCAGCGAGCTTCAGCCAGCCGCTGCTCGGTACGAGAGTAGCTGTACGGTAGGGCATAGCTGCTGGAGCTACTTCTCACTCTGCATCTGTCTCTTGTCCTCACTCTGTAGTCCAACGAGCGCGCTTTGAACTCACCTTTGTTCGCTTCGACCTGTCTGTCGTCATCCTGCATGTCGATATCGCTGTCGACTTCTTGGTAGCTGATAGCAGCAGCTTTGCTCTTGCTACGAGAGCCTGCCATTCTGCGCGAGTTGTCGAAGTGAAGAAGTCGAGATGAGCGGGGGAGGGAGAGAGAGCAGCGAGCGCGAGCGCGAAGGCCTGTATGTCGAGTTGAGGAGAGACTGTCTGTGAGCAGGAGTGCGTGTGGAGATGGTCTTGATGAACATCCTGAGTGCGCTGTGTAGGCCAATCGGCCACGGTTCGTACTCCAGCTCGTTTCGGCGATGGCTTTGCAGGGTCTGAGTCGAGATGGGCTCGCTCCCTCCCTGTGTCGCTCTCAACGACGCGATGAGGAATATCTCGGACTCCGCATCAATCCTGTGAGAATTAAGAGAGCCCCAACGTTGATAAGAGGCAGCTGGCGTAAGAGGCGAGACGTTCTCGGCGAAGACTCGGAGGAGCGGGCGGGAGCACACAATCGCGAGGCTGGGTCGAAGGCGAGAGACACAGGATTCGCGTTCCACAGAAGCCAACCCGCTACAAAGCCAACAAGCTAACAAGCACAAAGCAAGCACGACCTCGGCGATCCCCTCGGCCTCGAACTCAATCCATCATGAGGACGGGCTTGGCCATCGAGTTGGGGTCCATGGCGCACTCCCAAGCCTTGTTGCAGTCCTTGAGCGACATCTTGTTGACCTTGACGCGAATGTCGTTCATCTTGCAGAAGCGGAGGCAGTTTTCGACTTGGAGGGGAGTGGGAGGAGGGCAGCCGATGAGAGTGCGACGGCGCATGATGAGGGGCGCTGTTGGAGGCGAGGGGTCAGCTCTCAGAATGAAAGAGAGAGCGAAGACCCATACCGATGGGCATCTCGCAGCGAGTCTCGGAGCCGAGGGTGGTGAGGCAGACTTGACCGTTGGCTTGAAGGCCTTGGATGAAGGAGGGAAGGTGCTTGGTCTCGGGGAGAGTGCCTGTAGAGGAGAGTCGGGAGGCTCAGCGATGTGAAAGCGAAGAAGCGACAGAGAGCGACCCACAGAGGATAACCTTGGCGCCTCCCATCTGCATGAGCTCCTTGGCGACGTCGGACTTGGTGCAGTCGATGAAGCAGTCGGAGGAGAGGTTGAGCTCGCGCTTGAGCTGGTCTCCCTCGCCGATGAGGACGGTACGGAAGCCTTGGGCGTTGGAGATGTCGACGGCGAGCTTGCCGAATCCGCTGTTCGGGAGAGAGCGGGAAAGGTCAGCGAGAGGGAGAACGAGAGGAAGGGGAGAGGGACTGACCCAGCTCCGTGGATACCGACGACCTCTCCGGGCGAGACGCACAAGTTGTTGAGGCAGCCTGTTCACACAAGAGAAAGCGAGAGGTCAGCTCGGTGGAGAGCAAGGAGAGCGCCGAGAGAGCGAGCTCACTGAAGATGGTGGCGCCGTGGCACAAGAGAGCGGTCGTCTCGGCCGGGTTCATTCCTTTGGGCATGCAGATGACCGAGTTGGCCTTCATAGTCATGTACTCGGCCATGCCTCCGTCGACGGTGATGCCTGTGAGAGGGAGCAAAACGAGCCAGAGTCAGCGCCGAGCGAAGGGGAAGGGGAGGGAGAGAGAGGCAGAGTGCGAACCGTGGATCTCGCGACCAGTGCAGCAAGAGAAGTCTCTGTGGATGGATAGGGATGAGAGATCAGCTACGAGCGACGAAGGGAGACGAAGCGAGAGAGCGACTCACCCCGAGCGGCAGGGAGTGCACTCGTTGCAGTGACCTCCATGCCAGCTTCCAGCGACCATGTCCTTGACGTTGAGATTCTTGACGTCATCTCCCATCGAGTAGACCTCGCCGACGACCTCGTGCGAAGGAGTACGGGGGAAGCGAATGCCGTCGAGGAGCTGATCTTGGGTGATGCGGTCGCTGTAGGAGGGGGTCGGAGATGGATCAGCGTGTAGTCGAGTGGAGTCCGAGCGATTGAACTCACCTGCGAGCGACTCCGCAAGCCATGACCTTGACGACAATCTCGTCCTTCCTCGGCTGCCTCCAGTCGACCTCCTTCATCTCGAGTTTGCCGCCCTTGTGGCAGATCTGAGCGGCCATGTACGACTTGGGGTGGTGAGATTGCATCTTGTGGCTGTTGGTCGGACTTGAGCGAGTTGCGGAGCAGTGAGTTTCAGGAAGCCAAGAGTCGAATCGCCCGTCTGCTCGCTCCCCTTGCGAGCTCGCCGTCCCACTCGCTCGACGGAGCGGCCAGAGATATCAGCCGGATGAAGCCAGAAGGAGGCGTGCTACTGCTGAGCGGTGAGGTCAGGAGAAGCTGTAGCCTCGCCCATACTGCAGGCGAGTGACGAGTCGTGAGCGAGAAGGTCAATAGAGGGGAGAAGAAGAGAGCACGGAGCGAGCCGAGCGAGAGACGGCTTGGTCAAGCTGATCGCAGGCGAGGAAGGCGCAGAAAGGCTGCAGGTCTCTAGCAGAAATGATCTCAAAACTCGACTCGCGCCCTTGCCTCGACAGGGACGAGGCCGAAGAACACCGGAAGGGCGACGAATGCTGGCCTCGCCGAAGCTCTCGGCGAAGACTTGGAATTCGCGGCGGCTTCGGTCCCTTGCTCCGCTCACCCGGAGCAGCAATAGACTCAGCGTTACATTTAAAAACATGAGCGATTCTCACATGCACTTGACGCGGATGTAGCTGTCCAGCGATCTCTCACTCATCCGACCCGATTCGCCGAGCGGCAAGGATCGGTCATGCTTGCCTTCAGCGCCGCTCCGACGGCTGATCATTCAAGCGGCTGGGATAGCGTGTAAGTTGAAGAGTCCCTGGAATCCTGGAAGGCCTCGATAGTATCTTTCTGAGCACGTTTGAGCCGAGTCTTGCGATCGCCGAACTCGTCGTGACGTCGGACAGACCTGCTTGCGCCACTCCGTCTGTTTGTCTGCGCTTGCATAAGATTATCGAGCTACTTTAGCGCTCACCCACCTCTCGCAGACATCAGAAGCTGCAGCAACCGTGCCCAAACCGTCGCGCCGAGAGGATGATCGCCGCCTGAGCGTGTACAAGCTCCGAGAGTCACACAGAGAGCTCGCGTGAATGTCAGCCTACTCTCTCAATCTCCTCACCCTCCATTCGGCTCGCCAACAAGACGAACCAGATCATGGCCCGCAACGACCCAACTCGGCGCTCCCGAGCGCCCCCTCCCCTCACCTTCGCCCTTTTCCCTCTCAACCAACTCGAGGCGGAACCCAACACTTAGACTTCTTCCAGCGCTTCTCCAACTATAGAGCACTTCCTCCCAAGGTGAGCCTCGGTTTCTATGCAGTTGCAGCGGGTGCAGGAGCAGCGAGGGAGCTCGGGGAGGGTGGGGTGAGAGCGGAGTCGATAGAACGGCCTACACAGGCCTTGACAGGCTGCGGACAATACGCCTACAGACGGAATGTGTACTTCAAGTACTATCTGTGCTCGCTCAGCGTCGGATCAGCTCTGTAGCGCGGCAGGGAAGCTGTTGAGCTGGCGTGCATTCATTCGCCCTTTGTTGAGCTGTAGGCCATCGAATAAGGTCTCGGAACCCTCGGGAATGAATGTACAGCGTATGCTGCATCTATTACAGCTCGTACCAAGCTACAGATTCAGGCTGCAGGATCCCCAATCCGCGCTTCCGCCCCTTCCCAACAAACTGCCGCACTTCTTGGGGACTTCGCGCGCTAATCTCTCTCTCTCTCTTACAGTTCACCTACACCTCGACCTCTTTCACTCGCAAAGATGGTCGCCGCTACGCCCGAGCTTCCCCTCGCGCTGAGCATCACCTTCGCTCCCGAGACTTCCACCATCTCCCTCACCCTCTTCAACCAGCCCGAGCCGACCGTCGCTGCCATCCCGCTCGACTTGAAGTTCAAGTACGATCCTTCGACTCCTTACGCTCCCATCCAGGAGATTGTCGACGACCGCAATGCTCGCATCAAGCAGGTCAGTACAGAGATCCAGCTCGAGCCAGGGTTGGGGAGTGCGCGCGTTCGGACCGCCAGAGCTGACATCGTGTTTGCTTGCGCCTCAACAGCATTACTGGGATCTCTGGGCTCTCGACGCTTCGGCTACCAAGGGCATGTCGTCCCTCAAGATTACCGACGAGTTCGAGGGAGAGACCGTCACCATCTCCGAGGAGGAGATTGAGGCCTTCTGCCGCGTTGTCGGCAACGAGGGCGAGGCCTACAAGAAGGGCTACAAGAAGGGCATGCAGGTCCCTCTCGACTTTGCCATCAAGCTCGGATGGAAGGTGAGTTCTCGAATCGGGGCGAAGAGCGAGCCCTTCGCCGCCGAGAAGCGACCGCTGACCACCTTCTGCTTTGCTATACAGTCCATCATGAAGCCCATCTTCCCCTCGACCATCGACGGAGATCTCCTCAAGCTCGTTCACCTTTCCAACGGCTTCCGTGTCCTCCCCGGCGCCCCTACTCTCGTCCCCGGCGACGTCGTTACCTCGACCTCCCGCATCGAGTCGGTCACCAACTCGGACAGCGGCAAGACCGTCTCGGTTCGTGGAACCGTCTACCTCGTCTCTTCGGCTTCCGACAAGGGCAAGGAGTCGACCAACGACCGCGTCGCCGTCCTCGAGGTCACCTCCTCCTTCCTCTACCGCGGCAAGTTCACCGACTACGCCCAGACCTTCTCGCGCGTCCCCGCTCCTCACTACTCGGTCCCCCTCAAGACCCCCGAGTCGCTCGCCGTTCTCCGCTCCAAGGAGTGGTTCCAATGGGACGACGATTCGACCCCCCTCGAGGCCGGAACGACTCTTCAGTTCCGCGTCGAGTCCAACTACGTCTACGCCGACAAGTCGTCGTACTCGCAGGTCAACGTTACCGGTGGCGCCTACATCATCACCCAGGAGCAGAAGCTCGCCATCAAGGTCGCAACTGTCGAGTACTCGTCCGAGGGCGAGGGAGTGACCAAGGGAGACCCCGTCATCGAGTATCTCAAGCGTCACGGATCGCCTCTCGAGCAGCCCATCCTCTTCGAGAACGGAGGTTACTCGCTCAACACCGAGGGACAGTGCACTTTCGCCACCCCCGTCTCCAATGCCGACTACTCGGCCACTTCGGGCGACACCAACCCCATCCACACCAACCCCTACTTTGCCTCACTCGCCTCCCTCCCCGGTACCATCACCCACGGCATGCATTCGTCGGCTCGCACTCGTCGCTTTGTCGAGCAGATCGCCGCCGAGAACGTCGGAGGTCGCGTCAAGAAGTACGAGGTCGGATTCACGGCCATGTGCCTTCCCGACCGCGCCATGGAGGTCAAGCTCAAGCACATTGGTATGACTGCCGGTGGCAACAAGCTCGTCAAGGTCGATACCGTTGACGTCGAGGCCTCCACCGTCGTCCTCACCGGAACTGCCGAGATTGAGCAGGCTCCTGTACGTCTTTCGTTTCGCTTCGTCTCTGTGATCAACTCGCTGATACTATCTCTCGATAGACCGCCTACGTCTTCACTGGACAGGGATCGCAGGAGCCCGGCATGGGCATGGAGCTCTACGCGAACTCGGCCGTCGCTCGCGCCGTCTGGGACCAGGCGGACGAGCACTTGGGAGAGGTCTACGGATTCTCCATCCTCGAGATTGTGCGTGCTCCGTCTTTTCCCTACCCCTCGAAGCGAAAGTTGACACTTCTCTCGTTCGCAGGTCCGCACCAACCCCAAGGAGAAGACCGTCCACTTCGGAGGACTCAAGGGGCAGGCTACTCGCCAGAAGTACATGGAGATGACCTACACCACCAGTGCGTCTCTTTCCTCCCCTCCTCACTTATCTTCAGAGCTGATGCTCATCCAACACGACAGCCGACAAGGACGGCAACGTCAAGACGCTCCCTCTCTTCGGCGACATCGACCTCCGCACTTCGCGTTACACTTTCTCGTCGCCCACTGGTCTCCTCTACGCGACCCAGTTCGCTCAGATCGCCCTCGTCGTCACCGAGAAGGTTTGTCGTTTCGTCCTTCGCTTTCTCCTCGCCTCTCGCTGACTTCTTCTTCTCCCACAGGCCGCTTTCGAAGACATGCGCTCCAAGGGACTCGTCCAGAACAACTGCATCTTCGCCGGTCACTCGCTTGGAGAGTACTCCGCCCTCGCCTCGATCGCCGACATTCTCCCCGTCTCGGCCCTCGTCGACGTCGTCTTCTACCGTGGAATTACCATGCAGCGCGCCGTCGAGCGTGATGACCAGAACCGCTCGTCCTACGCCATGGTCGCTGTCAACCCCTCGAGGATCGGCAAGAGCTTCGGAGACGCTGCTCTTCGTGAGGTCGTTGAGACCATCGCTCGTCGCGGCAACATCCTCATCGAGGTCGTCAAGTGAGCTCGACGAGCCTCTCGGATGCAGCGCTTGAAACTGACTCTTTCGCTCATTTGCAGCTACAACGTCGAGGGACAGCAATACGTCGTTGCTGGTCACCTTGCCGCCCTGCAGGCTCTCACGTTCGTCCTTTCCTCCCTTTTCTAGTCGATCGCGGCTAACTTGCATCTTCAACAGCAACGTCCTTAACTTCCTCAAGGTCCAGAAGATCGATCTCGCGAAGCTCACCGAGATCATGACCATCGACGAGGTCAAGGAGAAGCTCGGCGACATCGTCGACGAGTGCGTCAAGAGCGCCAACGAGCTTCAAGCCAAGACTGGCTTCATCACCCTCGAGCGTGGATTTGCGTGAGTCTTCTACATCTACTGAGGAGTCGATCACGCCAGCTGACTTGCAGCCTTCGCAGTACCATTCCCCTTCCCGGAATCGACGTGCCCTTCCACTCGCGCTACCTCTGGGCTGGAGTCATGCCTTTCCGCACCTGTACGTCTTCGAGCTACATTATTCCCTTCTTCTGGCTGACCTGTTCCCTTCGCAGACCTCTCGAAGAAGGTCAACCTCGCCCACTTCAACGCCGATCTCCTCGTCGGCCGCTACATCCCCAACTTGACGGCCGAGCCTTACGAGGTCACCAAGGCCTACGCCGAGAAGATCTACAACCAGACCTCTTCGCCTCGTCTCAACAAGATCCTCAAGAACTGGGAGGAGGAGCAGTGGGGAGCTCAGGAGAACCGCAACAAGCTCGGTTACGCCATGTGAGGAGCTCGAATTGATCGAGCGGAAACCCAGAGCTGACTTCTTTTCTCTCCTCAACAGCCTCATCGAGCTTCTCTCGTACCAGTTCGCTTCGCCCGTTCGCTGGATTGAGACCCAGGACATCCTCTTCAAGGCCTTCAACTTTGAGCGTCTCATTGAGCTCGGTCCTTCGCCTACCCTCACCGGCATGGCCACTCGCACGCAGAAGTACGTCTTCCGCTGTATCCCAACTTTCTCCAACTCTCGCTTACAACTCGCTCCCTTCACAGGCTCAAGTACGAGAGCCACGACGCTTCGCTCGGCATCTCGCGCGCCATCTACTGCATCGCCAAGCACCAGAAGGAGATCTACTACCAGTTCGAGGAGGAGATCGCCGAGGCTCCCGTCGAGTCCGAGTCGGCTCCCGCCGCCGCTGCCGCCCCCGTCGCTGCCAAG
>MWVB01000003.1:65581-165472 GCA_003054985.1 Leucosporidium scottii | reverse complement strand
CGCCGCTGCTGCCCCCGCTGCTGGAGCTGGACCCGCCGCCTCGGTCCCCGACGAGCCTCTCAAGGCCGTCGACACCCTCCGCGTCATCATCGCCCAGAAGCTCAAGAAGCCCGTCGGCGAGGTCCCCCTCTCCAAGTCCATCAAGGATCTCGTCGGAGGAAAGTCGACCCTCCAGAACGAGATTCTCGGAGATCTCCAGGGCGAGTTCAGCTCGGCTCCCGAGAAGGGAGAGGAGCTTCCTCTCTCCGAGCTTGGAGCTGCTCTCCAGCAGGGCTACCCTGGAACCCTCGGCAAGTACACCGCCGGTCTCGTCTCGCGCATGATCGGTAGCAAGATGCCCGGAGGATTCGGACTCTCGGCCGCCAAGTCCCACCTCTCCAAGACCTGGGGACTCGGAGCTGGACGAGTCGACGGTGTCCTCCTCATCGGACTCACCCAGGAGCCTCCCAAGCGTCTCGGATCCGAGGCCGACGCCAAGGCCTTCCTCGACTCTTCGGCTCAGGCCTACGCTCAAACCGCCGGCATTACCCTCTCGAGCGGTGGTGGAGGAGGTGGAGGAGGAGGTGGAGGAGCCGCCGGCGTCATGATCGACTCCGAGCAGCTCGACAAGATGCAGAGCAAGCAGGACGACTTCGTCTCGCAGCAAGTCGAGGTCCTCATGCGCTACCTCGGTCGCGATTCGAGAACTGGCCACCGTCTCGCCGACGCTCAGAAGGTCGAGACCGCCGCTCTTCAGGACAAGCTCGACGCCATCAACCGCGAGCACGGCGACGCCTACATCCAGGGCATCCAGCCCGCCTTCGACCCCCTCAAGGCTCGTCACTTCAACTCGAGCTGGAACTGGGTTCGCCAGGACGCTCTTACCATGTGGATGGATATCCTGTGAGTTTCTCTCTCCCTTCGCCAGCTTTCACTCTTCTCGCTGCTCGGCGCTGACTTTTCTTCGCTTCCTTCTCGCACAACAGCTTCGGCCGCCTCACCACCGTCGACCGCGACATCACTGCTCGCTGCCTCGTCATCATGAACCGTGCCGACCCCGGACTCGTTCGTCGCTTTCGCTTCACTTTTCGCCTCTTCGCCTTCGCTGACCCTTCTTCTCGCCCTTCTCGCAGATCGACTACATGCAGTACACCATCGACCACACTCCCGTTGAGCTCGGAGAGAACTACGTCCTCGCCAAGCAGTTCGGACAGACTCTTCTCGAGAACTGCCGCGAGATGCTCGGACAGGCTCCTCTCTACAAGGATAGTGAGTCGTTTCCTCCCTTCAAGGGTCGAGGAACCCCGAGCTAACCTCCGTCCTCTCCAAAGTCACCTTCCCTACCGCCCCCAAGACTACCGTCACGGCCAAGGGAGACATCATCAGCGAGGAGGTCTCGCGCGCCGGCGTCTCTCGCCTCGAGAAGTACGTCGCCGAGATGGCCGCTGGATCCAAGATCAGCGTCCCCAGCGTCAACGTGAGCCTTTTCTCTCTTCCCGTCGCTTTGCCTTCCCTCCCTGACCTTCAACTCCGCCTTCACAGCTCGACAAGGTCCAGGACCAGATCGAGAAGCTCTACCAGCTCATCAAGGCTCAACCTCAGGTTTCCAAGGCGCACATGCAGTCGATCCGCTCGCTCTACGGCGAGGTCGTCCGCGGTCTCGGCAAGGACGTCCCCTCCGTCAAGCCCAAGGCCGGCGCTCGCGCTCGCCGCTCATCGAGCCAGTTCCTCCGCCCTGCCGCCGTTCCCGACGCTACCTTCCTCTCGGAGGACAAAATCCCCCTTCTCCACCTCAAGAGGAAGGTTGGGACCAACTGGCAGTACTCGAGCAAGCTCACGTAAGTTTTCGCTCGTCTCCCTTCTCGGCGAGCTCTCGCTGACCTCCCCTCTTCTCACTTTGCGCAGCTCGCTCTACCTCGACATCCTCAAGGAGATCGCCACTTCGGGAGTCACCTTCGAGCACAAGAACGCTCTCATGACTGGTGTTGGAAAGGGATCCATCGGAGTCGAGATCGTCAAGGGTCTCCTCGCCGGAGGAGCCAAGGTCGTCGTCACCACTTCCCGCTACTCGCGCGCCACGTACGTTCTCTTCAGTTCTCTTCTCACTCTTCGTCTGCTGACCCTACCTTGCTACAGCGTCGAGTACTACCAGGCCATCTACCAGGAGTGCGGATCCAAGGGCTCGTCCCTCACCGTCGTCCCCTTCAACCAGGGATCGAAGCAGGACGTCGAGGCGCTTGTGGACTACATCTACAACAAGGAGAAGGGACTCGGCATGGATCTCGACTACATCCTCCCCTTCGCCGCCCTCCCCGAGAACGGTCGCGAGATCGACGGTCTCGACGACCGCTCCGAGCTCGCCCACCGCGTCATGCTCACCAATCTCCTCCGCCTCCTTGGAGCCGTCAAGAGCAAGAAGGCCGCTCTCCAGCTCGTCACTCGCCCTACCGAGGTCGTCCTGCCTCTCTCGCCCAACCACGGACTCTTCGGATCCGACGGTCTCTACTCCGAGTCGAAGATCTCGCTTGAGACCCTCTTCAACCGTTGGTCGTCCGAGTCGTGGGGAGAGTACCTCTGCATCGCTGGAGCTGTCATCGGTGAGCTCTCTCTTTCCCTGCCTTCTCGACTTGAGACCTAATCGCCCTTCGCCTTCGCAGGATGGACTCGCGGAACCGGTCTCATGTCCGCTACCAACTCGGTCGCTGAGGGCATCGAGGCTCAAGGTGTCAGGACCTTCTCCGCCAAGGAGATGGCCTTCAACATCCTCGGTCTCATGCACCCCCTCGTCTTCGACGTCGCTCAGATCGAGCCCGTTTGGGCCGACGTGAGTTCGCTTCGCTCTTCTCGCCTCTCGGCGCTCTCGCTGATCCCTGACATCCTTACAGCTCAACGGAGGCATGGACAAGCTCCCCGACCTCGCTTCGCTCACCACCGAGATCCGCACCAACCTCAACCTCACCGCCTCGACTCGCCGTGCCATCTCGATGGACAACTCGCTCGACTTCAAGACGACTCGCGGTGCCGAGGCCGAGCAGATTCACCTCCAGGTGAAGGTCCTTCCTCGCGCCAACTTCTCGCTCCCCTTCCCCGAGCTCAAGCCCTTCGACGCTACTTCGGAGCTCACCAAGCTTCGCGGTTTGATCGACCTCGAGAAGGTCGTCGTCATGACCGGATACGCCGAGGTCGGACCCTTCGGATCCTCGCGCACTCGCTGGGAGATGGAGGCGAACGGCACCTTCTCGATCCAAGGAACGCTCGAGCTCGCCTACATCACCGGCCTCATCAAGCACTTCGACGGTCGCCTCAAGGACGGCTCGCTCTACGTCGGATGGGTCGACGCCAAGACCTCCGAGCCCCTTGACGACAAGGACGTCAAGGCTGCTTACGAGAAGCACATCCTCGCTCACACCGGTATCCGTCTCATCGGTGAGTTTCGAGCGTTGTTCGTTCGCTTTCCTCTTCGCACTTTCGCTGACCTTTTCGCGCTGCCTTTTCGCAGAGCCCGAGCTCTTCGGTGGCTACAACCCCAAGAAGAAGGGACTCACCCAGGAGATCGAGCTGCAGCACGATCTTGAGCCTATCGAGGCTTCGCAGGAGGACGCCGACCGCTTCAAGCTCGAGCACGGCGAGAAGGTCGACATCTTCACCGACGACGGCTCCAAGTACTACGTCAAGTTCAAGAAGGGCGCCAAGATCATCGTCCCCAAGGCCGTCGCCTTCGACCGCCTCGTCGCTGGTCAGAGTGAGTCGCTTTCGCTTTCGGTTTCCTCGCCTTCGCCGAGCTCCTGCTGACCGCCTCTTCTTCCCCCCAACAGTCCCTACCGGATGGTCGCACAAGGCCTTCGGTATTCCGGACGACATCGCCGCTCAGGTCGACCGCACCACTCTGTGGGCTCTCGTCTCCGTCTCCGAAGCTCTCATGATGGCCGGAATCACCGACCCTTACGAGATGTACAAGTACGTCCACCCCTCTGAGGTCGGATCGTCGCTCGGCTCTGGTATGGGAGGAATGGTCTCGCTTTCCAAGATGTTCCGCGACCGCCGCGAGGAGAAGGACGTTCAGAAGGACATTCTCCAGGAGACGTAAGTCGTCTTTCTCGCCCTCGCTGCCTCTCTTCCCTTCGCTAACACTCTCCTTCTTAACAGCTTCATCAACACCGTCGCCGGATGGGTCAACCTCCTCCTTCTCTCTTCCTCGGGACCCATCAAAATCCCCGTCGGAGCTTGCGCCACCGCTCTCCAGTCGGTCGAGATCGCCATCGACACCATTCTCACCGGCAAGGCCAAGGTCATGATTGCTGGTGGATTCGACGACTTCTCCGAGGAGGGATCGTTCGAGTTCGCCAACATGAAGGCCACCTCCAACTCGGAGACCGAGTTCGCCGCTGGTCGCGAGCCCAACGAGATGTCGCGCCCCACCACCAGCACTCGTTCCGGATTCAGTCCGTCCTCTTTCCTCTTTCTCTTTCTCGCTCGCCTCTACAGCGCTGACCTTCTCCCTCTGCTTCGCAGTGGAGGCTCAGGGTTGCGGAACCCAGGTCCTCATGTCGGCCAAGACTGCCATCGAGATGGGAGCTACCATCTACGGAAGTGAGTCGTCTTCACTGCTCCTCTTTCTCGCGCTGTAGCTGATGTATCGCCTTTCGCAGTCGTCGCCTTCACCTCGACCGCCACCGACAAGGCCGGCCGCTCCATCCCTGCGTCCGTCTCTCGGTTTTGAAGTCTTCCTTTCGCTCCCGCTGACCTCTCGATCTGCTCCACAGCCCCGGACTCGGAGTCATGGGTACCGCCCGCCAGGTTCAGGCCAAGTACCCCACCAACATCCTCGACATCAACTACCGCAAGCGCCAGCTCGAGTTCCGCCGTCGCCAAGTCTCGCAGTGGCTCGAGAACGAGACCGAGCTCCTCAAGATGGAGATCGAGTCCAAGGGTGCCGCCGACAAGCTTCCCGACGACTACATCTCGGAGCGTCTCGCCTCGATCGAGAGCGAGGCCAAGAGGCAGGAGTCGGAGGCTCTCGCCACCTTCGGCATGCTCGTCGGTAACGACCCCACCATCTCGCCTCTCCGCCGTGCTCTCGCCGTCTGGGGTCTCACCATCGACGACGTCGGAGTCGCTTCGGTACGTCTCTCTTCTCCTTTCGCTCACATCGGCGATCGCTGACTTGAGCTCTCCCCTCTCCAGTTCCACGGAACCTCGACCGTCGCCAACGACAAGAACGAGTCGAACGCTTACAACGAGCAGTTCCGCCACCTTGGCCGTGCCGTCGGAAACGCCTGCCCCGTCATCGCCCAGAAGTGGCTCACCGGTCACCCCAAGGGAGGAGCCGCCGCCTGGATGATGAACGGCATGGCTCAGACTATCCAGTCTGGTCTCATTCCTGGAAACAGGTGTCTTTCTTTGATAACTTTTCTCTCGCTCTTCTGCTGACCCTTCCTCGCCTACAGGAACGCCGACAACATCTCGCAGGAGCTTCGCAAGTTCGAGTACCTCCTCTACCCCTCGAGGTCGATCCAGACCGACGGCATCAAGGTGAGCGTTGTTCTTGTACAGCTTCGAAGAAACCTCGCTGACCTTTCGCGCTTCTACAGGCTGGTCTCCTCACCTCGTTCGGTTTCGGTCAGGTCGGTGGACAGGCCCTCATCATCCACCCTCAGTACCTCCTCGCCTCGCTCGAGCCTTCCGCGTTCACCTCCTACGCCGCCTCGAACGACGTTCGCCGCAAGAACTCTTACGTCAAGTTCAACGAGGTGAGTTTTAGCTGTTTCTTCTCCTCGCCGAAGGGCTGAAACTGATCCTCTTCGCTCGCTTTCCACTTTTTCAGTTCTTCACCAAGGGCAACATGGTAGTCCTCAAGGATCACGCTCCTTACACGCCCGACCTTGAGCACGACGTCCTCCTCAACCCCATGGCGCGCACCGCCGCCGACAAGGAGGGCTCGTTCAGCTTCCCCAAGGACCTTCCTTCGGCCAAGGCCAAGAACAACAACGCTGCTGTACGTTGATGTCTTCTCTATCTTTCCCACTTTCTGCTGCACTGTCGGCGGGGAGTCGTCGTGGTCTCGTCTGCAGAGCGCCGAGCTGATGGCTTTTCGTGTCGCCTGTCGCAGATTGCTCAGAAGCTTATTGGCGCTGCAACTAGTGGAGTCCACGGTGTCGGAACAGACGTCGAGTTAATCTCGGCAACGCCCAGCGATAACGAGAACTTCCTTCAGCGCAACTTCACCTCCGCCGAGCTCGACTACTGCCGCGCCCAACCCGACTTCAAAGCATCCCTCGCCGCCCGGTGGTCAGCCAAGGAGGCACTGTTCAAGTCGATGAAGGTCGAATCGAAGGGAGCCGCCGCCGCCATGAAGGAGATCGAGGTCGTCGCTACGCCGTCCGGACCCACCATCGTCCTCCACGGCGCCGCTAAGGAGCTCGCCGCGTCGAAGGGCATCTCCTCGTTCAACGTCTCGCTCTCCCACAGTGATGATGTCGCCGTGGCTGTCGTCGTCGCTTCCGTTTAGATGCTTAGAGTAGAGGATTCTGCCTCGGGTTGGATTAGTTCTTGGTTAGCTCAGCTTGCAAGCATTTCTGTTTTAGCTGCAGTCTGTTCATCAAACGGAGATCACCCGAAAAACGAAAAGAGGTTGGCGAAGCAAGCGAGCTCGGCCGACGAGCTACAGCTTTCTCACTTGCCCTCTCGGCGCTCGCTTCGAGACACCTCCGAGAATCGGCAAGGGGTTGCAGAGGCTGGCGAAAGCTTGCGAATTGACAGGCATCTTCGCATTCATTCAAACAGATCGAACAGTTGCTGACGCCGAACCCGAGGCTGTGCAGCGAATGCCGAGCGCAAGCCAGGCGCGTTTAGCGACGACGACGAGGCTCCAGCTCTCTCTCTTCTCCCGTTCACCTCGTCTCGTTCAAATCGCTTACAACAGCTTCGATCGCTTGCAGCTACCTCTACAACACCACGGCACCTCTTCCCGCCTCTCAAGCTGCCCTCTAAAGCGTAGCAGCGCCCTCGCCGTCATCTCGCCTGGAGAGAGCCAGCTGCTCCAGATGGCCTCGGACAACGCTTCGGCGCCTGCGAGCGCATCTCTAGCACCTCAGGCAGCTCGGCCTCAGCCGAGTAGCAAGCGTGGATCGTTTCTCGGCAAGCTACCCAAACCCAGGCTGCCCTTTCGCGGGAACCAGCAGCGCGCGGATCTCCTCAAGCCTCTCGGTGAATCTTGGAGCCAGCTGTACAGCTTCAAGCGAGTGCTCACAGACTCTTGAAACAGATCCCTCGGCGCCTGCACTCGGAACACTCGTCGTCCGTGTCCTCGCAGCGACTGATCTCGTCGCAAAGGACCGCAACGGCCTGAGCGATCCCTTCGTCGTGATCCGCTACGCCGCCGCCATGGTGAGTCGTGCCAATCAGTAATGCCTGTAATTAGGCTCTCGCGGTCGGTGTAGCTCGTAGTCTGACTGCTCCCATCGCTCGCAGGGCATCTCGTCGCCGAGCGATCCGACAGCGCCGAACAGGGCGTCGAGCTCTCCTGGACGAGTGAGTCGTCTTCCCCTCGTTTTCGGCTGGACGGAGGAAGAAACAACTGATACTGCTCGAGACCAGGTATCATGCAGCTTACTTTCCGCCACGCCAGCAGCTTCTCGACGGCGTCGCTCCCCTGCGACCGAGGTGACATTCTTCGGCTATTTTCAAAGGGATTCCCCTCAGCCTCACATGTTCGATCCCTCCCAGCCGATATTTTATGCCGCCTCGAACGACGTTCGCCGCAAGAACTCTTACGTCAAGTTCAACGAGGTGAGTTTTAGCTGTTTCTTCTCCTCGCCGAAGGGCTGAAACTGATCCTCTTCGCTCGCTTTCCACTTTTTCAGTTCTTCACCAAGGGCAACATGGTAGTCCTCAAGGATCACGCTCCTTACACGCCCGACCTTGAGCACGACGTCCTCCTCAACCCCATGGCGCGCACCGCCGCCGACAAGGAGGGCTCGTTCAGCTTCCCCAAGGACCTTCCTTCGGCCAAGGCCAAGAACAACAACGCTGCTGTACGTTGATGTCTTCTCTATCTTTCCCACTTTCTGCTGCACTGTCGGCGGGGAGTCGTCGTGGTCTCGTCTGCAGAGCGCCGAGCTGATGGCTTTTCGTGTCGCCTGTCGCAGATTGCTCAGAAGCTTATTGGCGCTGCAACTAGTGGAGTCCACGGTGTCGGAACAGACGTCGAGTTAATCTCGGCAACGCCCAGCGATAACGAGAACTTCCTTCAGCGCAACTTCACCTCCGCCGAGCTCGACTACTGCCGCGCCCAACCCGACTTCAAAGCATCCCTCGCCGCCCGGTGGTCAGCCAAGGAGGCACTGTTCAAGTCGATGAAGGTCGAATCGAAGGGAGCCGCCGCCGCCATGAAGGAGATCGAGGTCGTCGCTACGCCGTCCGGACCCACCATCGTCCTCCACGGCGCCGCTAAGGAGCTCGCCGCGTCGAAGGGCATCTCCTCGTTCAACGTCTCGCTCTCCCACAGTGATGATGTCGCCGTGGCTGTCGTCGTCGCTTCCGTTTAGATGCTTAGAGTAGAGGATTCTGCCTCGGGTTGGATTAGTTCTTGGTTAGCTCAGCTTGCAAGCATTTCTGTTTTAGCTGCAGTCTGTTCATCAAACGGAGATCACCCGAAAAACGAAAAGAGGTTGGCGAAGCAAGCGAGCTCGGCCGACGAGCTACAGCTTTCTCACTTGCCCTCTCGGCGCTCGCTTCGAGACACCTCCGAGAATCGGCAAGGGGTTGCAGAGGCTGGCGAAAGCTTGCGAATTGACAGGCATCTTCGCATTCATTCAAACAGATCGAACAGTTGCTGACGCCGAACCCGAGGCTGTGCAGCGAATGCCGAGCGCAAGCCAGGCGCGTTTAGCGACGACGACGAGGCTCCAGCTCTCTCTCTTCTCCCGTTCACCTCGTCTCGTTCAAATCGCTTACAACAGCTTCGATCGCTTGCAGCTACCTCTACAACACCACGGCACCTCTTCCCGCCTCTCAAGCTGCCCTCTAAAGCGTAGCAGCGCCCTCGCCGTCATCTCGCCTGGAGAGAGCCAGCTGCTCCAGATGGCCTCGGACAACGCTTCGGCGCCTGCGAGCGCATCTCTAGCACCTCAGGCAGCTCGGCCTCAGCCGAGTAGCAAGCGTGGATCGTTTCTCGGCAAGCTACCCAAACCCAGGCTGCCCTTTCGCGGGAACCAGCAGCGCGCGGATCTCCTCAAGCCTCTCGGTGAATCTTGGAGCCAGCTGTACAGCTTCAAGCGAGTGCTCACAGACTCTTGAAACAGATCCCTCGGCACCTGCACTCGGAACACTCGTCGTCCGTGTCCTCGCAGCGACTGATCTCGTCGCAAAGGACCGCAACGGCCTGAGCGATCCCTTCGTCGTGATTCGCTACGCCGCTACCAGGGTAAGCAGTGCACTTCCATGAACTTCCAAACGCCCTTCGCTATGCTTCTAGTTCGCTCCCTGACCCGCCTCTTTCGCCCGCAGGTCACCAGCATCACCGTGCCCAAGAGTCTAAATCCTGTATGGGGTGATGAAGCCAAGCTCGAGGTCAAAGTGTACGACTCTCGTGGTTTCGGTAGGGAGAGGATCGAGTGTGTGCTTTGGGACAAGGATCGAGTGGGGCGGGAGTATCTCGGCGAGGTCAGCATCGGCCTCGACAACGCCTGGGGAAGTCCTCAAGATTGGTCAGGAGGAGTGCCGCCAGTTGGATTGGACGATGAAGAGAACAAAGTGAGTGCCCGGCCATCTCCACCTACCGTTCGTCCCTGATCGCCCTCGTAACAGCCCATCTGGCATCCGATTCGGTCCTCTCGCTCTCGCTCAGCCGTCTCGGGCTCGGTCCAGGTGCAAGTCGGATTCATCCCAGCAAGCGCATCGACCTCTTCGTCCAGCTCAACCGCATTATCCTCCGCTGAACGTGCGCGCTTACTTGGTGTGCTCGAGCGCTGCTTCGAGGAGCGCGAGGGAACTCGTCGTCCGAGCAAGGAGGAGCGAGTTCTGCTGTCGGCTCCCGTGAGTCTTATGACAGGCAAACCGATCGACCTGCGCTAACCTTTTACCTACACACAGACCGAGGGAGTCGGCACGCAACCCATCGACGACCTCTCGCCTCTCGGCGCCACCCCCGCTCCTCTTCACCATCTCCCCACCGGCGAGGACGATGACGACGACGACGAGTCTGATACTACATCTGACTCGGACCTGGACAGCGATGGCGACGAGTCTGATACCGAGGGGGAGCTCGAGGGCCAGCTCGAGCTCGAGACCTCCACCGACGACGAGGATGAGATCCTCGTCACAGCAGTCGAGGCTCCCAAGGAGTACTTTGACCTCGGACGCGGGAGTCAACAGTACGCATCCCCCGAGCCCGAGACTCCCGAGATCCCCCACACCCCCGCCATCGTCGTGCAGCCGGACCAGTCGGCTCCCCTCCCCCCTCCACTGGATCGCTCCTCTTCGGTCGCATCGACCGCTCCATCAGCCAGCTCGAAGCGTGGTCTCAGCCTCCCCGGTTTCATGAAGCGTCGCGACTCGAGCAAGAGCGTCCTCAGCGTCAAGGATGCCGAATCGGCCGCCAGCGACTTTGCTTCGACCGACGTCGACACGGCGACCTCGACGCAAGAGAAGCGCAGGCGGTTCGGCAGGAAGAAGAAGAGCGCTGGAGCGGTCGACCTCGCAGTCATTGCTGGCGGCCAGGGTGCTGCAGCCGTGGCCGTACCCGACGCCAAGCGCAAGAGAAGGAAGGGACGGAAGGGAAGGAAGCAACGCGCGGCGGAGGCGTCGGAAGAGAGCGGGGAGAAGCCAAAGAAGAAGAGCAAGCTCGGCCGACGCAGGACGAGGAGGCACTACACCTACGCCGACGACGGCGACATCCTCGGACTCGTCCAAATCGAGGTCAAGGGCGCGAAGGACCTGCCGAGGTTCAAGAACGCGATTCGCATGGGCTACGACATGGATGCCTTCGCCGTCATTTCGTTCGGTCGCAAGGTCTTCCGCACAAGGTGAGCTCGCCGTTTGCTCACCCCTTGAGCTCCAGGCTGACCTCGTCTCTCCCGAGCAGGGTCATCCGTCACTCGCTCAACCCCGTCTGGGACGAGAAGCTCTTCTTTCACGTCCGCCAAACCGAGGCTCACTGGTACGTTGGGTCTTCGCACTTCTCCGATTGCTCTCCCTAATCCCCTCGGACTCGCAGGAACATCGCCTTCAACGTCTACGACTGGGACAAGGTCTCTTCAAACGACCACGTCGGCGATGTCACCATCCCTCTCGAGCAGCTCCTCGGCACCACTGTGCAGGCCGACGATCGTGGACTCTATCCCGCCTCCAGCGACGGCAAGCTCCTCGGCGACGACTTCCACCCTCACGACCTCAAGATCGCGATTGACGGCAAGGAGGCCGCCGAGAACGAGATTGACGGCAAGACACCTTCGACGCTTCAAATTCGCGCCAAGTTTACGCCCTACAGTATGTCCCGTCTCTCTGCACTCCCTTCACTGCCTGGCTCACCCTTGACCCTCTCCTTCGCAGGCGCGCTTCGCCAGCAATTCTGGCGAGTCTACCTTCGAAACTACGACATTGACGAGAGCGGCAGCTTCTCGCACATCGAGATCTTCTCCATGCTCGACTCACTTGGATCGACCCTCTCCAAGGAGACCATCTCGTCCTTCTTCACCCGCTTCAACAAGTCCGAAAACGAGGAGCTCAGCATGGATGAGGTCGTCCTCTGCCTCGAGGCCGAGGTGACCAAGCCTAAGGAAGAGAAGAGACTCGTCCACGACTCTTCCGCCTCCGCCAACGACTCGACACCCGGCACGCCCGGCATCGCTCCTGGCTCGCTTTCCTTCACCGCTCCCGACGAGGCCAAGCCCGAACAGACGGACGTCTCGAGCAACATGCAGCCCATCCAACCGGGCGAAGAAGTCGTGACCAACACTGAGCAGGGAACGGCCGTCCAAGCGCCTCAGCAGGGAACCGCCACGCCTTCCAATGGGCAAGGCTCGCTCGATCCCCTCGCCGACGACAGCGACAGCTCGGGCGAGAAGGTCGAGAGAGGTAAGTCACTAGTCGCAGGACCTCCGTCGCAGATGTACTGAAGTGTCTTTTCTCCAGTCGTCAACATCAAGGAATGCCCTCTGTGCCACAAGCCTCGCATGCACTCGAAGGCCGAACTCGGTGAGCTCCTTTCCGCTCTTCTGCTCTTCTGCTCTGAATCGGACTGATCTTGCTCGCCTTTAATAGACATCATCACTCACATGGGCGTCTGCTCTTCCACCGACCCTCGCGCCGTCAATCGCATCGTCGTCAACGAGTTCGTCACGGCTTCGCAAGCTCAGCGCAAGTGGTTCACCAAGGTCATCTCCAAGGCTACCAAGGGTGCTTATCAACTAGGAGCTGTACGCCGACCTCTATCGCTCTCTTCTACTCGTTTGCTGACCTTCCTGTACCCGACAGGACTCGGCGAACATCGTGCGCCTTCGCCTCGTTCCCCTCGTCCGAGCTTTCGCTGACCTCTTGACCCACTCGTAGATCGTACAAGACCGTCTCACTGGTGCGCTACTCGAGGAGAAGATGGCTGTGTACGTCCGCCTAGGCATGCGACTCGCCTACCGAGGCATCGGACCCGGAGGAGGAATGGAGGGAGCTCGCAGTGAGTTGCCTGCCCCTCGCCACGCTTGCGATGGCCACTGACGCTGTAATACTCGCAGTCCGCCGTCTTCTCGAGTCCATGTCGGTCAAGCAGGGCGTCAAGTTCGACTCGCCCGCCTCGGCGAGGGAGATTGCCCCTTTCATCGAGTTCCACAACCTGGACCTCAACGAGTGCTTGGATCCGCTCTCTTCCTTCAGTGAGCTGTGCTCATCTAACGCTCCGAGTGCATTCGCTCAATCTCTCTTACAGAAACCTTCAACGAGTTCTTCTACCGCAAGCTCAAGCCTGACGCCCGTCCCGTCGCCGATCCCGAAGACCCTCGCACTCTCGTCTCGCCCGCCGACTGCCGCGCCATGTTCTTCCAAACCGTCGATGACGCTACCAAGATCTGGATCAAGGGACGCGAGTTCACGGTTGCTCGTCTGCTCGGCGAGGGCTACAAGGACAAGGCGCATCTGTTCGAGAACGCTAGCTTGGCCATCTTCCGTCTCGCGCCCCAGGACTACCACCGCTACCACAGGTGAGTCTCCGTCCGTCCACTCTCTGAGGGGCGCGAGCTGATCGCCTGTCGCCTCTTTCGCAGCCCCATCGACGGAGTAATGGGACCGCTCGACGAGATCAATGGTGCCTACTACACCGTCAACCCCATCGCCATTCGTGCTCAGATTGATGTCTACGGCGAGAACAAGAGGACTGTTGGTAGCATCACCAGGTGAGGCTTTCGCGTTCGCTCCCTCGGAGCACGGAGGCTGACTCTCTTCCTCTCGCTGCGATCAAATAGCCCCGTTTTTGGCAAATCGATGCACGTCTGGATCGGAGCGATGATGGTCGGATCCATCTGCATGACCAAGTTCGAGGGCGACGACATCAAGCGCGGAGATGAGACTGGTGAGTGGCCGCCGAGCTCTCTCGCTTCTTCCGTGAAGCTTACCTCTCGCTACTCCACAGGCTACTTCAAGTTTGGTGGAAGTACTATCGTCTGCCTCTTCAACAACGTCGAGTTCGACCAGGATCTCGTGCAAAACTCGATGAACTCGGTAGGTCGTCGCTGCTCGGCACTCCCTCGTTCCTCGGCGTTCCCGCTCTCAGATGTCAGAGCTGACAGATCATTATCGCTCTTCCCTCACAGATTGAGACTCTTGTTCGTGTCGGCATGCGCATTGGCAGGAAGAAGGACTAGGATGGCCCCGAGCGAGCCCAAGGCAGTGCGCCGAAGCCGTGAGGGAGAGAGAAGGATAAAGACACTTGGATCGTCGTTTGAGCTTTGCTTTCGCACTGTGGAATACGTACCTTTTCTGCAATACTGCCAGTCGAGTCATCCCGACTCAGCGAGCAGGCGCGACCTTCCACTCAGCCAAGCGCGACCGACCATCTCCTGGCTTGCCTCTCGCGAGATCGTTTCCCTCGTTTCGAATCGACTTCCCAGCAATCGACTACGGATCTGCAGCACATAGATCTACCTCTCAGCGCACCGTAAGCCCTCTCACAACCTCCTGTACAGCTCCCCTTCGCTGACCCTCTCCTGCGTCATCTCTCCCAGCAATCGCCTCGACCAGCCGCTCTTGTACATGACTCGCGGCACTCCCAACCGGGGACGAGGCAGAGGAGGACGAGGAGGAGCCTTCAGCGCGCCTGGAACACCTCGAGGAGGAGGACGAGGCGGCGGAGGGAGGGGAGGAGGTGGTCGCGGAAGGGGGCGCGGAGGAGCTACTTTGGCGCAGAATTTCTCGGAGGTAGCATTGGACTACAGCGCTTTGAGTGAGGCTGCTCTCGGTACGTCTCTTGCTCCCTCTGTACCGCTGCAGTCCCGTTCGCAAGCTTACGCGTTGGGCGCGAAACCCAGGCTTCAACCCTTCGCCCGTCCCTACTACCCCTCACGCCAAACCTGCCTTCCCTTACCAATCCCAAGGATCTCACACTCCCAATCTCTACTCGGCCTACCCCCCTCCACCTCCCAACGGCGGCCACAACTCGTCGGGTTACAACACTCCGAAGCAAGGACTCGGTGCACGTGGGGGTCGTGCTGGCTTCCAAGGCGCTCGCGGAGGAGGAAGAGGATCGTTCACGCCCAATGGAGCCGCTGGACGAGGTGGGATGGCCGGTGGTCTAGGATTCCACGCCGCTACGCCTGGAGGAGGGAGGGGGAGAGGACGCGGTGGACCCGTCGTTGGCATGGGTCAAGGCTCATTCAGGCCGCTCCTCGTGCCCGTTACTTTCGTCAAGGCGTCGGGCTTGACCCCTACCCTCGACGGCGATAAGGAGAAGGATGAGACGCCCGCCGAGCTGCCTCAGGAGCAGGAGCCGACGCCGGGCGAGCTGGAGGATAAGGTCATGGAGGGTCAGCTGGTGGATGTCGTGAGAGATCTGGATTTGGCGGATATTGATGCGGTGGGGCAGGAGCAGGAGGATAGCCCGATGGACGTCGAGGAGACGACAGCGACCGAGGACGAGCCTCAAGTCGTCAATCTACCGACCAGCATCGTACAGGACCTCAAGACCGACCAGAACGACGAGGACGACGAATCCTCGGGCGATGACGAGCAGATCGTCTTCCATCCGAAGGCGGAACCCGCCTCAGTCGCTCCTGCCTCGGCCGCCGAACCTCCCTCCTCCCCTCCCCTCTTCATGATCGACACTGAGCCTTCTCCCGTTCAACTCGCTCCCGCCACCGCCTCTACCTCTTCATCCCGTCCTCTTGGAGCTCCTGCGTCAGCATCGAAGCCGACTCCATTACCCTCCGTCTCCCTCCCTCCTCCCATCGCCAGCACCATTTCCGCTACAGCTTCCGTCTCCATCCCCGCTCCCGCGCCGGAACCCAAGCAGTCCAAGCCCGCCGCTGTCCCTCCTCCCAAGCTCACCAAGTCGCAGAAAGCGGCTCTCAAGAAGGCAGGCAAGAAGGCTCGCAAAGCCGGCAAGGGCCACGCTCGGTCGGGCAACCGCCATCTCTTCGTCGAGGCTCCCGCGGGCTACTCGGACGACGAGATCGACGGCGAGGATGATGAAGCTGGTCGGGAGATGTTTGAGAAGATGGGAGCGGTCGATTTGTCGGATGAGGAGCCCGCTGTGCAGGGACAGGAAGAGGAGGGAGAGGCGAGGGTCGGCGATTCGGACCTCGAATGGGGGTCTGGGGGACCAGGAGAGGAGGGTGAGGATGAGCAGGCGACTGGGCCGTCGAGGCTTAGTGGCAAGGAGAGGAAGCTGGCGAGAAGGCAACAGAGGGAGGCGCAGAGGGAGGCCGAGAAGATGGAGCGCTTGACGATGCAGGCGAGGGTGCAGGTCGATCGGGCGATGGGCGAGGTTGCCGTCACGGAAGAGGTGGAGATCATGTATGGCGTCAAGAAGTCGGGCAAGAAGGGAGGCAAGAAGGGCAGGAAGCAGATCGAGCTTCTCGCCGCCGAGGATTACGAGCGCAACGTCCTTGGACTCGACCCCGCCGCCGACTCGGACGAGGAGGACAACTACGATGTCGACCTTCAAGCTGCGGAAGCCTTCTCCCGTGGTCTCATCGGCGGTCGGAGCGGTCGACAGGCTACGCTCACCGAGATGGAGGACAGGGCCAGGGACGATCTCGTCGCCAGCGATGGATGGAGGACGTCGAGCGGCAGCGAGGAGGACGATAGTGAGGTGGATAGTGAGGAGGAGAGTGAGGGCAGTGACGACAGCGTCGATACCGGCGACGAGGAGGAGATGCTGCATTCCCTCGCCGAGGCTGATGCGTGAGTTCGCCGTCTCTGTCCGCTCTCGAACTCTAGCTGACGCTTCCCTCGACGACAGCGACGTCGACCTCGCCATCGCCGAAGAGGAGGACGCCATGTTCGACGTCTCCCAATCCCACGACACCTCCTTCGACTCCTCCGAAGCCACCTCCGACGAGGACGCCGCCATCGAACGTGCTCTGCTCGCCGGAGGAACGATCCGCCTTTCCTCGATGGGACAGAGCGGCAGTGGTGGAAGGCGGGACGTCAAGGAGAAGAAGAAGGCAGCCAAGGGCAAGGGCAAGGCGGTCGTGATTGACGACGTCTACATCGACGACGATAGCGAGGATAGCGATGAGGATGAGATGTTCGAGGGCAGCAATACTTGGGCGGATAATGATGAGGACTACGTCCGAGGCGTTCAGGTGAGTTTCTCTGCTCTCGTGCTTTCGGCATGGAAGCTGATCTTCTCTTTCTTCCTCGCCGAGCAGGAGATCATCGCCGCCAACGCCGACCTTCTCGAGCGAGGCGGAGACCGCAAGACGCGTAAGAAGCTCTTCAAAGCCGTCCAGGAGGGCAACTTCGAGGACTTTGACCTGGATTTCGAGGACGACTTTGCCCTGACGGCTGGACGTAAGTCACTTGGCCTTCGATCCGTTCGACCCCGCCTCGTCTCTGGGTGCCGATACTGACCCTCCTCCTCACTCTACCCTAGCCTCCAAGAAGAAGAAGAACAAGCACGAGAAGCCCAACTTCAGCGGCGCCTTCTCGGCCGACCTCGAGGACCAATGGTCCAAGGATCGCTCCAAGAAGTCCGAGTACAAGCGTCAACGCGCTCTCGCCCGGGCCGAAGCTGTTGAAGCCACCTCCATGTCCAAGAAGGGACCTCGCGCCCCCGCCGCCTTCGCTGGGTCGAGCGACGCCGCCTTCCTCAACAACCGAATTCGCGACTTCCTCCTCTACGAGCTCACTTCCCCCTCGATGGCTCTTCCTCCCATGAGCAAGAAGAGTCGAGTCGCCGTCCATTTGCTCGCCGAGGTGTATGGTCTCAAGAGCAAGAGTTTGGGCAAGGGCAAGGCGAGGTTCCCGGTGTTGGAGAGGACGAGCAGGAGTACGGTGTATGGGGTGGATGAGAGGAAGGTCAGGGCCATTTTGGGCACTGCTGCTGGCGAGAGGGAGGGAGGTTGGCATGGTGGGAAGGCGAAGGGGAAAATGGGAGGTCTTTGGGCGGCTCTCAGCGGCGAGGGGAAGAAGAGCGGTGGAGGCGGCGGCGGAGGAGGCGGAGGAGGCAAGAAGAACTCGGAGGGTGGTGAGTGACCCTCTGTACTCTATCAACGTCTTCTCGTCACTGACGTCTTCCTCTTGCAGCTGTCGTCGGTCAAGGAGTAGGTCGCCGAGCTTTCGGCTTTTCGTCTTCGGCGCCAGCTTTGCTGATCTCGGCTTCCCTCCCTCTCTCTCGCAGGCCGACGCTCTCGGAGAAGGCAACATTGGATTCGCTCTACTCAAGAAGATGGGGTGCGTAATAAAGCCTCTTCGCAGTCCTCTCGCTTCCTCCTCTCGCAGCTCTCCCGCTGACCTTTCGCTTCGCATCGCCTTCTCCCCCTCGAATAGCTGGACCGAGGGCAGTCAAATCGGAGTCTCTGGTGGACTGTCAGAACCCATCAGCGCTCGCATCAAGACGGTGAGTGCTCGCGCTTCATTCCTTCCCTCCCTCGGCGTCGTCATGCCCTCGTCCTGGGCGCGTTCCAAGCTCGACGCGCTCACTCGAGCTTCTACTCGCCCCGCGTCCTCTCTTGGGAATCGCTTGCTTTGACACAGAGCAAGTCGGGTTTGGGATCGGGCTACAGCGTGTCGAGGAGTGAGGCGCAGAAGCTGGGCAAGAGCGATGACCAATGGTGAAAGCGCCGAGCGCCGAAGCCGAGCTAGTTAGCTTGCCGTAGTTTAACACGTCGCAGCGAGCTGCAATGGCGATTACTCTCGCCTGTACCATGTCATAAGAGACCTCGAACTTTACTCTGACACGTTACAGCAGTCTGTTGGCCCAAGCGCGAAAATCCTGGGAAAAAAGAGGAGGGCTGCGAAACGCGGGGATTCGTTTGTTAGCTTTGGCCATCACCGCCTTCCTTTCGGCTTCTTCGTCTTACACGTCTTCGCCTGTCTGGCACAAACGCCTACAAATCGTCCTACATCATGGCCTACCCCCCGCGGACCGCCTCTTCTCCTGGCCAAACCTCGCTCGACCGTAGCGCTTCGTCGCGACCTTCGACGGAGGCCCCTTCTTACCGTCTCAACGACTTTGGCTCGTCCCAGGGATCGCAGGCTCGTCCGCAAGGGGTACAGCTCAGAGATCGCGATTACGCCTACGAGACGGACCCTCTGACGGCCTACACGTCGCCTCAGCTGGGCCACGACGAGTCGTCGCCCTCCGAGCAGCAGCAAAGGCGAGCTGACGGCGCAGACCATGCCTTCAGCGACGTACCCTACTCGCCTACAGGGCGCGGAGGATCGTTGGACCTTTCGGACGCCTATGTTACCGACAATACCTACCCTGCCATGCGCACCGAATCCATTTCGACTCACAACTCTCGTTCGCCGCTTCGCCATGACGGACAACAACCGCCGATGCCTCCCTTGGGCCAGCCGATTCACCCTGGCGCGAGCGTGTCGATGCAGAAGCAAAGTAGCTCTCAATCCACCCCGGAGAAGCGCTACGGCTCCAACGCCGAAAAGAGCGGCTACAGCAGCCCTCGCGCTCGTTCACACGACCGGGGAGCTTCTGGCGGAGGAGGATTGGGCAACTGGTCGGGTCCGGGAGGAAACAGGTCTCCCTACGGTCAATTGGGTAACAACTCGATGCCCAACAGTGGATTGCAGAGCGCCGCTTCGAGCAACCCCAACCTCCTTTACGCGGTTCGTCTCGTTTCCCTTTCATCTGCAGCTCGCGCTCGCTTCGCTTGGGATGTCGAGCGCGCGCGCATCAGCTGCAGAGTGATGTAGCGCATTGCTACGTATTCGAGGAGCATCGGGAAGCTAAACTTCGCTCTTCTTTCCCTCCTTTCCTCGGTCGACAGGACGGCGACTTCATTCCTCCTCCCTCCAACGCCTTTTCCCGCGCCGTCTTTGCCGTCTACGACTCGAGCTTCATCGTCCGATGGATCATCTACATCATCCCTCTCATGGCGCTCCTTTGGATCCCTGGAATCATCGGCTTGACTGTCAAGCCCGAGGCGACCGTCTGGACCGTCCCGCTCGTTTGGTGGTCGGCCTGGCTCAGCGTTGTTTGGGGTGGATGGTGGGGAGCTGCTCTCAGTGAGTATCGATCTCATCCCACTCCTCCCGCGGAAGCCGAGAACGTGGCCGAGGCTAACCCCTCCTCCCTCCTCCGCCAGTCGCCAAGATGGGTCCCAAAGTCCTCCACTACACTATTGGCACCATCGCTCCCGAGCTCCGTCACTACATCGCTTACGTCAAGGCTATCCAGTTCTACACCGGTGCGCTTCGTCTCACATTTCGGAGGAATGGACCTGGATGGCTAACCCTCTCTCTCGCTCTCGCCTCACAGGTGCTGCTGCTTGGGCTCTCGGTGCGTTTCGCTCTATCGAAGACGACGAAGCTCACTCACCAATCTCGACCTCGTTTGACAGCCAACTGGGTATCCTTCCTTCCCCTCATTCGCAACCACGCGACTAAGGACACTTCCAACGACACTCTTTCGCTTTGCACTCAAGGTCTTTTCGGTATCTTCCTCGTGCTCGTGATTCTCCTGGTCGAGAAGCTCTGCATTCAGGTCATGTAGGTGTCGTATTTTCTCCCTCAGCACGTCTCGGCGCTTGACTCGGCGCTTGAGCTGACCGAGTCTCCCTCCTTAGTGCCCACAACTTCCACAAGAAATCCTGTAGGATCGTTCGCTCGAGTCAGATCATCTCCGTCTATTTCTGACCCCGATCCTCAACACAGACGAGGACCGCATCGAAACGCAGAAGCAGCAGATCAAGGTTTTGGTCTCACTTTACGTCAAGTGAGCTTCAGCTCGTTCCCTCTTCGCTTCCTCGGAACGGCTGCTGATGACCTCGCGCTGCAGCACCCGTGATCTCGGCCGTTCCGACACTCTCGACAACGGAGGAGGACTCAGCCGTCCCAAGAACCGCCGACAGCAGAGCGACCCCAGTCTCCTGGTCAAGAGCGCTCTCAAGAACGTCAAGAAGGTCGCTCAGACCGCCACCACCGTCATCGGTACCGTCGCTTCGGAGATTGCAGGCGAGCAGGTCCTCAAGCCCAACTCGGCGCCCTCGATGGTCACCACCGCCCTGGGGTCGGCCAACAAGTCCAAGCAGATGGCCAGGCGGATTTACTACTCCTTCTGCCCTTCCTACCGCTCGTCGCTTCTTCTCGAGGACATTTCGCGCTGCTTCCAAAACCGCGAGCAGGCCGATGCGGTGAGTTGCTCATCTCGGCTCGGCTCGGCGTTCGACCAGCCCTCGCACTTCGTGACAACAACACTGACTTCTCCTCTCTCTCGAATGGATAATAGGCGTTCGCCGTCTTCGACCGCGATGGCAACGGAGACGCTTCTCTCGAGGAGATTGAACTCGCCCTCATGGACATCCACCGCGAGAGGCTGGCCCTCGGACGCTCGATGCGTGATATCGACTCGGCAGTCGGCAGGTGAGCAGCTTCTCTCTATGCTTGACGGCCTCCTTATACTTGGCCAGGCGAGAGGTCGAAGGGACATGCCGAAGCCGAAGCCGAAACTGACTCGCTGTCTACAGGCTCGACAACATCGTCATGAGCGTGTGGTACGTGGTCAGCGTCCTCATCCTAGCTGGCCTCTTGAACGCTAGCTTCAACACCATGATCACGAGGTGAGTTTATCTCGTCGATGTCTTCCTTCGCGAGCTCGCTGACCCTTACCCGCGACTTTCAGTGCCGGTACCCTCATCCTCGGACTGTCTTGGCTCATCGGAACTACCGCCCAAGAGATCCTCGCTTCCATCATCTTTCTCTTCATCAAGCATGTGTATGTCGCCCGCCTCTGACTGTCCCGAGAGAGGAACGAGTCGCTCACCTTTTCCTCCTTCCCGCTTCGCTTCTCCTACAGGTACGACGTGGGAGACCGTGTCGATATTGATGGCGTCTCGTACATCGTCCTTGAGATGCAGCTGCTCTCGTCCGTCTTTAAGAAGACCGATGGAACCGTCGTTCAGGCGCCTCACTCGATTCTCAACACCAAGTTCATCAACAAGTGAGCTGGCTGTGCGGAGCTGGAGAAGAGCCGTTGGCTGACCGTCTTGTCCTGCTACAGCATTCGTCGCTCGGGCGCCATCTCGGAGACTTTCACTTGGGACGTCGACTTCTCGACTCCCTTTGAGAAGGTGGATTCGAGTCGCTTACGCCCTACGAGCTCGGCACTGACTCGGCTTCACTACACAACAGATTGAGGCACTTCGCTCTCGTATGCTCGAGTTCCTCGAGGTCGAGCGTCGCGACTTCTTGCCTCAAATCGACATCACCGTTCAAGGTTCGTCGTTCGTCGACCATTCTCGGCGATCCAAGCTGATCCGACGCATTCTTCGCGCAGACTTTGCTGGACAGGGCAAGCTCTCGTTGTCTGCCAACATCCTGTACCGCAGTAACTCTCAGAATGGAGCTTTGAAGGCGAGTCGTCGTTTCACAGCGCCCCAGCCTCCCCTCGCTGACCCTCTTTCACCTTGACTCGACAGGCTCAGCGTCGCAACAAGTGGACCTGCGCTCTCAAGCTCGCCATGGCTAGCCTCTCGATCTTCGGACCCGCAGGAGCGGGCGACCCTGCACCTGCTCCCGCCGGTCCTGTGCAGTACCAGCAGGTCCCGTACGAGCCTCCCTCCAAGGAAGACGAGGCCAAGGAGGAGGAGGTCGACAGGCCTACTCGCAGGGACGTCATACACAGCGGCGACGAGCTGAACCTCGATGATCCTAGGAGGGTGATGGAGGAAGAAGCTGGTCCTTTCGATTCGAAGAAAAGGATCTGAGGGGGAGTCTCGATGGTGCGATGCGAGGAGGAGGAGGGCTGTAGATAGGGAGAGAGGACGAGACGTGCTCGACGGACACTTGATGGAGACGAGGAAAGATTTACAGTTAGCAAGCTCTCTTGTATATGCCGTTGCTCGATAGCTGGAACACGCCGAGCAGTGCTCGCTGTTGCAGCTTTGTTGTTGTGCAGCCGAAGAGAGAGGGAGCGACCAGAGCCTTCGCCGAACTCTTCGCCGAGAGCTTCGGCGAGGCCAGCATTCGTCGCCCTTCCGGTCTTCTTCGGCCTCGTCCCTGTCGAGGGAAGGGCGCGAGTTGAAGCTTGGACTTATTCCTGCTACAGACCTGCAGCCTTTCTGCGCCATCCTCTCGCCTGCGATCAGCTCGACCAAGCCGTCTCTTGCTCGGCTCGCTCCCTGCTCTCTCCTTCTCCCCTCTATTGACCTTCTCGCTCACGACTCGTCACTCGCCTGCAGTATGGGCGAGGCTACAGCTTCTCCTAACCTCACCGCTCAGCAGTAGCACGCCTCCTTCTGGCTTCATCCGGCTGATATCTCTGGCCGCTCCGTCGAGCGAGTGGGACGGCGAGCTCGCAAGGGGAGCGAGCAGACGGGCGATTCGACTCTTGGCTTCCTGAAACTCACTGCTCCGCAACTCGCTCAAGTCCGACCAACAGCCACAAGATGCAATCTCACCACCCCAAGTCGTACATGGCCGCTCAGATCTGCCACAAGGGCGGCAAACTCGAGATGAAGGAGGTCGACTGGAGGCAGCCGAGGAAGGACGAGATTGTCGTCAAGGTCATGGCTTGCGGAGTCGCTCGCAGGTGAGTTCAATCGCTCGGACTCCACTCGACTACACGCTGATCCATCTCCGACCCCCTCCTACAGCGACCGCATCACCCAAGATCAGCTCCTCGACGGCATTCGCTTCCCCCGTACTCCTTCGCACGAGGTCGTCGGCGAGGTCTACTCGATGGGAGATGATGTCAAGAATCTCAAAGTCAAGGACATGGTCGCTGGAAGCTGGCATGGAGGTCACTGCAACGAGTGCACTCCCTGCCGCTCGGGGTGAGTCGCTCTCTCGCTTCGTCTCCCTTCGTCGCTCGTAGCTGATCTCTCATCCCTATCCATCCACAGAGACTTCTCTTGCTGCACTGGTCGCGAGATCCACGGTTCGCACTCTGCCTCTCTCTCTCTCCCCTTCCCCTTCGCTCGGCGCTGACTCTGGCTCGTTTTGCTCCCTCTCACAGGCATCACCGTCGACGGAGGCATGGCCGAGTACATGACTATGAAGGCCAACTCGGTCATCTGCATGCCCAAAGGAATGAACCCGGCCGAGACGACCGCTCTCTTGTGCCACGGCGCCACCATCTTCAGTGAGCTCGCTCTCTCGGCGCTCTCCTTGCTCTCCACCGAGCTGACCTCTCGCTTTCTCTTGTGTGAACAGGCTGCCTCAACAACTTGTGCGTCTCGCCCGGAGAGGTCGTCGGTATCCACGGAGCTGGGTCAGTCCCTCTCCCCTTCCTCTCGTTCTCCCTCTCGCTGACCTTTCCCGCTCTCTCCCGAACAGCGGATTCGGCAAGCTCGCCGTCGACATCTCCAACGCCCAAGGCTTCCGTACCGTCCTCATCGGCGAGGGAGACCAGCTCAAGCGCGAGCTCAACCTCTCCTCCGACTGCTTCATCGACTGCACCAAGTCCGACGTCGCCAAGGAGCTCATGCAGATGGGAGGCGCCAAGGTTATCCTCTGTGGGTCGCTCTCTGTCGCTTCTTCGCTTTCACATCGCTGAGCCTCCCGACTCTCCTCTACAGGCACTCTCCCCGAGACCAAGCACCTTCCCTCCTTCATCCAAGGCCTTCAAGCCAACGGTCAAGTCTGCCTCACCACCCTCGGCTCCGAGACTCGCTGCGAGATGCCCATCGGTATGGGTCTTCGCTCTCTCTTTCATTCTGAGAGCTGACCCCTCGCCTCCAACAGCGCCCCTCATCATGCGCCGTCGCACTCTCATCGGCTGCCCTCCTCCCACTCCCCTCCAAGTCGAAAACTGCCTCCGCTTCTGCAAGATGAACGACATTCGCGTCAAGGTCAACAAGATGTCGCTCAAGGACTGCAACAAGGCTTGGGAGTGCGCCATGGACCCCAACTCGATGGCCAAGCCCGTCCTCATGATGGATTGAGTTCGAGGCCGAGGGGATCGCCGAGGTCGTGCTTGCTTTGTGCTTGTTAGCTTGTTGGCTCGGTAGTGGGTTGGCTTCTGTGTAACCCGGATCCTGTGTCTCTCGCCTTCGACCCAGCCTCGCGATTGTGTGCTCCCGCCCGCGCGCTCCTCTGCGCCGAGACGTCTCGCCTCTTACTCCAGCTGCTTCTTATCAACGTTGGGGCTCTCTCAAATCTCACAGGATTGATGCGGAGTCCGAGATATTCCTCATCGCGTCGTTGAGAGCGACACAGGGAGGGAGCGAGCCCATCTCGACTCAGACCCTGCGATGCCATCGCCGAAACGAGCTGGAGTACGAACCGTGGCCGATTGGCCTACACAGCGCACTCAGGATGTTCATCAAGACCATCTCCACACGCACCCCTGCTCACAGGCAGCCTCTCCTCAACTCGACATACAGGCCTTCGCGCTCGCGCTCGCTGCTCTCTCTCCCTCCCCCGCTCACGTCCACTTCTTCACTTCGACAACTCGCACAGGATGGCAGGCTCCCGTCGCAAAAGCACTCAAAGTGCAGTCAGCTACAAGTAAGTCGCTGGTGAGCGTTTTGGCAGAATGTAGGCATCGACTGAAGTCGCACGCGTCCGAGTCGCCGCTGAACTTCATCCACGAGGTTGACAATTCTGCTATCTATGTAGCTGTCAAGCTTGAGGCTTCTCTGAGCGACTCGGACTGAGTGTGTAGGGTATGAAGGGAGGCAGCTACGAGTGGAATTGAGGAGGAAGCGAGCGCCGACGGCCGGGGGAAGGGGCGAGGCGTCGAAGTGAAAGAAAACGGTTTTGGGCACTTGTTCGTCGGTAGAAAGAATCACGTGCGTTCGTACACGCACGCTTTCGAGGACCGAGGGCTGCAGTGAGTCGAAAATCCTTGCCTTTCGGGACCAAGACCGTCACCGAGCTTCCTTCGCGCTGAGCGAGAGCTTCGTCAAAACCTTGACTCGTGTATGCTGCTTGCTGCTAGCCTCACCTCTTGGATGCGGTGCTGTTGCTGATTGTATATCTGACTGACGTTACAAGCTGCCCGTTGAAGTGACTTTACAAGCTTTCCGAACCGGCTCTCAGTTCACTCGGTCCAAGGGCCGAGTTGGCCGCCCGTCACCTTCTGTATGATCTTTTCCGAGTTGAAGAAGAAGTTGTCGATCATCTGAGAAACAGAAGAGGGTCAGCGACCGTACTACAGCAAGCTCAGGCGTAGCTCACCTCCTGGTCGGAAGCTTCGGCGCTCTCCTTGCCCTCCTCTTGCGCCTCGGTGAAGTAGCTCCCGTTCTTCCACTTGCCCTCCTCCCTCAACTCAGGGCTTGTTCCAGCCCACAGCGCGCTGATGGATCCTTGATCGGGCGTGGACATGAAAGGGCGAACCGCGGCGGCCATGACAGCGCCCACGAGCTCCCCGTAGGCAGGCTTGAATTGGGACTGCTGGCCAGTCGCCACGGCTCCGGGGTGGGTGGTGAAGGCAAGGATGGTCGAAGGAGGCTGTAGATGACGTTGTAGGACGGCCTGGAAATGGCAAGGAGAGCAAGGTCAGCTCAGCGTGGAGTCGACGAGCACGGAGCCTCGAGGCTGAGCGACAACGCGAGCGTGCGAGCTACGTCCGTATCGACTCGGTGTGGAGAGGCGAGGGAGGAGGGATACGTGCACCGACCACTCACCTTGTTAAAGAGGGTGACAGCTAGCTTGGTTCGGGCGTAGAGGCTGTTGGGGCCGAGCTCTGCCTTAAACTCCTCCTCACTGGCAAACTTGCCTCCGCCGAACGTCTCGCCGGGTCCCTGGAACGTCGCCCTATGAAGCTCACTGCTCATCTGAACGATGCGAACGTCGGTGCCGGGAAGCTTCGAGGTCTTGGTCAGAACGGGGAGGAGATGCGAGAGTATGAGGTGGTGGGAGAGGTTGTTGAGGGTCAGGTGGGAGCTTGAAGGGGTTACAAAGGGTTGAGGTCAGTGTTTTTTCCATATTTACAGGCTCGAACTCCGTAGACTGGGTCATCAAGGCCTATCAATAGTCAGGAAAGCCAACGCCGAAGAGCAGCGCCGAGCATCGAATCCGACGAAGCAAACGAAGGGGCAAGACTCACTCGTAGCCGTCCTTGGTCAGAGAAAATTCATTCACACCCTTTCCAGCGAGAAGGAAGACTCCATCGAGCCTCTCCAACTTGCTCTTCAGCTCCTTGGCTGTCTTAGCGACCTCGTTCAAATCCTCCAAATTGCACTGCTCAAACTCGAGCTTGCCGCCGGGGATCTGCTCGCCGCTGCCGCTCGTATCCTTGTGCGAGAGGACTCCGTCGAAGCCAGCGGCGTACTCCTTGGGGGCGTCCTCGAGGTTGCCCGATTTGATGTACGCTTGCGCCGAGCGGGCGATTTCTTCATCGAGCGAGAGCATGTGAACGGTTGCGCCCTTGCTGTAGAGCGAGCGCGATACGGATAGCCCTAGCCCATTCGAGGCGCCTGTAACGAGGTACACTTTGGACGCCAGCGAGGGAATCTGGGCGTGGGAGAACGCTTGCGAAAATGGCTTGACGAGACTGGCCATCCTGGAGGGAAAATGAGGAGTGGCGAAGGAAAGATTGAATGAAGAAGGTGGATGTGAGAGTAGAAGAGCTGCTTCACGATCAGCGACCTTTCGACTTCGTGAATGCAGCCTCGGAGGCTGGAGCCCTCGGGTGTCATGCCTCTCGGCGCTCCTCAATCGCGGAGCTCTGAGTGATCGCTTCGCTGAGCGAACAGCTCAGATGCCTCGTTGAGATTCTGAAGTCATTCTCGACGCGTACAGAGTCCGCGAAGGCGACGCCCGAGGGAAGGAAAGGGGCAACGCCGAACGTTGCCGCTGCTGTAGTGCTAGGCGTTCTTGGGAGGCGCGAGAGCAGCGGGTGATGCAAAACAGCGCTTGGTATGGCTGTACCCGAGTCGAATGGCGACAGGAGATGATGAGGTGAAGCCCAAGGGGCCCGGCAACTCTTCTCCTTCCCCCGTTCGCTGCTCACAGGACGTCTGCACCTCGTCATCTCGCCCAAGCTGTCGCTCTCACTCCAACAACTCCGCTTCCGTGCTAGGGGGCTCTACAAAGAGGTGTGCATCGCCTACAGCTCCCAGCGCTCGCCCCACACATTGACGCGCGCCCATTCTCGCTTCTCATCGCCGGGCTCACGTGCAGCTCCAATACCTCGCGAGGGAGTATCCAGATCCCAACTACCCCATCAAGCAGAAGCTACACAACTGCTTCCTCGCGCACGTAGGCAAGGATCGGGAGGGCGTCGAGCAAGGGATCAAGAAGGCGGAGTTCATCAAGAAGGAGCTAGAAGCGATGTATTTTTTGCGCAAGTACAGGACAATGAAAGGGAGGTACTATGGCTGAGTGGGGAGGTCGAAGGAAGGCTGTACGGGAGGAGAAGGCGAGGCTCGAAGGAGCGGTTCGAGGTGAGTTCGTCTGCCGGTTCGCGGAGTGCTACAGGCAGGGCTGACAGGTCGCTTCAATGTACAGAACGACTTCGGCACCACTTCCAGCTCCCCATCGCCCGCTCCTCGTTGTCTCAGTAGGTCCGCCGGGACGACGGCTGGTCGCGCCGAGAGGCGTTCTCCGGTGTCCATCGAGGTCACAGCTGGTAGACAGCGAAGGTGCGTCTCCTTCCTCCCGTAATCTTCCCTCGACCTGTCGTCTTCGGCCGGCTGCAGCATTGACTTGAAGCCCCGTCGGCGCTCTTTATATAAGCTTTGAGAAGAAAGCTGACGTTTCTCCCGCGCTTCTTAGACTACAGCAGCTACTGAAGCATCCCTTTTTACCCAGCACTCGCCTCCACTCGCCTCTTCTTCCCCTACCAAGCGATCTCTCCCTTTCGCCTTTCGCCGAGAGGTGATGGCTGAGAGGGTGCGCGACGGGAGCGAGGGCTTCGGTATCGGTAGAAAGCTTTGCAACACGCTTGATTTCCCAGAGCCTTGGATACCCAGCGCTCCTTGGCTCGGCTATCCAGCGCTCCCTGGCTTGCGAGGGGTCTCGCTACGAAGGCAAGCAGCGAACTTTCGCCGCTCGGCGCACTGCCGACTGCTCTCTTCCCTTCTGCTCGCTTGTCAACCTCGTGCATCTGCGCCAACGTTTAAACAGACGGACGTGTTTATTTCGTTTCTACACAATCTACTGGGTACATCAAGTGTCCTTGTAAAGCTTTGAAATTGGCCCGACCGCGTTTTCGGCGCCGAAACCTCCAGTGTCCTTCTCGCTCCTCCCAGAGCCTAAACAATAATCGTACGCTCTTTGGTGTTGGTGTTGGAGACTTCTTGGGTAGCCCAGGCCTTGAAAATGCCGCCCATTTCCTCCTCCTCCTCCGGATGCTTCTTGGCGAGCCGGCGATAAAAGACCCGCTTGCCGAGCTTCCACGCCTCAACGAGGAGAATGAAGACAAGTACAGCGATGACGGGGACGGCGAGCTCCCAGGTGATGCTGGCGTGCTTCATGACGATCGTGTTGAGGCCAGGGATGTCTGCGAAGGAAGAAGGGCTCAGCTACGACACCTCTTGAGAGCTCAGAGATGCTAACATACAGATGAGAGGGAAGACTGAAAGGAATCCTCCGATGACCGACCAGAAAAGGAAGCGGTTGGTCCAGACGTCGCGAGCAAATTGGGTCCAGCGGCTGCGAGCCAAGGAAGGTGAGCTCGAGTTGGCAAAACGGCGAAGGCCGAGTAGCTCACTGGTGAGACTCGGGGTGCATGTTGAAGAAACTACGGCGCATGTCCATGACCTCGAAAGCGAGGAAGAGGCAAATCCAGGTCATGCAGGCTGAGAAAGGCGAAAGAGATTAGCTTCGGCGCCGAGGATCGCAAGATGAGAAGTTGCTCACCGAAGGTAGCAGAGCGAGCACGGAAGACGAGGTCGGATCCGTCTCCAGTGGTGTTGTTCGAGTCGACTGTGAAAGGGGAGAAAGATCAGCTCGGGCAGCTCGGTCGAGACAGAGCGAAACGACTCACTTCCGAGGTTTCCATCCCCGAAGCCCCAGACGATGACGGTGAAGGTAGCAAGGTTGCACGCCGCTCCAAAGAGGCCGTAGACGACAATATCGATGAGGACTTCGGGCGTGAAGATTCCGACCTTGAGCTGAGAAGGAGATCGTCGAAGTCAGCTTTCAAAGGTTAAGGGGTCCGCGAGACAACGTACGTTGTGAGGCTTGCGGTGTAGGATGTCGGGAGAAGCGCGCTCGGCGCCCAGACCCATGGCCGGGAAAGCAGAAGTGATCCTGCGCGAAGGGAGAGAGAGGGTCAGCGAAGCTCAGCGCCGAGTGAACCCCTTCAGCTCGTTGAACAGGTTCCAGAGCCCAGGCCCTGTACGCGATCCGATGAGAAAGTCGCGGATAGCTCACATGATGACCCAGAGAATCTCGATGGGCGCCAGAGGGAACACGGATAGGTCGTTGACGTCCTTGAAGCTGAGGCCGACGAGCAAGACGAGAGCCTGCATGACATTTCCTGCCAAGAGATGCAAAACGAACTTCTTGATATTGTCGACTAAAAGGTAGAAGAAGGTCAGCAAGACCTCTGGAGGACTTCAAGGATCGAGGCGGGGGGAGCCCAGGTAAGGGAGGGCGTGAGAAGGCAAACTCACACATGCGACGGCCTTCCTCAATGGCGTTGAGGATGGAAGCAAAGTTGTCGTCGGTAAGAACGATATCCGAGGCGCTGTTGATGCAAGATGAGAGTCAGCGCAAGCTCGCGGCCGAAGAGGGCAGATCGCCGAGCTCACTCTTTGGCGACATCACTGCCGGCCTGTCCCATGGCGATGCCGACGTCAGCGCGCTTCAGCGAAGGAGAGTCGTTGACTCCATCTCCAGCTGTGGAAAAGCAAGAAGGTCAGCTCTGCAGCGAAGCGACGAGGAAGGGCTGCGCTCACTCATGGCGCAGAAGGCCTTGCGACGGTGAAGAGCGTCGACCATGCGAACCTTAGTGTGAGGAGCACAGCGAGCGACGACCAGAGGTAGAAGAGGAAGAGCGTCGACTTCATCGTCGGAGAGCTTGTCGAATCTGCGAAGACGAAGATCAGCTGCGAGCTCGCAACGATCGCCGAGCCTCGAGAAAACTCACTGAGCGGCGGTCATGACCATGGCGTCGGTGGACTCTTTGGAGAGGGTGTTCATGGTACGAGGAAGGATCCCGACTTGAAGAGCGATGGCGCGAGCGGTGGCAGCATGGTCTCCGGTTAGCATGTGAACCTGGATGCCGGCGTGGTGGCAGCGACGGACGGCTCCCTGAGTCTCGGGGCGAGGAGGGTCTGTGAAGAGGTAGAGTGAGTTCAAAGACATCGCTCAGGAAGCTTCGAAGCGGAGACACTCACCGTAGAGACCGACGAGGCCGTGCAAGATCATGCTATCCTCGACCTCGGCCCTTCCGGGCTCGCCTTCCTGCGCGGTCCAGCTCTTCTGAGCGAGACCGAGAACGCGAAGTCCCTGCTCGGCAAGAGCCTCGACGTTGGCGAGGATAGTCTTCTCCATCGCCTCGTCGAGGGGAACGAGTCCCTCGGCGGTCTGAACCTGAGTGCAGGCGTCGATGATGCGCTCGACGGCGCCCTTCATGAAGACAAACTGCTTCCTGTTGATGAAGAAGAGTGAGCAACGAACAGGTCGAGCGAGGAAAGAGCCACGCACTCGTCCGAGTTCCTCTTGTAAATGACCGACATGCGCTTGAGATCCGAGTCGAAGGGGTACTCTTGCAGTTGAGCTGTAGAGCGAACGAGGGTCAGAGAGGGCTCGGAAGAGGAGCAACGGAAGGAAAAAAAGCTTTTGAACTCACTCCACTTGGGCGAGTCGCCATCCGTGTGGCTCTGCCTTCCCCAGCTGAAGCGATGGGCGAGGACTTGAATCGCGCACTCTGTAGGATCTCCACGCGCCATCCATCCCTCGTCTCCCTTGAAGACCTTGGCGACGTTGCACATGCTGGCGATGTTGAGAAGAGACTCGAGGGGCGCGCCGTGCTGTTGGAGAAGCTCGTCGCCAGTGGCAGCCGTCGGTGGAGTCGGAGGCGAATCGCCGCGCTGGCGGTTGGACTCGCGGTCGGCCTGCTCGGCTGGCGATTCGGTGGTGAAGGAGAGGTCGCCCTCGGTGGGGTTGAAGGGATCGTTGGACTCTCCGACGAGGACGGTACCGCGCGAGGGAATCCATGCCGCCTTGCAGACCATCTTGCCTGCGACAGGAGGGGCGCGGTCAGTGAGGCTGTTCACAAGTACAACAAGTCCGAGGAAGCGAGAGCAAAGACGTACCTTGCGTGAGGGTTCCAGTCTTGTCCGAGCAAATGTCGGTGACGGCGCCGAGCGCCTCGAGTGAGTCGAGCTTGCGAACGATAACGTTACGCTGAACCATGGCGCGAGTACCGCCGGCGAGGGTGATAGTGAGGACGACCTGTTCAAGGAGAGCAGGTCAGCTCTTCGGCTCGGTGAGAGTACGAGAAGAAAGAGAAAGAGACACGCACGACGAGCGAGGCAGGAATCATGGCCAAACCGGTAGCGATGGCATACAGGATGATCTCCTTCGAGGTTCCCCACGAGTTTGCTGCGAAGCAGAACATGGCAAAGATGCCGGCGATACCGAAGAGTCCGATGGCGAGCCAGGAGAGGGTGCGCTGAAGAGGTGTGCCGACGTTGGTGCCCAAGAAGGAGCCGATGATGTCCCATACGGTGAGTCCCCACGCCGAGACGTAGCGATGCCAGGGAGCATGACCGTCGTCGTTCTTGCGGACCTTGCGAACGCGAGTGTCTCCTCCCCGAAGCGATTCGGCGATGGAGCCAATCTCGGTCTTCATGCCGATGGCGACGACGATGCCGGTGGCGCGTCCCTTGGTGACGGTGCTCGAAGTGTAGGCCATGTTGATGCGGTCTGTACAAGGATCAGCTTGCTGGACGTACAGTACGCGGGACGAGACTAGAGCTCACCTCCAACTCCGACGTCGCGAGGGTCGAAATCGCCGGTCTTGCTATCCCAGCTCGCGCCGACGTCCTTTGCGACGGGAAGAGACTCTCCAGTAAGAAGCGCTTCGTCCGTCTCGAAGTTCATAGCCTCGACGAGGCGAAGGTCGGCGGGCACAACGTCACCTTTTGCGAACCGAAAGTCAGCGTTCGAGCTCGTTGATGGGCTCAGAGAAGCAAAGAACGCACCAGTCTTGACCTCGACGAGATCACCAACCACTACTTGAGGCGAAGGGACGGTCACGGACTTGGCATCGCGGATGACTTGAGCGTTGGGCGAGGCGAGCGAGCGAAGGGAATCCATCGTCTTTGCGCTGCTGTACTCCCTGCGAAGCGATACAGGTTGTCTCTGTTAGCTCTGTTAAGTCTTGGAAGATGATCGAGATGGCGTACTGCATGAAACCGACGGTCTTGGGCGTGGAGTTTAGGTCAGCTTGGCTCGCCCGAACACAGCTCGGCGGGCGCCTAGCGACTCACGACATTGATGAGGATGACAGCGCCGATGACTCCGCCCTCGATCCACGACTGAATACCGAGAGATACAGCAAGGCAGATGATGAGGACGAGGATCATGGCGTTGAAGATCTGGGCGGCGAGAATGCCCCAAGGAGAGACTCCGCCACCGCCGCTGAGCTGGTTAGGACCATCGCGGGCTTGCAGAGCAGCGACTGCATCCGAGTGAAGACCGTTCTCTGGGTCGGTTTTGAGCTTGGTCGCGGTTTCGTGGACTGATAAGAGGAAGAAGGGCGTTTCGTCGGCGAGAGTGGAGTCCGAGTTGGTCTTTGCGAGCTTCTCGGCGTCCTGTGTCGTCTTGGGAAGACTCATTGAGTGAAGGATGAAGAGGTTTAGTGATGACTAGGAAGCCAACCTTGGTTGCGACGGGCGTCGGGCGAAAGAGTCCAGTGAGGTGACGACCTACTTGGTGTCTTGGCGCGAGGTCTTGGGCGCCTTTCCGACTCGGTGCCGACGTGCACATCCTCTCCCGGCTCGCCCACTCTCTTACACAATCCCCCGCGCCCAGCCTCGGCAACCTGCCATGGCAGAGGCAGCTCGGCCAGGGACGTTTTGGGTACGGCTCGGCGAGCGAGAATGAACCACGGAGCTGCGAGCCGCTGCCTGCCCCGACAGCCGTGCGGAAGCAAAGCGAGGGAGAGATGACAATACCAGCATCACGTGCCTCTGTATCTGACCCAGCGAGCGAGCAACGCCATCCCTTTCCACTTGAAGAAGGCTTGGGCTGTGTCTCAGCGCTCCTTCGATCTTCCTCCGCCCGCTCTACTCGTTTTGCCTTGCCCCCCCACACGTCGCCTACGACCGTCTGTAGCGCATCAGAGCAGGTGAGCCACCGTATCCTCGCCTCGAGTCGAGCGCCAGCCCAGCAGCCTCTCTCAAACTCCGCTGCTGCTCCTTCGACTCGAAGAAACGCTGGGATGATGACGCCCGAGTTGCCAGCGGAGCCGGGAGGCGTTCGAAGGAGCAGTAGGCAGCGTATGAGCAGCAGGGTCGGGTTGAGATGCACTCGAAAGACGAGAAGAGGCGGAAGAGAAGGGCGGGCGGCTCACACGACTGGGAGAAGAGTGGAGAGGGGGAAGGGGGCAGGCCTGCGGGGTGTGGAGTTCAGCTGCTGTGGAGGAGAGCAGCTGTCGTACAGCAGAAGGAACTCGCTATTCGGACGTAGCTGATCAAGGAGGAGGAGCAGCGACGGTCGGCGTTGGGAGCAGCTCAGCTCACCTCTCTCTTCGCTCGTGCTCGTCGTAGGCGTCAGAAATGCCACCGAGGATCTATCTGCTGCGCCATGGGGAAGCACTACACAAGTGAGGTGGACTCTATCTTTCGCCGAAGATGTAGCTGACCCTCGGCGCTCGCAGTGTCCAGCCCGAGGATCACTCAATCCCAGATCCCGTCCTCACACCGGTGCGTGGCTGCCTGGAACTCGCTGTATAGGTAAAAAGATTGCTCACGCTCCTTCTCGCCTCTCGCAGAAAGGACAGCTGCAAGCGCTAGGCGTCCCATCAACTTACTCGGTCTTCTTCGCCTCGCTCGACTACAAGACGACCGTCATCCTCACTTCTCCCTTCCGTCGATGCATGCAAACCACCCTCGCCGCCTTTGCCTCGGTCCTCCCACCCGTCGCCATCAATCCGACGCCCCTCATCATCCTTCCTCAGCTGCAAGAGTGCGGAAAGGAGCCCTGCGACACGGGCAGCGAGCTCGAGTCGACCAAGGCCATGTTCCCGCAAGGTGAGCAAGCTTCTCATCGCGTTCGTCAGTCTGAGCTCACCCTCCACTCTAGACTTCCTCGACTGGAGCAACTGCACCGAAGGCTGGAACTCGAACCAAGGTTTCTACGAAGCGACCGAGCCGAAGCAGCAAGAGCGGGCCAAGTGGGTGCGGCGGTGGTTGCGGGATTGCAAGGCGGAGAAGGTGGTTGTAGTGTGCCATCACGGCTTCCTGCGGAGGCTTACCAAGACGCCTCCACTCGGCGCTCTTTGGCCCAACGCCGAGTTGAGGGAGTATGAGTTTAGAGATGCATCGGGAGAAGATGAGGAGGCGGATATTGTCAAGGTTATTAACCCTGTGCTGTAACTTATTCAGTATTCTGTGCCAGCTCTCTGTGGTGTGGCTGGGCGACAACGTTGCTCTTCGCCGAAGCCTCTTAACGCCGATCCTCGCTGGAGCTGCTTCGGTGGTGTTCTTTTGACGCGAAAAGAGTTCTGGAAAGGAGGTTGAATCGAACTCAGGCTAAAGACCTACAGCAGAATTCGATGGTCACCGATTCCCTCGCCTCGCTTCCTATTGCAGCCTTACGAAGCATTTCTGAGTCGCTCTCAAATTTCCTTTTTGGATCCCTGAACGACCTCCACATCTGAACGACCTCCACATCCGCAGAAGTTCAAAACCGACGTCACGCGGTCAACCAGCAAGGACCAGCTCAACATCGGCTTCCGCTCTTTGCTTCCTTCCACACACTGCTCTCGCAGCTCCCCCACCTCACCTCCAACTCAACATGTCCACCTTTCCCGCGACCTACAAGGCGGCTCGCATCCACGCTGCCGGGGAGAAGTTTGTCATCGACGATGTCGATTGGCAGGATCCCCAGCCCGGTCAGATCGTCGTCAAGGTCATTGCATCCGGTGTCTGTCACTCGGACAGTATCGTCACTGGCGGCCTGATGGGTGTGACCTTCCCTCGTACGCCCGGACACGAGATCATCGGTAAAGTCGTCGCTGTGGGCGAGGGAGAGAAGACTTGGAAGATCGGACAGCGCGTGGGAAGTGGATGGCATGGAGGTGAGTCTGTTTCCTAGCTTCATGTCAGAGCTCAGCTGACCCACTCCCCCTTCCATCCCCGAATTCGCTCTTCAGGACACTGCTTTGACTGCAAGTCGTGCCGTAAAGGAGACTTTGTGACTTGCTCGAACGAGAACAGTGAGTAGCGTCCTTTCGCACTACCCACACCTCACCACACCACTACGAAGCGCCGCTGACCCTTCTTTCTCTCGCAGTCAACGGTGAGATTCGGCGTTGGCTCGCTTCCAGCTCTCTGCTCTGACTGACTGACTGGGTCCCAATAGGCATCATCACTGATGGAGGACACGCTGAGTACGCTACCCTCCGCTCCGAGGCCGTCGCTAGCATTCCAGATGAGATCAGCTCGGCCGAAGCGGCGCCCCTCCTTTGTAAGGTCTCTCGTTGCCCGGTTTTGGCTTGCAACTCGAGCTGATCTCTCTCCATAGGTGCTGGAGTTACTGTTTACAACTCGCTGAGGCACATGGACATTCACGCGGGAGACGTAGTGGCCGTGCAGGGAGTCGGGTACGTCTTTGCCGAACCTTTTCCTCTCGTCTCCGCTGATGACCTCTCCTCTGCTTCACCAGAGGACTCGGTCACCTCGCCATTCAATACTCCCGTGCCATGGGCTACCGCACCGTCGCCCTCTCCCGCGGCCCCGAGAAGAAGGATCTCGCCATGGAGCTCGGCGCGCACGATTACCTCGACTCCGAGTCCACAGATGTTGTCGCGGAGCTTCAGAAGATGGGCGGTGCAAAGGTGGCTGTAGCTGTAGCTCCTAGTGGGAAGGTTATCTCCTCCCTCATCCCTGCCCTCGCCGTCGAGGGACAGCTCCTCGTCCTCGCCGTCGCCGACGATCTTACGATCCCCATCGGTGCGTTCGCCTTATCATCTGCACTTGGGACCCTTCTCCACTCTTCACTCTCTGCGCTGGGTGCTCGTGCTCGGAGCCCAACTGACCTCTTTCTGCCGTCCTACAGTGCCCATGGTCCAAAAGCGCCTCTCGGTTCGAGGCTGGCCGTCGGGTACTGCAGCGGACTCGGAAGATGCGATCGCCTTCGCGCAGACCGCTGGGGTCCATTGCTACATCCAGAAGTACTCGCTCGACCACATCAACGAGGCTTTCGACGCCATGATGAACAACAAAGCTCGCTTCCGTGCTGTCATCACCTTTGACGAGTAGAAACATCAGACCTTAGTTGGATTGTAAATACACACAGTGCAGTCATCAGACCAGCCCGCGTCGCCTCGGATGCTCGCGAAGAAGCGAAGAAGCCCCGGCGAGCGTACGCCGAAGGGCAGGCTTGGATCTGCTCTTGCCCTTCTTGCCCTCGGTACACTGTAACAAGGTCATCGCGGTGCCTGCGGCTCTGGTTGGTAGCTGGGCTCCCTCCACCGAGCTCTCTCTGTCCTCCTGGCCTGGTGTCCCCGCGCTTGCTGAGCGTGAGTGCTTCGGCGATAGGCTTGCGGGCCGCTGATGAGGGAGGGAAGGGTTCTCGGGGTCCAAAGGTCGAGAATGAATCGCATACTCTGCAATCTGTACGTAGAGCGAGCTTATATGCAAGACTCGAGGAAGAGCGTGCTGCAACCGTTCGGCGAAGGCAGCTCTGAGAATCACGGCTCGGTCGAGCTAGCGAAGTTGCAGAGTCGCTCGAGACGAGCGCAAAGACCACACTGATTGATTCCTGCAATGCTAGTGTAGGCCGTCAGCTGCACTTGCACTTACCTCATCCCTCCGCCTCAAGCGACGCGCGTCGCCTCACTTCGCTCTCTCCCTTCTTCTCTCTCTCTCTCCAACTCAGCTACAGAAACGATGACTTCTCAAGGCGCCAAGCTATCCAACTACACGGGAGCACCCCAACAGCGCTCCTTCAACCCTTACTCTGTACGTCTCTAGCTCTACAGCTGGCCCTCCTCAAGCTGACGCACTCGCTTCTCGCCTGCAGGACAACGGAGGTGCGCCTGTCTCCCTACAACTCCTCAGAACCTCTCGCTCATCTCTCTGATATTCTACAGGTACCATTCTCGCCATTTCGTCAGAGAACTTTGCCATCGTCGCAGCCGACACTCGACAATCCGAGGGCTACTCGATTCAGACTCGTTACGCCAAGAAGTGCTTCCAGTTGACCGATGAGGTCGTCATGGCCGTGGTGGGATTCCAGGCGGACGGTACAGCGCTGGCCAAGAGGGTCAAGCAGAGGTTGGAGGTGAGTTACAGCGCCTGAGCAAGCGGGAGGGGTGACGACGCTTGAGCTGGTGTGGAAGCTGGAAGCTGGGAGGTACAGACGCGCATTGCGGTTCAGCTTGTACTCCTGCAAGAGTGCAGGCTGGGCTGCTCGCATACAGCTCGGCGCGGAGCAGGGGTCCTGAGAAGAGCGCTGGCGACGCTCTCCTCAAACTCACGCATCCAGCCTACTCACGGGCATTGTGGGTGGGCTGATCTGCTTGATCTCCGAGAAGGCTTCGTAGCTCTATCTCTAACGTGCCCGTTGGAGGCTGCTTCAGCCCGCGGATTAGCAACTCGTCGAGAGCTGGGTGTTGCGCTGAGCGCGATGCTTGGGCTCGGTCGCCAGGGCGCTTGTCCTGGGCAGCATACAACACAGGCAAAGTAGGACTGAAGCATTTCGAGTGTGTGTTTGCTGGAGCAGCTTAGCAGCTCGGCGTCGACCGTTGGGAGCTGGGCGATGCTGCTCGCTCGCTTCTGTTGTGTTGTCAAGCTGGCAGGCCGCCGCTTTGGAGGGCAGTCTTGTATCAGTCGATGTAAGGCTGCTCCCTGTGGGTTGCTAGTTGCGGACTCCAGCACCTTTCGCCAACCAATCCTCCGCCGAACCTCGCTGACCCTCCCTCCTCCCCTCCCTTCCTCTGCTGCGTCGCCCTCTCTCTCTCTCCTCGCCACCTTCTCCAACCTTCCGCTGGATCATTCACAACTCGTCAGTGGTACTACCACACCCACTCGGAGGTCCCTTCGCTCGCTTCGATTGCCCGGATGGTCCAGACGATGCTCTACGGCAAGAGGTTCTTCCCCTACTACTCACATGTCATTCGTACGTTGCTTTGCTTGTGCTAGGATTCCTGCTAGCCGCTTCCTTGCGGCTTGACGGATGGGGAGAGCTTCGTTCTTCCTTCGGCTTTGTTTCGGTCGCTGACCTTCACCTGTCTCTCTCTTCCTCACCCTCACCCTCCTCGCTCCTACTCTCGCTATCCTATCTTGCTATCTCACCCATCAGTCGGAGGTATCGACCGCGACGGAACCGGCGCAGTCTACTCGTTCGACCCCGTCGGTTCGTATGAGAGGGAGAGTTGTAGGGCCGCTGGAGCCGCGCAGAGTCTGGTGCAGCCCTTCTTGGACAACATGGTGCGTTTTGATCTCTCATCCTAGACCTTCGTCGGCGGTGGTCTCTTCACCACTCGGCGAACGCGACCGACCGAGCGTAAAACGCCCGAACCCTTGCTAACTCGCTCCCCTCCACTTCAACAGGTCTACTCCAAGAACCAGTCCGCCGACCCGAATGTCGCGCCTCTGCCCAAGGGCGTGCGCCCCGTCCTTCCCATGGAAACCGTCCTCTCGCTCGTCGTGGACGCCTTCACCGGCGCTACTGAGCGGCACATCGAGGTGGGAGATGGGTTGCAGATTTGGACGATCGTGAAGGGAGAAGGTGCCAAGCTGAGGGAGTTGCGTGAGTTGTCCTTGCCGAGCAGGGGACAGAAAGGGAGCGACCGAGCTGAGCTGACTGCTTTTCCCGATTCTTCCGCACAGCGCTCAAGAGGGATTGAGAAGAGAGGAGGAGATTTGTACACCATCCAGCAACATTGAAGGCAGTTTTCACCCACCCTTGAAGGCTTTGAGCTTCGGTCACGGCGAAGGAGCATGCCAACTTCGAAGCCAGAGAAGTGGCTGCGACTGAATGCCGTACAACAACTCGACTTGAGCCACTCTGTAGCTTCAGAAAAGACATTTCTGCCCTGCTGTCCATTCTGTAGCCCATCAAGTCGACATCCGGAGACGGCCTCTCCGCCAACCGGCTCGACTTAAGCGGAGCTGAGCCTCGCGCGTTGCTTGGCTTCCTGCCGTGCTCTGTTCGTTCGCTCCAGCTCAGCCAAGCAGCGACTTTCGACTCATCTACAGACTTTCAGCAAAGCAAACCGCCCAAAGCACCATGTCCAAGCAACTCTCCCTCTCGCCCTTCTCTCCTCCCTCGCCGACGCTCGCGCATCTCAACCGGGTGTTTGCGAGCTACAGCGGGCAGGACAAGGTATTCATGCTCATGGCCTGTACGTCTCTTTGCTTTCTGCTCTTCCATCTCCCTCGCAAGTCGGAGCAGAGCGCTGTTTCGAGTTGCGGGGAGGGGAGGGAAGCTTCGCGCTGAGCTGACCATGTGGCTCTACAACAGATGGCGCCAAGGTGATGGATTTCGGACTGAGGCATCCTAGTGTCAGCACCAAGAGCAGGAGGGACCTCGCCGAGAGGGTGAGCAAGTTGGGAGCGTTGATTGGGGATGCTCGAGTGCTGTACGTTCCTCTCTTTCCCTGCTTCCTGGCGTACGTTGACGAGATTTTGATGCTACGACGACAACAGCTACCGCCTCTTCGGCCTCTTCCCCATCCTTCAATGGGCTCAATCCCTCAATGACCCAGCGTCGGCGCCCAAGGACAAGTGGTTGAGGATCATCAATAAGGCCCAGGTGTGGAGTATGTTGATGTACTACCCTATGGAGCATTACTGTGAGTCTCAGCACGACAAACGGGAGGAAGGAGCGGAGAAAGAGCTGACCGAGGCTTCGGCGGAACAGACTACCTCGCTGGAAAGGGAGTATTCAAGGCCAGTGCTAAGAAAATTGGAGATGTGAGCTTTCAGTCATCTGTTCGCCTCCGCTCTGGATTCGCTGGACCGCTCCGCTGACCAATCCTCCTTTCCCACCCCTTCACCTGACCGAGCAGCTCGCTATCTGGTCCTGCCGCTTCTGGGCCGCCTATGTCGTTCTGTGCGTCTTCCTCTCTTCTACTCCTCCTCTTCTCCTCTCCTCTCCTACAAACCCCTACTGACCTCTCTGCCACCTCACAGCCAAGTCGCCGCCAACCTCCGTTCGCGCGCCCTCCTCACCCGCGCCCGGGTCGCCCTCGCTCAAAGCCGCAAGACCAAGCTTCAGGCTGTCGAGAGCGTCACCAAGGAGGACGTCGAGGTTGAGAAGAGGGAGAACAAGAGGATCGAGGCTGAGAGCGAGAGGTTGAACCGAGACGCTTGGGTCCAGGCGGGCTACTTGCCGTTGACTATGCATTGGTGAGTGGTCGGTTTCTATTTCCTTTTATAAGCTCTCCCCCTCGAGCCGAGCTCCTGTTCGCCCCAAACTGCCCTCGACGTCGCTCGGCGCTCGGCGGCGTTCTCCCCTTCTCCCGCCGTTCTCGCGCGCAGAGCGTGCCACGCTTCCACCTTACCTTCATCCACTCTCTGGAATATGCAACAAGCTCACTATCATATGTCCGCGCGCTGACTCGCTTCCCTCTCTCCCTGCCTTTCCCCTCCCCTTCCTCGTTCCCCTCCCTCCCTTCCTCTCCCCTCACCCCGACCGCAATCTTGACAGGTCCATTCCCGGTGGCCTCCTCCCCGACCCCGTCTACGTCGGACTCTGTGGCTCGCTCGCCGCTGTGCATGGGCTGATTGGAGTGTGGAAGGGGACCGCTTGAAGCAGGCTGAGGGTTTGAGCGGCGAGTTTGCGACGGGCGAGGAGAGGCGGGACGGGCGAGGAGAGGCGAGGACGGTAGAAAGGAGGAGACGTGTAAGATTTGTTGTGCGGTATGGCGTGCTGTGCACCTGAGCAGAGTTTGCAGGAGAGGAGCAAATGAGGCTCGGCGAAGGCGGAAGCCATTCGGCGAAGATTCTGGTCAAGCGTGGGGGTCTTTGCGGCTGGCGCTGAGACTCGGCGTAGTTGTTGGGAGTTGCAAGGAGCCTTTTGTATGTAGCGCGAGGATCTAGTGCAGCTGACGGGCGTGAACTGAGATGATCGCGGAGGGCGGGGGGGGTAGAACTCTGTACTTGTCAGGCTGGTCTTCGTTTCTCTCAAAAGGACGTGTACCGTACACCTTTTCACTGCTGTAAGCCTGAGTTTCTCTCTCTTGAAGCCTCTACAGAAATTCGGAGCTGTGGCAAGGGGCAAGGGGCGCGAGCGGGCACTAAGCGAGAGGGGCCATGGCTGCGCCGTCCGTCCGCCATCCGCGCGTCCGCCTGCTTGACGGCTGTTTCCCTCTTGCTTTCCTCCCACCTTCTTGTCCCCTTGTCCCCTTGGCTAGACTGTCGACCTACAGCCTCGGCGAATGCGCTGAAGCCACTTGCCTGCCGCCTCCCGTTCAACCCTCCGATCTGGATTCTCTGGAGCAGGAGCAGCAATTTCCGAGCTCGTTCCCCGCATTTCAGTGTCAAAGAGGCGAGAGCGCGTCTCTTCTCTTGCTCCTGCACTTCATCTCGCACTTCGCTACAGCAACAACTTCCAGCACACCATGTCTATCGACGATCAACCCATCGAGTCCCGAGTGGACGTTCTCATCATCGGCGCTGGACCTGCGGGTGTCATGGCGGCCGACATGCTGGCACGGTACACGGCTCAAGGCCTCAGCTGTAGGATCATCGACAAGCGTAGCGCCAGCCTTGACAACGGTGAGCTCGAAGCGCTTTTGTGGAGACGACGCGTTCGCGGAGGCAGAGCACTGACGAGCTTCTGATGGGGTGCATCAATCGCAGGACAAGCCGACGGACTCAACTGTAGGACATTGGAGATTTTCGAGAGCTTGGGATTCGTAGAGAGCATCGAGAAGGAGGGATCGCGTATGGTAAGTCGCTTCCGGACTTCTTGCGACATGACGAAAGGTCGCTGACAGCCATACATACCTACAACACAGTCCGAGATCAACTTCTGGAACCCTTGCCCCGAGACCGGCCGTCTCGTTAGGACTGGAAAGATGTAAGTGAGCGTCGACGCCGAGCAGGGAGATCCAGCCACTAATTCTCCGCCAACAGCCCCGACACCATCCCTGGCCTTTCGCGTTTCCAGCAAACCATTCTGCACCAAGGTAAGCTTCCTCCGAGTTACCCCTGAAGTACATGACTGACCTCGAGCGCATCGAACAGGCCGCATCGAGGCTCACCTCATCGCCGACGCCGCTGTACGTCCTCTCTTGCTCCGCTCGCTTCGACCTGCTGCTCACGCTCTCTACCGAAATCAATAGAAACACTCCGATGGTGCCATCATCCCCGAGCGAGGCGTCCTCCCCGAGGCTCTCGAGATGGACGAGTCGCTCATGTCGGATCCTTCGGCTTACCCCATCAAGGTCACCCTCCGCCACCTCAGCGAGGAGGAGTCGAACCCGGATGGTCTGACTCAGAACGGCGCTACCAGGAGTGGACTCTTCAGGAGTTCCCTGGTCAGTGCAGAGGAGGAGGAGAAGCTTTAGTGAGTCCACTGCGCCGAGTCCGAGATCGAGATGAATAGAGCTGACCTCGTTCTTCGACGAGCAGCAAGAAGAAGGAGCAACCAGTCAAGAAGGAGATCGTCTCAGCCAAATATGTCATTGGCTGCGACGGAGCTCACTCGTGGACTCGCCGAACTCTCGGCATCAAGATGATTGGCGAGCAGACCAGTGAGTAGCTTCCCTCCTTCTCAAGCTTCTGTAGGTGTCTCTGACCTTCGCCTCGACATACAGACTACGTCTGGGGAGTACTTGACGCCGTCCCCATCACCAACTTCCCCGACATCCGCGCTCGATGCGCCATTCACTCGGCCAACGCTGGCTCGGTCATGGTCATTCCTCAGGAGCGTGATCTCGTCCGCCTCTACATCCAGCTTCCAGTGCAGGTGAGTGGACGAAGTTTGTTGGAGTGATGTGAAGAATGAAAGAGCTGACACCTCGGCTCGACAGGTCAAGCCCGGAGAGTACCTCGACCGCTCCAAGGTCACGCCCGAGTCGATCCTCGCCACCGCTCGCGCCATCCTGCACCCCTACACTCTCGACACCGAGCTGATCGAGTGGTTCACTGGTGCGTTTGTTCCTTCTCCCCTGTTCGCCACTTCGTCGCTGACCTCTCGACGCTCGCAGGGTACCACATCGGCCAACGTCTCACCGAGTCCTTCACTCCCAACAACCGTGTCTTCCTCGCTGGTGATGCTTGCCACACTCACAGCCCCAAGGCTGGTCAGGGAATGAACACTTCGATGCAGGATACCTTCAACTTGGCTTGGAAGAGTGAGTTCTCGGCGCCGAGGCCGACCTTTCCTCGAGCTGACCTTCTGCTCTTGCCACTCGCAGTCGGACACGTCGTCACCGGTCTCGCAAAGCCTGAGCTACTTGAGACATACTCCCTTGAGCGTCAAGTTGTCGCGAAGACCCTTATTGATTGTGAGCTTAACCAGCTTCTCGATTTCTCAAGCGCCGAGCTGATTTGCCTCTCTCCACAGTCGACACCAAGTTCTCCAAGCTCTTCAGTGGCAAGCCTGCCTCCAAGGATGACTTGGACGAGGGTGTGTCGCTCACCGAGTTCAAGGACGTCTTCGCTACCGGTGCGTTAGCGTCTCCCAGTCACTCGGCGCCGCCTCTTCTCTGACCTTCAATACCCGCACAGGCAACCTCTTCGCCGCCGGCATGTCTATCTCCTACGCTGGCAACCTCATCGTCGCCCGTCCCGACGGCACCAGCAGCATCAAGTCCCGCCCCGAGCTCGCCTCCAAGCTCGCTGTCGGAGAGCGCTTCTTCTCGGCTCAAGTAGTCAACGTCGCTTCGGCTACCGCTGATCAGCTCACAACGAGGATGCTCACCAATGGAGCGTTCCGTGTGCTCGTCTTTGCTGGCAATGTTGGGGAGGAGAAGGCGATGCAGAGGTTGGAGAAGTTGGCCGAGTACCTCGATGGCGAGGAGAGCGTTGTCAGCAAGTACACGCCCAAGGGAAGGTCGAGGTCATCAGTCATTGATGTCATCACTATTCGTGGGTACTTGTTGCTTTTCTGTAGAGCAGCAAGAAGCTGACTCGCCTTTTCTCGCCTGAAACAGACTCCTCCGACCGCCTCGCTCTCGAGCTGTACGACTTCCCTCAACCCTCCATCTTCCCCTCCAACGATCCCCACAACGCTTACAAGAAGGTCTACGTTGATGCGCCTTCTTGTGAGTCGTCTCTTGGCTCTTCTCTGGCTTGAGCGAGCGCTGACCTTCCTTGTCTTTCAGACCACCGAGGCGACGGCAAAGCCTACGAGGCATACGGTATCTCCAAAGAGGAAGGCGCTATCGTCGTCGTTCGTCCTGATCAATGTTCGTACCTCCCTTCTCTCTCATCTCTCCTTCTGTGCTGACTTCTCTCTCGCTCCAGACGTCGCCCTCATCACCTCCCTCGACGACACCCCCACTCTCGACGCCTACTTCTCTCAATTCCTCGTCCCCGCCGCTCAGGGCTCGCCAGCAAAGGATATCAAGCTCCTCGCCCCGCCCGACTGGAGCAAGGTTGCGAAGGTCGACATCTCGCACTCGTTCGCCGTCAAGGAGAGGGAGCCTGCCGAGGAGAAGGCGGCTGTGGTTTGAGATGGGGCTTCGAGGAAGAGGAAGGAGTGGGGACTTGGTCGAAGCATATTTTGTAGTCTGGATCCTCCCATGTATTTATGAGCAATTCCAAGCAGTTCCAAACTCACTCTCTGTCTTTCTCGGAATCGCCGAAGTCCCGAGAAACGAAATGCTGTACAGCTGATCCAGGTCGAGTTGCGAACATGATTCAGAGGGATTTCTATGCCGAACGGCGCGAGCTACTGTAGTACACAGCGCCACAAGATGGGCCTCGCTGGACCACGAGCAGTCTTCATCGCCGAACTGACGAAAGAAACCCGTCTCAAGCGGCTTGAGGAAGTGTGAGATCATTCTGTAGTATCTCAAAAAAGGGAGGCTGCATGCTTGTCACCCTACATAGAATTCTCCTGTCCCTGCCAGCGCTAAGGCCGTGCGCCGAAGCAGCGTTGTCCTTCTCTTCCTGCCAGCTCGTTCCATTCGCACATCTCGTCTCATCTCCCGTGCACTCAATTATCAGTCGACCGCTCGGAGCCCATCACTTCACCTGCCACCCCTTCGCTCGAAGCAACACAGCGCGCGTGCTCGTCCGTCTTGGCCCAAAGACGTGAGAATGAAGGCGCTCCCTCCGCCCTCTTCTGCACCACGGCAGGGCTCTTCTAGAGCTTCAAAGCGTCCGCTACTGCTTCGTCTACTCGCTGTAGGCCTCCTGGTCGTACTGCTCGGCGTCGGAGCGAGGAGCATAAGGTTGAGCTGGCGCCTAGCTTCAGAGACGTCTGTAGCTCAGCCGGGTGAGTTGCAGAGCTCGCAGGCACTACTCGGATGTATACCAACCCCTTGGTGCTCCTACAGGACCCATCATCTCCCTCACCTCCTCTCCACTTCGGCTGCACACCACCCTTCCCCTCACCCTCAACTCGCTCCTGCGCCAATCCGTCCCTCCTTCTCTCATAACCCTGTACCTACCTTTCTCCGAGCCGTCGAACCCCCTCCCACCCATCTTCCACCACCCTCTCATTCGCACGACCTTTCTCTCACCCGAGGAGGATCTCGGACCCGCCTCCAAGCTCCTTCTCATCCTCCGCGAGCTCCTTCGCTCGCGCCAATTGGATCAGCAAGTGATCGTAGTTGACGACGACCATGTCTATACCTCCTCGCTTGTTGAGAGGCTCGTGGAAGGTTTCGCACGAGAGGGGAAAGGGGAGAGTGCAGTCGGCTTGAGGGGTTGGAGGGTGAGAGAGGATTGCAGGTGGGGCGTGGGACCGGATGACTATGAGAGGCATGTGGTGGAAGGGTGGAAGTTGGCAACCCCGTCCTACAGGGTTGGAGTGCTCACCGCGAATGAGGTGAGTTCAGCTTCGGCGCAGGCTCGGCGCTCGAAAGGTGCGCCAGAAGCTTCGTGAGAGCTTGACTGACAGCTCCTCGCACTCCTAGGGATATCTGGTCACCCCTCGCATGTTCTTACCGCCCTCAGCGCTGACGAGCGGAGATAGTAAGGAGGGCAGTCTCGCCGACCTTGCCCCAGTCCTCTCCTTCGCCCCTCCCGTACCGGTCGCCGGTCATCTCGTGGACGACATCTGGTGGGCTCTCATTTTTTCTCACTTCTCTCTCCTCGAGTCTCAAGCTGATTTGCTCTCAACGACCGCAGGATCTCGGGCCACCTGTCCTCCCTTTCGATCCCTCGCCTCGTCCTCTCCCTTCCCGCACCAATACCTCCATCACTCGACATCACACCTCCTCAACTTGCTTCTCCACCACCAGGCGACGCAGGAGGTAGTCCACTCGAGCAGCATCTCGCTTCGCACGGCTATTCTCGGTCCAAAGCCAACGACGAGGTCCTGAGGCACTTCAAACCGAGCTGGGCAGCCGAAGAGGGAGGGAACCTATGGTTCAATATGGATTTGCGGGAGAATAAGCGACATGAGGGCGAGGCGCAGTACGTGGGGTGGCCGAAGAGGGCTTGGTCGGCTTTGGCAAAGGGAGCCTTCTGGTGGAGGGAAAGAGGCTTGGGTGCTCAAAGGTGGGCGGCTTGATATTGTAAATAACGAGCTGTAACTTCTTGGAGATTGCCGACATTATTTGTCCGCACCCGAGATTGTTCGACGTGAAGGCGGTCTCGACATTCGGCGCTCGGCCACTTCCCAAGTCGACTTGGCCGCTCGTCGCTTCTTTGCTTCCTGCGCTTCACTCGCTTTTCCTCAACTACACGCTACCTCAAGATGACTCTCGCCGATTCCGACATCCCTAGCTCCAAGCTTTTCGACCTCATCAACGATGGCATTGGAAAGGTGCAGCTCGTCTCCCGCGTGCTCGTCGCCTCTCCCGCCGCCTCGGGCTTGCTGACCTTGTGTGCTCCCTCTCGCTGCTTGACCGAGCACAGATGAGTGAGGATGAGAAGAAGAAGAACGTGAGTACTCTTACACCTGCTGCGCTACAGCGTCAACGGCGCCTGTCACGTCGAAGACTCCCTGACGTCGCTGTGTCCTCCAGATCAAGAACGTCAATGGCATCTTCGAGATGAGGGTCAAGTCGGGCAAGAAGGAAGGTGTCTGGACTATCGACCTCAAGAAGGTGAGCTCTGCCCAGCCGCTACTCTGAAGGTAGCGAGCTGACCGCTTGCGCGTGTTATCGACGTCGCCGTTACTGCCGAGCAGGAGGGCAAGGTCTACGAGGGTCCTGCCAAGCCTAAGGCGGACGTCACCATCTCATTGTCGGACGAGGCTTTCGAGAACGTACGTGGAAGCTCGCTGTTCCCCTTGCTGGCGGAATTGGCTGACCCGCGCTCCCCTGCTCGCTCTCCAGCTGGCTTCGGGCAAGGCCAACGCTCAGAAGCTCTTCATGTCGGGCAAGATCAAGGTACGTCTCTTCCGCCGTTCCGTTCGCGCGTTACCGGACAAAGGCTGATCCTTGCTTTCGCGCTCGCAGGTCAAGGGCAACAGTACGCCTCTTTGCGCTCAAGAGGAAAGTACATACTCACTCTCTTCCTCACAGTCATGCTCGCTACCAAGCTGGACACTGTTCTCAAGGTGCGTCGTCGCCTCTTAGCTCGCTTCGCCGTCGCCCGAACGCCGAATTGACCCTCCTTCTCGTACAGGGCGCGCAAGCCAAGCTCTAAGCCGTCGAGTAGCTCAATACCTTCCTCTCTTTGCCCTGTAACGAATCAAACTCTCAGTAAATTGGCTTCGACTCAGCGCGCGCAAAGGACTCGCTAAGGAGCGCCGGCTCGGTTCGGGTTTCGCAACGAGAGCGGGATCATCTCGTCGTCGGGTGCACCATGCGTTACAGTTCGTATATTGCTGCTCATCCGGTATAGTAATAGCCGCTGATTGACTCAATCTTGAGGATCGCATCTTCGGTGGGAGGTCCTGCGCCGAAGTAAGGTGGTCAGCTTGTTGGACTCTCGCTCCGACCTCTCGGACTCACCTGCGCTCCATTGGGGATCTCCCTGCGCACGTCAGCGTCAAAAGTAGGTCAGCTCTGCATCCTTCGAAGCGGCAACAAGTTCTTGGCCGAAGTACACTCACGTTTGCCCACGAGTTGAAGAGCCACGGTCCTGGCTTGCTCGGCACATTCTCGGTGATGGTGGCGAGAGATTTTCCGTCGACCAAGAACTCTGTGCTCTCGGCTGTCCATAAGACGGTGTAGGAATGAAAGCCGGCCGAGGGATCGCCGAAGTCGTAGGGCACGTATTTGTTGGTCGAGGTGGAGCCGTGATTCGTGAACTCGAGGCCTGTACGTTTGGTAAGTGGAGTGAGGAGGCAGAGCGGTCAGATCGGGACGTGAACAAAGAGGGTAGGTAGGCGAAAGCCGAACCTGCTGGGACCCCATCCTCGAGGCCTTCGGTGATGTAGCTTGTCAAGATCTGAGGGGAGCAGGAGATCAGCTACTAAAAGTGACAAGAGCGTTGACTGAAACAGGCCGCGCCTCAATATCTGCAAAAAGGCGAGAGCAGGTCAGCGAGCGCCGAACGTCGAAGCCTCGCTCGAGGGCTTGAGACCCTTACCTATCTCTGACTCGTCGGACTGCAAGAGGAAAGAAGATAGATCAGCTTGCATGTACTTCAAAGGCGTAGAGAGAGCAACGAGAGCACCAGATAGTAGAAGAAGCTTCGGGACCGAAAAGAAAGGTTAGCTCGGCGCTGATTCTCGAGGGCCTGTCCTCCCGACTCACCCATGGCACACGCCGGGAACAGGGCTAGATCTCGCACGAGTAGTAATTTGACCAAAGAGGATGTTGTCGACCACTGCGAACGAGCGGCGAAGGTCAAACAGAAGCCTCTACCACCATCGCCGAACTCGAGTCCTGCTCACCTGTCGCCACCTCCGAGCTGCTCACACTACCGCCCTCCTTCGTACCGCCAAGCACCTTGAGCTGTAAAATCCCATCGACGATGTCGACGTTGGAAGTGACGAAATCGTGAACATAAGGCGTTGAGCCGACTTGGTAGTTGGAAACGGTGAGGCCTTGGGCTTCGAGGAAGGAGGCGACCGAGTCGGAGGAGGTGTAGGAGGCAAATGAGATGGACAACTCGGTCGCTCCCGAAGGTACGGTGCTGCTACTCCCTCCGGTGGACGTAGAAGCCGGCGCCGAGCCCGTAGCCTGCAAGGAAAGGGCGTCAGTTCGGCGGGGCATAATGTTGCATTGCTTGTAGACGTACAGTGCCGGTGGATCCCGAGCTTGTTAGACCCCCTCCTGAGCCCGTGTGCTCCCTATCACTCGTTGCATCCGCCGTTCTCGATCCTCCTCCCTCGGCGCTCGTTCGGTCCCCTCCTGCCCCGCCTCCACTCGTTGCGGCTGGAGCTGTTACAGTCTATTTCTGCGTGACTGTTGCAGGTGCTACTGTTGGTTCATCCGATGCAGACGATCCTGAACCGAAGCTGAGCAGCCCCTTGGAGCCGAGCACGCCGAGCAGTCCTCCGACGACGAGCAGCAGGAGAAGTATGATTCCGATCAAGAGGTAGCGTGTTGAAGAGCTTTGCTGCGGTGGTGGCTGCCGTACAGGTTTCTCGCTGTAGAGCTGCAGGCAGGAGAAAGTCAGCTCCTTGAACCGCAAGACTGGGTCCGTCTGGAGTCGACAGCGCACCGCGTCGTTGGAGGCTACAGAGTCTGCGTCCGAGTCTGTATCAGACTCGAATCCTGCTCGATCGCTTCTCCTCGACATCCTGGGCCACAAGCGACGACAAGCCGCACAACAAGCGAGATTCCTTTGCTGCAGACGACCAAGTCCTCCTCGGAGGGTCGGTGCGTGAGAGGAGCTCAGGGGGGGCTCTGGTGACCTACATAAGTGGCTTCTGTAGCTTACTTCAACCCCTTCGAAGCTGCTTTGCTGAGAAAAGGGTCGCTGTAGGAAGAGAGACCGGCGCAACAAGCACATCGCCGAAAAAAGGAGGTCGGCTCGACGTCAACTCAGCCGTCGATGCAGGGAGTCTGTGACTGGCTGCACAAGTCAAAAGCGTATCCTTAGTCACATCCCGTCCACACGGATTTCGAGCGGCCCCTTTGACAGAGCCCACTTCGAACTTCAAGCGCAGGCGACTTAGCGGCTCTTTCCCTCTCGCGCTTTCGTCTGCTTCTCTCACCATGGATTCACCGACGAGCGGAACAACACCAGGGCCTGACAAGGTGGATCAAATGCCTGCTGTATCAAGGAGGAAGGCGTTTGTGAGGGAGGCTAGCTGTGCGTGGCGCCTTCGCTTTAGCTCGATCTCGTGAGCGTAAACGCCGTTCTGCAGCAAGCTGACTCGATTTGCGCTCTTCTTCCGCCTTCATACACTCGATACCTCCCTCGGCTTGCTGCGCTGCACCTCCTTCGCCTCTCCACGCCAATTCCGCACGATCTCCGAACTCGCTTTCGCCCTCGTTCGTAGGTCATAGCACCATGCTCATCGCAGGATGGAGCGACGCATCTTCGGGTCCCCTCATCCCTTACATTCAGGCAAGCCTGCCGCCTCCGACTAAAGGCCACAGCGCCGTTCGCCGAACCCTCGTCAGAACTGACCTCGTCCTCGGTACCGCTTACAGGCTTTCTACGGCATCAGCTACACCGTGGGTGAGTTTAAGAGGTTTTTTCAACGCATCCACTTGCAATTGACTACCTCCTTACTCCTAGTATCTATGCTCTTCGTCGGTAAGCTCGTTCGACGGAGTTCGGCATTCCCCCGGATCGTTCGCTAAGCCTCTCACCTACAGGCCAAATGGTGGGCTTCCTATCTGCAAGCTTCGTCAATGGATTTGTCACCGAAAGATGGGGACTGGGCAAAGTCATCGCAATGGGCGGTATAATCCAGGCCTGCGGCTACGTCCTCTTGATCCCTGGGTTCCCTTTTCCCGTCATGCCATGCTGCTACGCTGTGATCGGTGAGTTCGAAAGCTAATCCACCTACCTCCCAGCAGTGCTGACCCTCGCGTCCCCCACAGGCTTCGGAATGGCTCTTCAGGACGCTCAAGCCAACACTTACATCGCCATCCTGCCCAACGCCGATTACAAGTTCGGTTTATTGCATGCATCTTGTTACCCTCTTCCCTCCCTCGCCTTCCGTTGAGCCTCTTACTGACCTTTCGCTTCTGCAGACGGCCTCGGCGCTCTCGTTTGTCCTCTGGCAGCTACGGGCTTCGCGTCCTCGGGGTAAGACCACCCATTCCGGCTTCCACACGCCATCAACGCTTTATGCTGACTTCCTACATTCACCACAGCCTCAAGTTTTCCCACTTTTACGGCATCTCCCTCGGTCTCTCCATCGTCAACGTAGTCGTCCTTCTGAATGGTTTCCGCTTCAACTACCGAATCGACACCGTCGAGCCCGCACCCGGAGGAGACGGAAACAGTAGTGACGAGGAAGGCGCCATCGAACTTGGTACTATGGAAACATCCGCAGACGCCAAGGTCGCTGCCGAGGGCATCGAGTCTCAGGCGCAGAGCGGAGCTACGACGCCAGCTTCGGTCAAAGCCCTTCCTCAACGAAAGAAGAGCATCCTGCATGCTACTTTCACCAGCAAGGCGGTCTGGATTTACGCCATCTTCATCCTCGTGAGCTGCTCGACTCCTTCTCTTCTGCTGTCGGGAGTGCTGACTGGACCTCCTTCTCAGTTCTACGTCGGCTCGGAGGTCAGCATGGGAGGATGGATAGTCACCTTCTTGATTGAGGATCGGGATGGAGGCGCAAAGTGAGTTACTCGCTGTTACAAGATCGGTATCCTCGGCGATGGTTTTCGATGGTCTTTTCGCTGACCGTTCCATCAACTGCAGGGCGGGATACGTCGCTACAGGCTTCTGGGCTGGTATCACTCTCGGTCGCGCGATCTCTACGCCGTTGAACAATTTCGTCGGCGAGAAGCGAGTGATCTTTCTCTACCTTGGCCTGGCCATTTGCTTGGAGGTATGTAGACAGTCCGGCAGCGTCTCACGCCGTCGCTACAACTTGATGTGTACGATCGAGTGCTCATCTTCGTCTCTCTACAGCTCGCCATCTGGTTCGCTCGTGATTTCATCGGAAACTCGGTCACCGTCGCCCTCGTAGGCGTTCTCATTGGACCAACGTATCCGATTTGCATGTCGCTTTGTACCAAAGTACTTCCTCGCTCCCTCCATGCCTCAGGTATTGGCTTCATAGCCTCACTTGGTCAAACTGGATCCGCTCTCTTCCCCTTCATTACGGGCGCCCTCGCTCAACGTTTCAACCCTGGAGTGCTGCAGCCTGTGATGATTGTGCTCTTTGGTGTTCAAATGGCGATCTGGGTGTTTGGACCTTCAGTAGGCAAGAAGAAGGAGTAGCGCGCAATAGACAGGATACAATCCACCTCGGCGATTCGGCGAAGGCGAGGGTTGGCGGATTTTCTGCGCAGCTCTGGTGTGATTCGGCTGTCGCGGTAGCGTTTTTTCGCGCTCTGACAAGCTGCGTACCGGCGCCATCGAGGGTATTCGACGTTGGTTCTGAGCCAGCGCAACCAGCGCCGAGCAATTCCCGAAACCGCGATAGACTGCAGATGGTAACTCGCTGAGGGTCAGAGGGGTCAAGGATTTACATTGGATTCTGCTCTGACTGCTCTGAAGGCCAGGTTGACCCCTCTCTGAGCCAGCCCTAAGCCAGCGGCTCGCTAGAAACCTCTCTTCCTCTCCGCAAACTTGCTCGCTTCGTCGACGACCTCTTCGAGCAGACAGTTCATTAGCGTACACCTCCCACCAGCGTCGACCTATTCGAAGCCCTACACAAGCTCTCATCTTACACTCGAAGCACGAGCGCGCTAGCTCCCCTCGTCCTCGCGCTCACCTTCCGGCCGGCCAAGGGCATCTGCAGCCTTGTAAGCTCGTCTTTGTCAATTCAAGCAGGTGTGGGTGCTCCACGGTGCTCGCTGCTGGCCTTGACCGGCCTCCCAGCTGCTACACAGCAGGTGGGGCCGCAGTCCTCCAGCTCGGCAGTTTGTGACCTCCATGGGCCGGCTGAGCTGCAGCACTGACCGAGATCTTACGCTGCAGACACTTCCCCGACCTCCTGCTACCCTACACATCTCACCGAAACGACATGGGTCTCTCCTCGCTTCTCGAGAAAGCTCACCTTTCGCACAAGGACGAGCAGCCTGTACGCTCTCCGCACCTCTAGTCGAGCAAGACAAGAAGCTGACTTCTGGGTTGCCGACTACAGGAGGATCCAGCCGCTGCCACGCTTGCTCCCGGCCAAGGCGAAGCTGAGGACGAGGGCGAGGACTCGAATGCTGCCTCGGACTCGGACGATGATGACGAGGATAGCAAGAAAGCGATGAGAACATACGACATCGTCGTGCGCAACTCGTCGTCGTTCCCGATTCAGGTTGAGTTGCTCTGCCCTCAAAGACGCCCGCCGAGCTGACACCAGTCGCCTCTCGCAGATGGTCTCCTGGCCCGTACAGGCCTCGAAGAGCTCGGACTACGAGCTGACCACCTACCGAGGCGCCAAGATCCACACCGAAGTTCCTGCCAGCGGCACCATCTTTACAGACGAAGAGGTCAAGCTTGGAACGACTCGTGGTCCGCGAGGATTCGACTTCCGCAAGCGATGGGTTTGGGTGTATTTTGACCTCGGCGAGCCGTTTTGATCTCACCACAGACTTCCTCGTACTGACCGAACCTACTACAGTGACGCCTCGCCGCAAGATTCACCTTCAAGCCTTCGTCAAGACCGACCGCAAGGGCATCGAAACCGCCTCGCTCGGTCGAACCGATCTCGACTCCACCAAAGAGAACCACCAATCCTCTGGCTCCCTCGGATCAGTTATCATCGACAAGGAGTCTACCCCTCCGCGCGCCATCTTCGTACTTGATGAGAGCCTCAAGGACGTCGAGAACACGGTCGACGATACGATGGAGGGCAGGAAAGTGACCAGCATCCGTGGGAAAGGTATTGAGACCAACAGCTGGATCAGCTTGAGCGAGGGACGCGGCAGTCTGATCGTTGGGAAGGAAGCTCGGTGAGTCTTTTGCTGATGCTCTCGCTCTGGTCCTTTGTCTGCTCGCGGGAGAGAGCAGCTTCAGAGACCCGAGCTCGTCCTGACCTTGTCTCTTCTCGCTCGCCATAGATATCATGAGTACGCCGATCCGGTCCACCCTGCTCGACTTTCGACCCTTCGGCACAGCGTCCATCGCCTCGACGGCGTTGGCTCAAAGACGGTAGCTGCCTTCGTCGAGCATGGAGGAAGCGAATGGTGGAAGGGAGTCATCAAGGTGCACCCTGTCACGGGTATCGCGTAGGTCTCTCGTTAGCTTCTCGAGAGTGACCTCGGCGCCTCGCTGACGTTTCCCTTTTTCGTCCTTCGCCCGCCCTCAGAACCGGCAAGGGGTTCGACTCGACGGCGGAATCAACAGTGGTCTTCCACCCTACTCCTCACATCGGCGCCATCATGTATGGCTTCCACGACGCCGGAGAAGGACGACGTTCGCAAATCTACATCTACGCGACGCCGGATCAGTCGAGCTGGCTCGGCGACTTCATCACCGAAGATCCTCGATGGCTTGAGAAGCCGTTCAGCGTGCTTGCTCTGCCGGCGGCGCACGACTCAGGAATGTATGGTCCGCTCGACGGTGGACTTGCGACGCTGATCGAGGAGGGTGAGTTCGGGTTTCGCTTACGCTCGTCGTCGTCGGTGTCGCTGACTACTCCACTTCACTTCCTCTATCTTCTCGTCCTTTCCTTTTCTTTCGCTCTCCAACATACAGGTCACCTCGGAAACGCTCTCGCCAACCACGTTGCTGCCAACATCGCCTCGCCCGCCATTCGCGGCATCGTCGACCTCCTCGAGCTGATCAAGTTGAGCCCGGAACGAGTGATCGGCAACATCGCCATGACTCAAAAGGACTCTATCGAGGATCAGCTCAAGATTGTGAGTGGGACGGGAGACGAAGGAGCCGAACCTCGAGCTGAGTTCCGCTTCTGGGCGCTCTGCAGGGAGTTCGCTTCTTCGACTTCAGAGCTGGTTGGTGCTTCCACGACGTGATCCATGCTCGCAAGGGTAGGATCCATCACCAGGTGAACGGCTCTACTTTCCTTCCATCTCCGAGAGTCACTGACCCGCTTTCTTCCCGCCTCCCCACCCTTGTCCCTTCTCGCTCGCTCCGCTCCCCCTCTCCCTCACCCAATCGCGCAACACGGTCACCATCCAACAGCACGCCCTCGTACCCGGCTGCACCTACCTCACCTTCCTCCTCGACATCCTCAACTTCCTCTCGACCCACCCCTCCGAGATTGTCGTCGTCGAGCTCAAGTCCGATGGCTTCGTCGTCCGCGAAAACAAGTACCGGGACGGCGAGCTCGTCGTTTACAGCATGATTCCCTCGCCTGCCGAAATGGACGAGGTGTGGGAGGAGGCCAGGAGCTTGGCCGAATTGGAGAGCGCGAGGGAGATTGTGAGGGGTGGACCCGAGGATATGGGACGATCGATTGGCGATCTCATCAAGGAGAAAAGGAGGTTGATTGTGGTGGATCAGGTGCATCAGCCGGGTTGCTGGGTGAGGGGAGACAGCTATGGTGAGTCGCTCGCGCGCTCTCACCTCGCTCGTGCACACCGAGAAGGGCCACGCTGACCCTCTCATCGACCCCCAGATCACGTCGCCTACAATACCGACGAGCCGGCTCCCATCATCGCCTCGCTGGAGAAGACGTACGCCGAGTCCTCGCATGTCGACGAGTCGCTGACCGAGGGCAAGCCGCCGAGAGGCTGCATCTACCAGCTTCAGGTGCGTAAACCCTCATCACAAGCTTTCATCAAGCTAAGACCTCTCTGTCTACACAGGCCACGCCCACCGCCAACCTGCTGGACGACGTCTTCGCCTCGCTTACGTGCGCCGAAACCATCTCTCGCCGCTGTTTGTGTACTGACGCACTGCACTGACAGTTACTCTGACTCGAGCTCTTTGCTCACCTATGTCAAGGTACGCTGACTCTCTGTGGCGTCTCGCCACTTCCCTTCTCGCCTTTCCACATCCCTTCTCGGCTTCCACCTCGCGCTCGCACGGATGCTCGAAGCTGACCTCTCTTCCACCCCTCCACAGCCTCGAATGGACCGCGTCACCTACCCCTGGCTGCAGACGAAGCACTTCCACGAGCCCGGAAACGTCGTCCTGCTACAAGATTTCGTCGAGGGCGTGCTCGTCGAGCATGCGAGGGATATCTCGAGGCAAAGGGCGCAGTTGTAGTGTAGTCGCTTAGCTTGCTTGATAGCTTGATAGCACGAGATACTTGTTGTGCAGTATACGGATTCGATCTCCTCGGAAGCAGCCTCGCTGAACGAACACCGAGAATGCTCTCGCTCGGCCTCAAAAGTACTGCTGTTGTTCTTTCTGTCATGTGTCGCGCGAAGCTATGAGCTCAAGCTAAGCTAAGCTACTTCTCCTTGTTCTCCTGACCCTTCATGATCTGTTCTCAGCGTTTCGTCAGCTCGTCATCTCGGTCGCCTCGGTGCGGGAACAAGCGCCACTCACCCAGTCCTGCGCCGCCTTGGCGTGCGCCTCAGCGAGAGCGGGGTCCTTGCGCATCTTGCTGATGCCATCCTGTGCGATGGGAAGAGGAGAAGAGGTAAGCGACGAGCCTAAGCGTCGCCCGCACCCAGGCGGAGGACGGCTCACCAGCTCCGGAATCTGAAGACCAGCCTGGAAACCGGGGCGAGCTTCGATGCGGTCGACCCAGGCGGAGAGATGAGGGAACTCGGCGAGTGAGACGCCGGCCCAGTCGGAGGCGCGGACCCTGAGGGAAGCGGAACGAGAGAGAAGATCAATCGGTGCCGAGCTGAGGGAGGGGGATTGAACGAGAGATGGAGCATACCAGGGCTGAGTGCACATGTCGGCGATGGTAAACTTGCCTCCGACGAGGTACTGCTTGTCTCCGTCGGCGAGGTGCTTTTCATAGACGCCGTACAAGCGCTTCGTCTCGTCCTGCTCGGCGGGAGTAACGATCAGCGAGAGTCGTCGACACAGCGAGTGGGCGCCTTGAATCACCTGGTAGCGCTTGATACCGTAGGGGATCTTCTCGGGCGCGTAGCGGAAGAAGTGGTTGGCCTGACCCTGTAGGGAGCGAGCGCCGAAGGAGCAAGGTTAGCGGCCCGAAGATATAGCAGGCGATCAAATGGACGTTCCTGCATTGGCCCTACGCCGCCTTGAATGAAGAAGATCCAGTTGAGAAGTTCCTGCTGGAGGTCCTCGTCCTTGAAGTGGAAGACAAAGTCCTGTCGAGAGCGGTCCGCCAAGGGAGTCAGCTCACAAGACATGCAGGCGAGCAGGATAACTCGGCTGACCTTGTCGTAGACGCGAGTCAGGTACAGGAGAATGCTAGCGCTCTGTTGGGTTACAGCTTGGTCAGCACTCGGAAGCTCGGCGACGGTCCCTTCGCTCAGCGCTCACCTCCCAGACGTGGATGGGCTTCTTGCCCTCCCTGTTGTCCAGCAAGGCAGGGATCCTTCCGTTCGGGTTGACGGCTTCGAACCACTCCGACTTCTGGTCGTTCTTGCTGAACGAGGTGGGTACAAACTCGTAGCCGGGGATGGCGCCGATGAGCTTGAGCTCCTCGAGCAAGGCGCTGACCTTGATGCCGTTGGGCGTGGAAGCAGTGAGCTGTAGTTTCAAAGCGGAAGGATTAGCGTACCGCCTGAGAAGCAATGCAATCGCGCCAGGTGCAGCTTGAGAGCTCGGAAGCGGGGCGATCGAGCAAGTTGCAGCTGTAGGTCACTCACGAGAACGAGCCCGGGGCTGGAGAGGTTGGCGGGAGCAGCAGACATTGTTGAAGTACTAATGTGTTGACTGATGGAAGCGAGTCGGCGCAAGGACATCGAAGGAGCGAAAGCCCACAAGAGGCTTGGAAGCGGAGCTGAGTGAGCAGCGGGCGTCATCCATCGCTCTTCTGCTACAGCTCGATACAGCTACAGGGGCACGTGTAATGATACCCTCAGTTTCGAACAGTCGTATCCTGCTCTGCCCAGCCGGAAGAGATACGCCCCCTTTTCTCGGCTCTCGCGTTCGAGAGCTGGCCGCGGAGCCGCCTCTCTCGCTTCGCCCGTTGCTGCTGCTTGGCTTTCAGCTCGCGTTCGATCTCGGAAGCTTGGCGGGTCATTGTGTTGCGCGGCTCTGACGCTCTCACTGCTTGGCCTCAATCTGCATCAGCACCTGGAAGGCAAGTCGGGATGGCGGGATCTCTCCCTTCTCGTCGCGGAGCAACCAACTTCTCTCAAATGGCGGGCTCAAAGGGGCAAATTCGCATTAGATGCGGAAGGCCAGTGTAAAGGATAGTTTCGCCCAGCATTGTGGCCACACGACGAAGGGTCGCCTGCAGAGCTTTCGCCGTTCGCCTCTCTTTCTCTCCTTCGTTCCCCCTTCGCTTCACCCGTTTGACCTGGTGTCGACGGCTCTTCGTCTTTCTTTACCTCTCCTTCCTTTCCATCCAGCGTTGATCGCGACTCCCTTGTGCCATGCCTCGCTCCCACCAGACGTCGACCGTCTCCTCGCTCGTCCTCTTCCTTCTCCTCGCTCACGCCTCCCTCGCCTCGCCCATCGTCAAGATTGCCAACCCCATCGTCATCAAGACCAGCCTCAACGCGACCTCGTCGTTGCCCGTGAACGGCCCGAATCGCTACGCCGCGCTGGCGCTCGGAGGCGCCGAGGGTGGCTCTCTCGAGTCGAGGGAGCTCACAGAGTACTTCCAAGAGTCAGAGCTCGTTGCTCGGGGCCTGGGAGTCGGCGAGGCCGAGCCTGCTCCCACCCCCGTCTTGCAGGTCGAGACGGAGCAGGCGCCCGAGGCGACTCAACGCTCCCTCTTCTCCTTCCTTTCGCGCCCCATCTTCGCCATCAAGAATCCCAAGTATATCTGGAATCCCAAGGCGCACCCTCCGCGCACCTCTACGACCACTCGCTCGTGGTCTTCGGTCGCCACTTCCACCGCCGCCGCCCCTACTTCCACCCTCGTTGCCTGCGCCCTTACTGCCGATTGCGCTGGTCAGCCAATCCCCGATTACTCGCACCAATACTGCGCCAGCAAGATCTGCAGCTTCCGTGAGTTTCTCGCTTTCAGCTGCTCCCTCTCGCGACCGAAGCTGACTCTCGCTTCTCTCGCGCAGGCTGCAACTCCGGCTTCACCCTCTCGCGGGGTGCCTGCATCAAGAACAAGGGAAGGAGGTGCGCCTTCGAACCTCGGCCACCGGTCGAGAGCTTCACTGATCTCTCCGACTCCTTGCAGCATCACCTCGACCACTCATGTCCCCACCACTAGCGCCGCTCCTCCCGCCGTCCCTTCGCCGACGGGTTGCTTCCCTTCCTCTCGATCCGACATTCCTACTACACCCGCTACCTCCTCCTCGCTACAGCAATGGTGGTGCCCCGAGTCGACCGAATACGCCTTCCTGGTGAGGCTCACTTCTCTCGGCAGCGTTGAATTTCGGCGCTGACTCTCGTCCTTTCCCCCCTCTCCTCCGTCCCGCTCTCTCTCTCTCACTGACAGGGTTTCTCCTACGCTCTCTACTCCTGCCCCACTCAATCTCAAATGCTCGCCGACTTCAAGCGCATGAAGTCCGAGTTCAACGCGCGCTACGTTCGCCTGTACGGCTACTGCGATGAATGGTGGATGAACAATGCTCTTGTGGAAGCTGCTGCCGGTGCGGGGCTTGGGATTTATGGGCTCGTCTGGTTCGGGGTGGGTAGAATTGCGAGAAAGAGGGCTCGGCGATCGCTGACCTCTCGCTTTTTCGCAGTTTGAGGGGACCGACGAGTGGAAGGGAAGGAGGGACGCTCTCGTCAAGACGATTCAGACCAACCCCAAGGCGCCCTACGTGTACCGCAACATCGCTGTCGGGTCCGAGCCGCTTTACGACTGGGCGATTGAACCTTGGGCGCTCGCCAACGAGATCAACTCGCTCAAGTCCAAGCTGTCGTCTTACGGTATCAAGATCAGTGAGTGTTGCGCTGCTTACCACCACTCCGCGATGTGCTGGACGACCGCTGACCTCACACCATCTCTTCTCCCTTCCTTCTCGGGTGTGTCTCCTCGTTCGCCTTTCGCCTACTCCCTCCTCCACTACGATGATTCGCCTATGAAGCCACGAGTGAGATGCCTTACGGCTACCAAATTCACGACAACGCCCCCGGCGTAGCGCAAGCATTGGATTTCGTCGAGAGTGAGCCTTTCGCGACCTTCGCCGAGCACGGGCACCTCGCTGATTGTCGCTCTACGCCGCGCAGCCAACGTCCTTCCCTTTTTCGATGGATCAGCTACCACAGGAGATCGCGCTTGGGGTGTAGTCAACTGGTCGTTGGATTTCTTCCGTCAGCTCGCCCCGGGAAAGAGGATCGTGATGGTTCGTCGTATCTTTCCCTCGTCGCTCTCCTCTTCACAGATCACCGCTGATCTCCATCTTTCTTGGCGACAGACACAAACGGGTTGGCCCTCGGACACCTCCGTTTGGAAAGCCAACACGCCCTCCGCCGTCGCTTCAGTGTGGAGCGAGAAGGCGTACTTCGACTTGCTGGATTCAAAGTGCGAGGAGTTCAGGTGGAACGGAGGTGTTGGGTGGTTCGCTCAGATCTGGAGTGATAGCCAGCTGGGAGGGTGAGTCTGTTTGTACCGCTTCTTACTTCGCTCGAGGAGAAGGGATGGGAGGGAGAGGCGCTGGGACGGGAGGCGTCGAGGATCTCGGAAGCTGACTTGCTCTCGTTTGGCTTCGCAGATGGGGTATCCTTGATTGGAACGGCAACAAGAAGTTTGATTTCAGGCCGAGGACGACTTGCTGAGCTTTCGAGGCTGCTGCTCGGCGACGAGACGGCGAGGGGATTTGACGGATCGCGGACGCGGACTGATGGAGGGTGTGTTGTATTGCTATCGGCGGCCACTATATCAGAGGCTCCTTACATTGCGAACAGCTGCAGCTCTCAGCGAGGCCAGGTCTTTGCTCACGGCTGCTCGGCGAAGAAGGACGGCTTCTCGAAGCTAACCCGAGTCGATTCGGCAGCTCCGGCTCTCGCGCCCGGACTACAAGAGTAGCAATTTCCGGGTGACGAGCCACATCTCAGCGACGGAGGCTCCCTTCCCGTCGCGGTCGCATGGCCTTGACAAGAGGCGTCGCGCGAGACGGGAGTGCCAGCGCCGTCCTCGGGCTGCGCTCGCGCCTTCGCTGTGCAGAGCGGACTCTGTGTTGTGAAGAGCAGCCTCCTCCGTCATCAGAGCCCTCCTCGCCGCCCCAAACTCTCCTTCTCGGAGATGAGGCCGACCTCTTCGAGCTCTCCCACTTTTTCGGCGCCGGAGAGGGGAGGGGGTTGACCAACTCTATCGAGCGCGAGCCAAACGAGCAGAAAGGGACATCATCCCATCATCGTCCTCCCGGAGAGTAGCCTAAACTCGCGTGGGGCTTGCATGCGCGTGTTCTGTAGCTCGATAGGCTCAAAGGGAGGGCTCACGCGAGTGCCAGGGGGAGAAAGCTTCTTTAGCTTGAAGGGAAGGGAGGAGGAGGGGAGGATGTACTGTACGGCAGCAACGAGCAAGGCGGATAAACGGCCGGTTGTGTGATACGAAGCTCATTTGGCGAGAGCGCGCGCGGGGTTGATCTCGTCGAGGAAAATCGCATCGAAATTGTGAGGGGTGGCGGCTGTATCAAAGCAGCAGCATGTCAGGGTTGAGTACTGAGTCTGCTTGGGTCGCTTGTGCACAGTTAAATTGCGCTGGTGGGGGAGAGAACGGACTTGAAGATGTCTTCTCGTCAATTCGAGCGCCGAGCCCAGCCGTCTCGGCGATGCTTCGGCTCTCTTGCCCTCATTGCAGGACTTTTGGTGTGATGAGGAGGCGGCGAAAGCGACGTCAAAGAAAAGGTGTGCACTTATGATGAGTTTGTTGAGATGGGAGAAGGCCGCTCTTGCCTTTGCCCACGATGGCGGAGCGTCGGAGGAGGAAAGGACATGAAGGAACGAGGGTTTTGTAGCCACCTCATTGCGGTCGGACCCGGAGAATGTGGTGAACGAGATGTCATTTCGCACCAGAGGGGAAGGCGGCCGCTATGAGCCGCCTTGGGGCTGACGAAAGTGAGAAGAACGGGGGAGAGTGAGGGCGCTGCGCTGCCCCGAGCTGGCGCCTGGGCTTTCGCCAGCAGGTTCTCGCTGAGTGGCAAGGAGCTTTAGAAATGGATGTACCCGTGCATACGCCGGAGAAGCGAGAAAGAGCAGCCTCCAGCGGGCCAGGCTGCAGATATCGTTGGCAGCAGGGAGGAGGACGAAGAAGATCGTCGACCGAGCCTCAGTGGGCAAGCTCGAGGTGAACTTTCCTTATCCGGTTTACGGAAGTTGTGGCGACGCCATCTGGCATCATGCAGCAAGGCACTCTCCAGGACCACGAGCGCAATCCCTTTGCCTCGAACCCAAGTTGGGCCGAGGTTGTCCCCCGAAGGGAAGACCGAGTGAGGTTCAGAGTGCGGTACGTCTCCTCCTGGCAGCTGCACGAGGTTGATCTGCAGGGTATCGAGGTACAGCGCCCCTTGGCCCAAGAACCCGCTTCAGGTGTCTCTGGAGGCTCTCTTCATCGACCCCGTCGACCGTTCCCGAGAGTCGCTTCAATTGAGGTGTCTCGAATTTCCCCCCTCCTCCCCTCTCTCTCTCGCTCCGCCATCATTTCGCCTCGTGCTGGCGACGACGACGACTATCGCCTGTAGCTCTTCAAGTCTTCGCACCGCCGCTGCATAGGATCAAAGCGACTGTGCAGAACCTCGACCAGGCCTCGCCCCACTCCCGCCTCTGGCTCTCGTTGTCCCCTCCTCCTCTCTTCGCCTTCTCGCGCTTCTCCCCAAATCCAAAAAGAAACCAGCGCCGCTCGCTTCGTAGAGCAGCTGTAGTCGACCAGGGCTCGAATCAATGTCCTACACGGATTACTACGGTCACGGTGAGCTTCCTTGCACCTTCACAGCCCTCTCGCTCCCACTTTCCCGTCCAAACGCCTAGCCCTCCGCCTTCCCTACTGCCGCTGAGGCAAGCCAGGGCGATTGGGGGTGCAGCAGCAACCGTTCCGCTGCAGCGCAAAGCTGTAGGGGAATCCTTCAGTGGCGTAGAGGCGGATTGAGAGCCAAATTCCAAGTGCGAGACGACGGGGCAGGGCGAGGCCGCCGGACTTTGTTGTCGTTGGAGATATATGAAGATGAGCAGCGCTGACTCTTCTCAATGACTTACAGAGCACCACTCACCGCATGTGGTGCACAAGAGCCATTTCGACCCGTACCCTCAGCACCCTCAGCACGTCCTCTCGCCGCATGGCCATCACCACCCAGGCTCGCATTCGCATCATTCGTCACCGCTTCTAGGACAGCACCATTCGCCTCATCTCGGCCATCACATGCCACCAAGATCCTACCCGACCCTCGAGATGTCGGCCTACCCGAACGGCGGCGAGGGAATGGTCGGCGTTGGAGGACCAGTCGACCACGGCCATGGCGTTGGGCTTGGCTCGCCCATCATCGAGCATAATGGCTCGCCTTCGCGCGGAGGAACGCCAACACCCCAAGGAGGCTACTACACCACCATGAGCTCGCATGACCGCCTCCTGAACGCTTCTCGGCACGGCAGCGTCGAGCCCTCCTCCTTCGCTCACACGACGCCTCTCTTACACCATTCGCCGCATCCTCGCACTCCCGACCTCAACCACCGCATGATCAACAATGTAGCGCCCTACGGACCCACGCTCAAGATCGTGCAATGGACCCCTCAAGCCGGCGAGGAAGGTTCGCAAGTCACCATCGTCCTCGACGCTCTCGCCATCACCGGCGCTCCTCCCACCCAATACTCCATCCCCGCTTTCGGTCCCGGCTCCCCCTCCCTCAACAACCCCATGCCTCACAAAACGGCCGTCACTCGCCGCTTTGTCGTCGTCTTCGGCGGAGCTCCCGCGCCGACCAAATTCACTCGAGCGCAGGCGATCGATGGGAATGGTGTAGGGGAGAGCATGGACGCTGGACCGGATGAGAGGGATGCGTTCGTTGTGTTGACGAGCTTTGTGCCCGCGAGGCAGAGTATGGGACCGTTGGATGAGAGGGTCATGGTCCTGGTTCGAGTGGTGGATGAGCAGTCGGAGATTCTAGAGGAGTGCATTGTGGGAGAATGGGATGCTTTGCCGATGCTTCGTGAGTCTCTTGTAGCTTCCCGCTGGCGATAAAGTCCGAGCTGACCCTTTCTCCTTCCCTCCGAGCAGCTGCTACCCCGCCACGATACCTCAAGCGCGCTGGAGAGGAGCTGCTGAGCGATAGGCATCCTCCTGCTCTCCGGAGTGAGTTCGGCGACCTTTCTGCTCGTTTCGACCCCTGCTGACCTTCGCTTCCCCGAACAGGCCCCATCATCCCTTCGCCGAGGAAGGCTCGCGATTACCTCTCGCCACCAAACGCCAACTCGCACCTCTCGCCTCGCACCGGCAAGCGTGGCGTCACCCCAGGCGACGCTTCCGAGGAACCTCCCCGCGTCGGAGGTGGCAACACCGGCCGACATCCACCACCACTGGACGACCTCCACCACGGCGCTCCTCAACCCGACCTGCTTCGCACCTCCCAGATCCCTTCCACCCCCACCGTCGCGACGAACGGAGGGCAAGTCGCCACCTTCTCCAACAAGGCCATCCTCAAGCTGCAGGGCGACCTCAACGCAATGGCCATGGGCTGGTCGAACGAGGAGTGGACCAACCGCCGTCGATTGATCCAGTTCTGGCGTCAACAGGAAGGCAACGTCATCAACGCTACCTTCCGTCCCATCGGTCAAGCCGAGTTTGTACCCAACTCGATCGTCATCTCGTGCATCTTCCGCGACGAGTGGAACGAGTGCTTCGTCACTTCGGTCGATACCATCTACCTTCTCGAGGCGCTCGTTGGAGTACGCTTCACCGTCGAGGAGAAGAATAGGATCAGGAGGAACCTCGAGGGATTCAAGCCTCAAACCGTCTCCAAGAGCAAGCCCGAGTCGGAACCGTTTTTCAAGTTGATCATGGGCTTCCCTAACCCCAAGCCGAGGAACATCGAGAAGGACGTCAAGGTCTTCCCGTGGAAGATCCTCGCCAACGCGCTCAAGAAGATCATCTCCAAATACGTGCGTTCCTTCTCTCGTTCTCGTTCGTCATTGTCGTCGTCGCCGAGCCTCGAACTGACCTGAGGTCCCTCCACATCGCATAGTCGGCTACCTACACTGCTCCCGTCGCTCCCGATCCATCACCCAGCGTGCAAGTCGGACCCGCCTCGGACGACGGCCACGACCTCACCGCCGAGCTTCCCGCCCTCCCCGCCCTCCCTTCCTACCCTCACTCTCCTCACCTCGGCGGCCCTTCCTCCCAGCTCAACTCGCCTCATCTCGGTCACTCCCCTCACTTTGGCGGCGGACACGAGCACTTTGGTGGACCCCTTCCTCATTCGCGCAACCCCGACCACCTCGGCGGTCGAGGAGGCATGGGCTCCGTCCATCAATCGCCCAACCCTTCCATCCACTCGCACCCTCCTTCCCCTCATGTTCCTCAGAGCCCCCACGTCGGCGGCGGACAACACCACCAATACGACCAGCCTCCTCCCACCGTCGTCGTCGATCGCTCCGGCTCGCCTGGACCTCATGGCAGGACTTCCTACGAGTACGATGGCGGCCTCGACTCGGCCAACCACGGGTCGGGAACGGGAGGAGGACCCGAGCCCAACCACCGCCATGCGACGAGGTCGCGTGGACCCGCTTCTGCTGGTCAAGAGCAGGGCGACTCCGCCAAGGACGGCGGCGAGGAAGGTAGCGATCCTCGCGACGGGGGATCGGGCGATGGAGCAGAGACGGAGAGCACAATGCCACCACCACCTCTCAACCACTCGCGCGCTTACTCGGATGGTTCTCGTCGTCCTCCCTCCGGCAACGGCGGGGGCGGCTACCCTGCTCCTTCCAACCCCTTTGGTCCTTGGAACCCACCGCAATTTGGAGGAGGACAGGAGTACTACGCTCAAGACCTCGCTGGGGTGCAGAGTTGGGGGGTCGCCGCGCCGACGGGGTATGAGCCTTTGAACGCGGGAGTCGCGTTGAGGAGAAGTAGTAGCTTGGAGGGGTTGAGGGAGTTTGGTGAGACGCAAGGGTGGATGGATAGGTAGTGCGTCGGGGGCTGGTTTCCTGTTCTTTGCTTGCTTGTTAGTTCGGTCTCTCGGTGTTCTTTCGCTTCTTCTTGTTCTCTACCTCGTCACAGCTACTCCCTCCTTCGCATAGTTTCTCTCTCTCTCTTTGTCTTTGATGAATACCCAGAGGCGCCTTTACGCCGGTCTTCTTTGCATCCTTCGGTCGAGCAGAGTGGCTTAGTGACCGAGCGAGCTCGAACTTTTTGGATGGATAAGCAACGTGCACTGAATTATTCCGCTAAACGACTACTAAGCTGATGCTACAGGCCCCACTGAAACTTGATCTACGACCGAACCGAGCGCTCTAACCATCTGCGCCGAACCCTCGTCTAAAAGTGCGATGAGGCAATTGAATCGGGACCCTTGGACCGTCCTAAGGGATACCTCTCATCGCGCGAAGGCTTTGATCTCTTGCCGAAGGATGCGAAGCCGAGGGCGCGCATGGCTGTTGGGGAAAAGTAGGAGGATGGTCAGCCCGAGCTCGGCAAGGCTGGAAGAGACATGAGAAGACTCACCCGCGAGGACCAGCAGACCGAGAACGAGGGTCACGGCGAATCCGATGAATCCAGCGCCGACGGGGGTGAAGTGGGATTGAGAGGCGAGCTGCTTGGCTTGCGCTTCGTATTTGTCGGCGAGGGCGACGACGTCGCACCCCGAGTTGACGGTGTTGTTGCAGGCGTGGCACCAGGTGGTAGTATTGGGAAGTAGGTAGGGCTGTAGCGGTGGAAGAACGGGGTTAGCGGAAGCTGACAGAAAGGGAGAGCAGCTCGGCGCACCTCGAGCTTGGAAACAAACTCGTCGAGGTCGGTGTCGAGCGAGGAGGAGCCGAAGAGAGGGTAGTAGGTAAAGTTGAAATCGGCGCCAGCGACATAGGAGCCGTTGCGGAAACCGAAGCGGACTGATGGGACAATGAGGTCAGCTCGGCGAGAGGGCTTGGAGAGGGCGTGAGAGACCTACCATCGTGACCCGTTCCAGCCATGTTTTCGCGCAGCTCAAAGGTAACAGCAGAGGCGTAGTCGACCATGGCGTCGGGGTAGAGGAAGGCATCGCCGGCGTCGACGTTGGTCATGTTGAAGAGAGAGAGGAAGGGCCTGCCAGTGAAGAGCGGGCGAGTCAGCCTTTTTCGGACCCGTTTCGAGGCTCGAGATCTACTGACTTGTACGAAAAGTGGTAATGCGCAATCTTGACTTCTGAATCGGCGGCAAAGTCCTGCAACGAGCCGATAACGCGAGGGAGCATCGTTCGGCCGGCGATGTTTCCGATACCGTCGAGTGCCGAGTCGGTGAAGGCGCCGTACTCGTGGTAGCTGTGGATATGAAGTGTCAGCAGAGCCCCTCGGAGCAAGCTAATGTTCATCAGAGGGGACGAACTTGGCCAAATCCCTCGCCTTTGCCAACGTGCCGGCTCCCGTCGCGTTCACCTCAGCCGCAAAGGTGGCGTTGTGAATAGACTGGACGTTGAGAAAGTCGAAGAGGTTGTACATGTTGGAAAGGGCGATGCTGCGATTGCCGACAATGGGCTTGAGCGAGGTGAGGAACTCCTTGTTCTCCTCTTCGACGGCGAGGAACTCGGCGGATTTGTAGAAGTCGTTGGTGCGGTTCGTCCAGACGGGGCAGTTGACCCAAGCTGTACAATAGATACGCGTCAGTGGCCGTTCCGGGATCTCGAGCAGCAGGAGAGTGGCGCAGAGGAGGCTCGGCGGACCCTTCTGTCCGTCTGCTCCCATCTTCGACCTCCGTGAGAGACCGGCCTACTCACACTCAAGGTCTACATCGTCGGCGGGGAGCACAGTGTTGATCTGAAGGTATTGGTAGCCTCCGAGGGGACTGTAAAGCGAAGCGCCGGCAAAGTGTATCAGTTTCGCTTCTTCGTTCTCGCAACATCGCCGTACGCACCTAGTGATGATGCTACCATCGGCGATCGTGTCGTAAGAGATACTGTACACCACGCAAACAGGTCAGCCGTCGCATCCCGTTGACCCCGTCCGAGAAGTCCGAGGCTCTCACCTCAGGTTGGGAGGATAGAATCCCTGCCACAGAGCAACAGCAGAATCAAAGATGACGCCTCCTTCTCCTCCTCCATCGGCAGTCGAATTGATCTGCGAGGCAACCAGTGTCGTGTTGCTGAGCCCCGAGATCTTGGTGGGCGAGTCGTCGGAGGCGTAAAGGTTGCGAAGCATCTGTCCGAGCTGATAGTTCTGTACCTCGCCAAGAGGTGTAATGGCCGTATCGCTCGCCGTGTAGCCATTGGGATCCTGCGATTGGGGGCAGGCGAAGTCAGGGAGATTAGCGAGCTCAGAGTCAACAAGCGATCTTCTCTCTGCAGAGAGATCGCAGGGTTGCAGGAGAGCAGCGAGTCGCTTACCTGATAGAAGCCTTGACGATCACCATGGCGAGCGAGAATCACAGCTCCGAGGGGAGCGTTGGTGTTGGAAGTCGACATTGAAGCGAGCCGGCGGAGTGGGGAGACGAGGAAAGACGAGAAGGGAGACCGGGGTGGATTGCACGAGTACGAGAGAAGCAGAGAAAGGCGATTGAAGAGAGCTCAGTGAGAGGCAAGAGGGAAAGAGCTGCAGACGGCGAAAGCCAGAGATAGACTTTCGCCGCCCCGGATCGTCTAGGCGCGGAGGGAATCCGCCACGGGCTTTCGCTTCTGTAGCGATATAGACCGCACCCACGCAGCAGCTCCTCTCTCCTATCATCCTATCGAATCCTACCAAATGGATCCGAGAAGTGCTCCTTCCTGCAGCACGACCGAGCCTCTTCGGCGAGGTGTTCACCCATCTCGGGCGGCGAGAATCTTTAGACTTGGAATACTGATTCGATTGTTATGAAGTGTCTATATATACCCTCGTTTATGATGGGTCAAAGGTGCATAAGTAAGGGGTGAAGAAGCTTAGAAGGCGAGGACGGCAGTAAGTCCAGCGCCGACGAGGAGGGTGAGCGAGGTAACGAGGGTGTTTCCGGCCTGCGAGAGCGTCTCAGGTCAGCCAAGGTTTTCGAGTGGAGGGTTTGGATATCTGCAACTCACCGAAGCAGGGGCTCCCGTGGCAGCCGAGCCAGCTTGCGAGGTCACGGAGCCAACAGCGCCAGTGGCAGCCGAGACTACCGACGAAGCTCCGCTGACGCCTGCCGATCCGACAGACGAAGCTCCACTAACACCTGCCGATCCGACAGAGGAAGCTCCACTAACACCTGCCGAACCGACAGACGAAGCTCCGCTGACGCCCGCCGAGCCCAGAGACGAAGCTCCGCTCACGCCGGCGGACCCGAGCGAGGACGCCCCACTGACTCCCGCGCTAGCAGCAGACGAGGCTCCGCTGGCGACGGAAGAGGCTCCAGACACAGCTCCACTAGCAGCGGACGAGGCTCCAGAAGCGACAGAGGATGCGCCTGACAATCGCCCCCAAACCGATGTTAGCGACAGACCCCAAGATGATAAGCGCAAGACTACCCACCAGAAGCGGCGCTTCCCGAAGCACCAGTGAATTGAGTAGCCGCTCCACTCGTAGCCGAGACGAGAATTGACGAGGCCGCTGAAGGACGAGGTGGGTCAGACTCGGCGTTGGCGAGAACGAGGCGACGCTTCGAAACTCACAGGCAGCGACCGAGGCGGCGGAATCACTAGCCGCAGAGACGGCTGAGGATCCTGTGGCAGCAGCGCTGCTAGCTATAGACGTACAAAGCGTCAGCCAAGCTCGAACGAGAACAAAGCCGAGACAAGACTCACCGACCGACGAGACGGGGATCGACGAGAACTGAGCAACGACCGAGGAGACGGCTCCAGTGTATCCAGTGGTAGCTGCGAGCATTTGAGAGGTCAGCGAGAGTGGTAGAAGCGATCAGGCGGCAGCACTTACGAACGGCAGCTCCGGCGGAGGCGCAGACCTGAAGATCAGAGGTCAGCGTGATAGCTCGAGGAATCAGCGACAAGAAGACACACCTGCTGTCCAAGGGTAAGACCAGTAGTGACGTCGGCTGGCGAGCAGTTGTCGACGAGGCAATTTCCCTGCGAACGGCTCGAGGTCAGCCGTCGCTCAACTCTGGGTGTTCGCGATGTCAACTCACGTAGGCCTGGATGAAGGTGGGGGTAGCGCAAAGTCCTGTGGGTGTTTTGCGCGTCAACGCTTGTAATGACCCTGAGACAACCCTCGCTGATCCCTCTTCGTCGAGGCCCTTCGCGAGCAAGGAGGCGAGCTGCTACTCACCAGCGATGTTGGAGGACGCGACACCGGGAGCAAGCGAGCCAGCCTCGGTGATCTTGACGCTGAACTGTGGTAGCAGAGCAGTAGACGCAAGCGTTAGCGAACCGCTGCTCTTTAGCTCGTCTCGCGTCGCGGCTCCAACATCAGATCTTAACATCGGGCACGGGGTGAGACTCACGCAGAGGGTTACACAAGTCTGTAGGGGTGCAAGGAGCTCAGCTTCGGGACACGAACGTGCTTTCGCAGAGCCTTTCCGAGCTGAGGCGGGGACGTACAGGCGCGTTGGAAGGGAGCGACTGGGCGGAAGCGACTCCAGCGACGGCGAGAGCAGTGAGAGCTGTGGAGGTCTTCATGGTGACTTTTTGATGGAAAGCTGGGCTGGGCGAACCGTAGGCGAGTGAGCTGCAGAAGAGCAAGAGTCGTTTCATAGCTCAAGGGCGTGCCCCTCGAAGGGGAAGGTCTAGTCCTGGCCTGAATAGGCGTCATCCAAGAGCCTGACCGTCAATCTGCTCGATTTGACGAAATGCTCGCAGAGCACTTCGGCGATCTTTGCCTAGCGCTCACTTGCAGCGCAGGGCGAGACCTCTTGAGTGAACTCCAGCGGGGCTAATTCGTCTATGCTGCTCTGCTTCAGTACAGCAGCTCTCCGTACACATCTGCTTGATGTTGACGAGCCCACGCTCTCGGTCGAAACGTCAGGCGCACGATTGACGAGCGAGGGCAAGCCTCGAGGCCTCGAGGCGCTCCCTCGTCACTCGAGAGAGAGGGGTCGAAGGGGGGCGCAAGCAGCGAGGACCGGTACACAAGCTGCACGTCAGTATTCGGTAAGCCTGGGCGAGATGATTTGAAGACTTGGCGAGTCAAGCGAGAAAGTAGCGAGCAGGGAGGAAGGAAAGAAGGAGGTAGGCGAGCTTGGTGGGAGGTTTTTAAGGCTCGAGAAGGAGCTGGGAAGTGCTGAGGAGTGGTTTCCAGTTTCAATACACGGCAATGGATCAGTTACACTCTGTGCTGTACTTCAACCCGCCTCGTGAGACAACAGCGAAGGGGGGCGACTTTCCTTCGCAAGCCTCGGGGCTCGGCGACCTCTTGGAAGTAGGGGAGCGCGCTCAGGCAAGTGGAGCGGGAGATTGAGGCGACGGCTAGATTGAGTTTGACGTCTTGCATTCCTCGTACTGCACCTGTGAGTGTCGCGTGTGCTGAAAGCCCGGCACAGAGAGGGCGAAGCCGGAGCGCCGAGCTGCCGAGTCAAGTTGCTGGAGAGTGAGGAGGAGAACCAACCATTGTTGGGGGTTGAGAATCAAGTGTAGGTATGTTATTAAAAGTAAGCGACAGGACGAGCTGGCTTTGAGGAAGCAAAGGACCCGAGCTGAGCCAGCGCCGAGCGAGCTGCCGAGCGGAGAACAGACTCTCCTCACTAACCAAGCCCAGTGAAGGGCCGTCCTGGCCTTTCTCCTCACCAACCAACAGCAAAGCATCAGTCACCTCGAATCACCTTACTGCACCACCGAGCAGCCATCAGCGCGATCGCCATGCCCGGAAAGCTGCGCCGAGGTCGAGCCCCATCCTAGCTCCCTCTAACCACCCTGTAGCACCTCCTCGCTTCGTCTAGGCATCAAAATCGATGTTCCAATGATAATGCGAGAAAAATTAATCGCCTACAGAGGCAGGAAGGAGCAAAAAAAGCACGACCACTGGCGGGGTCGAACCGCCGATCTTTCCCTTAGGAGGGGAACGCCTTGCCACTGGGCCAAGCGGCCGTTTCAAGTTTTTCCAGCCTTCCTCAAATTGAGTTAGTATCTGACGGGGTCACTTGGAGTCGACTTGGGAGGCTGGCGAGATGCGAGAGCCGAGATCCAGCTCGGCAGCCTTTTGTGAAAGAGAAACCAGCCGGATCCGCCGGTCATTCAAGGGGTAGGGTGAGCATGAGGGGAGGTACAGAGTCACATCCTATTCTACTGCAGCCTCACTCATTTCGGTTCACCAGCCAGGTGCATTGCGCTCATGCTCGGAGCTCTCCTCCCTCTCGGCTCATACACCCATCGCCGAAGTTTCGTGGCCCTCCCTTCTGTCTCGCTGGCTGAATCTCCGAACAGATTCAGGGCAAAAAGAGATGCTTTGCAAGCTCCAATAGCTTTTCGTCTGCCTCTGTCAGTCTCAATCCTCTCGCCAACTGATGTGGAACGAACTCCGAGCTGGACTTCAGCACCGCGAAACAGGCTACAGCTGCACCGAGCGTCCTCTCCGGCCAACACCAGCAAACCAGGCAATCCTACGTACATCTCACGTCAGCGGAGGCATTGCAGAAGTTCGTCAAGGCCAGAACTCACCTCGCAAAGTTGGGAAACAGCGTGCCGGCGATGTTTCCCCAAAGTAGGACAGTCCAGCTCGAGAAGGGGTGCCAGCGCGCCTCAGAGGGAGTGTAGTACAGCGTGACAGAGGTGTGAGCCAACTGTGAAAGGCGGAAAGGTCAGCGACGTCGAGATGGAGCAGCGAAGCCGAGCTCACATCGCCGACGAGAAGGCATCCCAAGTAGGCGCGCAGCAGGGTCTCATGCAGCTTCGGCTGACTGTTCAGAGTCTTTTGAAAAGTAGGAAGCATCACACTGGACATCACTCCAATGATGAGCATGCCTGGGGATGAGCAAGGGTCAGCTTCCCCCGCGAGCGCCGAGCTGTGAATCGCGTACAGGTGCCCATCCCAGCAGCAACGAGAACTCCCTTCTGACCAGCCTGACTACCCCGGGAGGCGTCTCCAAGCCATCCTGATCCAAGGTAGGCGTGGTGAAACTGGTTCGGCGCGAGGATCGCGAAGGCAGCTCCGCCGAGCAGTCCGGCGGGCTCCAACAGGCCAAAGATGAGACGGTAGATAGGCGGGTACGGAATGAGCATGGTTGCCGATGAGGGGCGCAAGATGTAGAATCAAGGAGAGAGGCGACAGGACTTCGACTCGCGCGAGAGGATCGGTTGCGAGTCGTCATCCGCCGAAGCTCCCTTGAGTTCCCTTCAAGAAAGAACGAAGGAGGCGTGGAGAAATCGGCATACACTTGAAATGATGCCAGACTGAACCACGCTCTCCTTATTTCACTGACAATCCACGACCGCGCCGGGCCTGTTGTTTCGCTGCTCTCTCTCTCCTCGCTTCACCTCGACTTCTCAATTTCGACGATCGAACGACCTACAGACGCTCGCAGGGGAGTATGTCGCATCCTACCATCCCTACACCGGATCCAGCAGCGCTACGACTCGAGCTCAGGACGGCCACGCAAGAATGCATGGATAGAGCTCTCAACTCGTCCGCCAAGTGGGCTGCCGAGCTGCTCTCGTCGCTGCCACCAGCACCGTCGACGTCGAGAGATCCTCTGCCACATCCTACAGCGCCAGGCGGAAGCGCGCCGCTCTTCCGCACCTCGACGCCCGTCCGCCATCCTCCTTCGACGCGTCAATCGCTGCCGGGCCTACCGCCAATGTCGTCGATAGCGCACGCCATGGGAGGTCACAGGGATAGTTTAGGCTCTGTACTCGAGATGGGATCAAGCCCGGCGCATGGGTTGAGCGGAGCGGCGGGCGAGGAGCGGATGGAGGAGGATCACTGGACACCAGAGGAGGAAGCAGCAGCGGAGGGCAGGAGACAAGACGAGGAGGAGCGCGACATGTACCTTCTTGCACTCTCGTACGAGCGCACGCACGAGCATATGCGGGCGGCTCACGTCTTGAGGGATTGCACGGGTCCGAAGGCTCGCTGGCTCCGAGGCTACGCCAAGTACTTGGTGAGTAGACTCGTTGAAGCAGCCCCGAGGACCGAGCTGACTGTTTGCACTCAGGCGGGTGAGAAGCGCGCGCAGGAGGAGAATGGCGAGCTACTGGGCGTCAAGGACAAGGGCGTGCCGAACCCTTTCGCTCAAGAACTTCTCGCCGAGATGGCGACGTGGGAGCCAGGATTCATCGAACGGGATGGCTGGCTACTCTTTCTGTGAGCCCAAGTATTTATGGCCCTCCTCCGTCTCGCTCACAACCCTTTCGTCGACAGGAAAGCTCTCCTCCTCCTTTCCCTCCCCACTCTCGCTCCTTCACCGACCGGACTACGAGATCCTTCCTCCTCGGTAGCAGGCCTCGATATTCGATTACTCGCGATGGACACCCTCGTCTCCTCGGTCAAGCTCCAGCCTTACAACTGGACGGCCTGGCTCAAGATTGCGAGCTGCATTGAGGGCCCCGAAGAGGTGAGCCCGGTCCTGTTGACGCTGATATATCTCATACCGACTCTATCTCATCGCTACAGCTCGAGGCCACTCTCAAGTTCCTCCCCCAAGTCCCCACCTTCCTCTTCTTCTTCGTCCATGCCACCCTCGAGATTCACGCCGCTGGAGACAACCTCCACGACGTCCTCAGCGACCTCGAAGCCATCTTCCCAGGCTCTTCGACTATCGCAGGTATGCGAGGACTTGTACACTACCATGTCCGAGGTGCGTCGAACGTTGCTCGTCTCTCCCAGTCGCTCGACTGACGCCTTCCCCTTTCGCAGAGTTCGACGAGGCCACCTCTTACTTCACCTCGCTACAGAAGACCGACCCATATCGGGTCGAGGATATCGACATCTTCTCCAACATCCTCTACGTCTCGGAGAAGCGCGCCGAGCTGGCCATGCTCGCTCATGAGTACACCAAGATGGATCGCTCGCGGCCCGAAGTCTGCTGCCTAGTCGGTGCGTGCTCCCTATTCCTCAGCGCCTTCTCTTTTCGCAGCTGACTCCCTAGTTGTGCTTGCACAGGCAATTACTACTCGCTCCGGCGCGAGCACGAGAAGGCCATCATCTACTTCCGCCGAGCACTCAAGCTTGACCGAGGCTACCTCTCGGCTTGGACGCTGATGGGTCACGAGTACGTCGAGATCAAGAACACGAATGCTGCTATCGCTAGCTATCGACGCGCTGTCGGTACGTCTGCCACTCTCGCCTTCGGACATCCGCCTCTCCCTCACTTTCTTCCCTCGCAGACGTCAACCGCAAGGACTACCGCGCCTGGTATGGTCTTGGACAAACGTACGAGCTTCTTGGAGAACCCTTCTATGCCCTCAACTACTACCAGAAGGCGACCGCTCTGCGCCCTTACGACGCCCGAATGTGGTCCGCTCTCGCCATCTGCTACGAGAAGCTCAAGCGGTGCGTGAAGCTGTTCCCGATCTCGGCGACCCACTATCGTTGACCCGAGTTGATCTCACAGAGTCCCCGACGCCATCAAAGCCTACCAACGCGCCCTCGTCTCGAGCGAGCCTGGCGAGAACGATACCTCCCTCCGCATCGGCCGTCTCTACGCTCTCCTCGGCAACTCGCTCGCAGCAGCTCAGTATCATCGTCGCGCACTGTACGAGGGACTCAAGACGGACGCTAGCAAGGCCGAGCTGAGCAAGATTTGGCTGTGGTTGGCCAAGTGGGAGATGGGGCGAGAGAAGGAGGCGGGAGGGCAGGGCGAGGGAGGCGATTTGAGGTTGGCGGAGGAGTACCTCGGCGAGGTGATGAGCGTGCAGGAGGACAAGGAGGTGAGCTCGAGTACTGCCTTGCGACTCTTCAAGCTCGACGCTGACCTCGTTCCCTCGCTGTCGCTCGAAGGAGGCAAAGGCGCTGATGAAGGAGCTCAACGTACTGCTGCTGAATCGGGAATGAACAGTTACCCGAGTTTACTCCGATCCTCGATTTTGGGTGCCTCGAAGGGAGGGATGCGCCTCAGCAGCCATACTCGGCGAGCGGAGGAGCGAGCTGTGCGAAGGCAGCGGGCTCGATTGGCAGCTGCTCACCCTGCGATGGAACGGCTGCTCTACTTCATCGAGCATGAGTGCGTTGAGAGAGAAGAGAACAAAGTGGTAGCTGATTTAACCGCTTCTCACAGGCGATGGAGACCGAGTGAAGCGAAGACCGAAGCCTGGTCTCTCTCGCTTCGCCGTGCAGTCTGAGGGCGAACATCAGCTTCGTGGACACAACAGACTGCTAGGCATAGATTGGTGGACTCCACCGCCAGCGAGACAGAAGGGAGGGCCACGAAACTTCGGCGATGGGTGTATGAGCCGAGAGGGAGGAGAGCTCCGAGCATGAGCGCAATGCACCTGGCTGGTGAACCGAAATGAGTGAGGCTGCAGTAGAATAGGATGTGACTCTGTACCTCCCCTCATGCTCACCCTACCCCTTGAATGACCGGCGGATCCGGCTGGTTTCTCTTTCACAAAAGGCTGCCGAGCTGGATCTCGGCTCTCGCATCTCGCCAGCCTCCCAAGTCGACTCCAAGTGACCCCGTCAGATACTAACTCAATTTGAGGAAGGCTGGAAAAACTTGAAACGGCCGCTTGGCCCAGTGGCAAGGCGTTCCCCTCCTAAGGGAAAGATCGGCGGTTCGACCCCGCCAGTGGTCGTGCTTTTTTTGCTCCTTCCTGCCTCTGTAGGCGATTAATTTTTCTCGCATTATCATTGGAACATCGATTTTGATGCCTAGACGAAGCGAGGAGGTGCTACAGGGTGGTTAGAGGGAGCTAGGATGGGGCTCGACCTCGGCGCAGCTTTCCGGGCATGGCGATCGCGCTGATGGCTGCTCGGTGGTGCAGTAAGGTGATTCGAGGTGACGGATGCTTTGCTGTTGGTTGGTAAGGAGAAATGTCAGGGCGGCCCTTCCCTTGCCTTGATTAGTGAGGAGAGTCTGTTCTCCGCTCGGCAGCTCGCTCGGCGCTGCTCGTCTGCAAGTCGATTTGAGACCTCTAAGATTCAGATTGCCAACTCTATCCCAAGCTTAGCAAAAGGAGACGGAGATGCGCAATCCACTGGGTAAACTGAAAGAATTGTAACATGGAATGGGTAGATTCGAGAGCCGAGTCGGGAGAGTCGAAAGAAGGGAAAGGCGGGAGAGAGCCGTCACCGGACGAGCTCCGTCTAAGTAGGAGAGGGGGGTACTGCTATTGGTAATCTGATGGAGAAACGAGAAAACGAGGAGGAGCGACGACGAGGAAGCACTTTACTGAAGGCCGCCGAAGACGTCGACGCGGAGCTGTGGAGAATGGAGAGAGGTCAGCTACGACCCAGAAGCCATAGGCAAGTCGTCAAAACTCACAGGCTGTCCAGCCTTGTTGATGCTGAGCTCGACGCGCTGACCATGCCTAGGCGCCAGAACCCTCTTGACGGGGTTGGGGAGGGTCTGCTGGCCGTGGGTGATGCTGACGTTGGAGAGGAAAGCCTGGAGCCATCCGAGCTTGGGTCCAGCGAGAGCGTCGAGCCACTCGCCGGTGGGAGGGAGGACGCCGTTGATGGTGTAGACGTGCTTCTCGCCACCCTCGGGCAGAGGCTCGACGGCGTGGGCGATGTGGTGCTCATCGAGGAAGGCGGGGGTGTCGATCGCCTTGGGAGCGGGTGCGAGGTAGTCGATGGTGGGGATGCTCGAGGCGTCGTCGTTGTAGAACTCCTTAAGGAGCTTGTCGGCGAGCGAGGACTCGATGTTGCCGAGCATCGAGGCGATGGGCTCCTGGGTAGACTTGCAGTGCTTGACGGCGACGGGTCCCTGGAGGATGCAGACGCGCTGAGCGTCCTGGTCGAAGACAGCCTCGATGTCCTCCGCCTGCCAGAGCGAGTCCTGTTTAAGACGGAGGAGGGAGAGTCAGCGACGTTCGAGTCGGCAGAGAGAGAGACCGCTCGACAAACCTTCTTGAACCAGATGCTGAACGAAGCATCGAGAACGGGAATGAAAGGAACGGGCTGTCAAGCGAGAGAAAGAATGTCAGCTCTTCGCTCTCGTCTTCGAACGACTCGGCGCGGAAACTCACCTTCTGTCCCGGGCGCTGAGTGATGGCGAGGAAGTAGGCGACATCGGCGGAGGCGAGGATGGTGTCCTCGGCAGCAGGGTACTGCTCCTTGAACTTCTCGAGGAACTTGGCGGGCTCGTTGAGCTCGGTGTAGCTCTGGAGAGCCGAGACCTTGAGGGAGCCCGAGTTGACGTTGGAGAGACGCTCCTCGACACGACGGATCCAGTCGCCGACGAGGTTGCGGAGCGAGGGGTCGATCCAGCGCTGCTCGTGGGCGACGTACATGAGGCGAACCATGCGAGCGTTGACCTCGCCGTAGGTCATGTCGGCCAAATCGCAGGTCTTGCCATCGGCCTTGGCTCCGAACTGTGGCGAGAGAGACGTTAGCTCGAGCTTCGGGAGAGAAGGGGAGGGAAAAGGAGCGCGAGACGTACCCAGGGCTTTTGGAAGTCGGCGTTGAGGCGGTCGATAACGTACTGCTTGTGGTCGGCGAGCCAAGCGGCCTGCTTCTCTCGTGGCAGAGCGAAGACGGTCCTACGAGCGAGAAGAAAGTCAGCGAAGGCTCTCGTCGAAGAAGGCAGCAGAAGACGAGCTCACTTGTCGAACTCTCCCCAAAGCTTGACACCGCGAGTGGCGACCTTGTGGATGGGCTCTCCAAGCTCCGAGGTGACGGTCATGATTCCACCCGTGGGCTTGTCGTAGGTTTGCTCCCTGTAGACGAGAAGCGAGAGCGAAGTCAGCGACCGAAGCTCGGCGAGACGATGAAGGAGAGGCAAGGGAACGTACCACTTGTCATCGTCAACACCCTGAGCATCGACGATGAGCTGCTTGACGCTCTCACTGGTGTGAGCCTCCTTGGCGACCATGACCCACGAAGCGAACAAGAAGCCATCGAACGGCATCCTCGCGACTCCGTAGTTCTTCTCACTCCACTCTCCCGACAGGTAAGGGTAAGTAGCATCGGCGTCTCCGAAGCCGGATCCAGCGACGAGGGAGATGTTGGAGTGCTGGCGGATCGAAGCGTAGGTCGCGAGGATGGGGGCGTGGAAGTCCTCGCACGAGTGATGACCTCCGGCGCGTCCTCCGGTCCACTGAAGGATGATGGGGAAGTCGGGGTTGGAGGCGGCGATGTTGATGACCTGGCGGATACCGTCGACACTTCCTGTGAATTGGGAGCAGAACGAGGGAAGCGAATCAGCGTCGGCTTCTTCGAGGCGACGAAGACGTATAGAGCAACTCACCAGGCTTGAACGAAACGTGCTTGATACCGGCCTCCCTCAGACCATCGATGATCTCCTTGGCCTTCTCGGTCGAAGGGATACCGGCGGCGACACAGAGTCCCTCGACGGGGAGACCCTCCTTGCGCATCTCCTGCCAGAGAGGGAGCTGGAAAGTCCTGTAGTGCAGCGAAGTCGAGGAGAACGATCAGCTTTCGTCTCGTCATATCTCAAGCGAGGCGAGAGAGGGGAAAGCGAAAGAGAGAGAAGACTCACCACTGCCTCTGGTTGATGTACAGCGAGTTGAGGGTGACTCCGACTCCGGGCTTGTTGACGAGACGTTGGATCTCATCGACCTTGGAGCGAAGAGCCTTCGCGTTGTAGTGTCCTCCTCCGGCGAGCTCGATGTGGTAGCCAGCGGCGAGAACGGCAGAGACGAAGCCGGCCTTGACGGTGGTAGGGGTCCTGTCGGCGGATAAGAGCAGGTCAGATATCGCTCGAGACGGGAGAGAACGAGCGAGCAACTCACATTCCACCGACCATGAGAGGAGGCTTGTTGAGGAGCCTCGAGAAGGGAGTGTCGATGTGAACCTTGCCGTCCGAGGTCTTGACGAGACGAGGGCGGAACTTCTCGGTCCACCTAACATCGCGAACGACGTCTCCAGCCTGCCAGGCCTCCTTGCCGGCTCCAACACCCTCAGCGCGGTTGCCGAGCATGATGGTGCGAATGCCGCGGCCCTCCCAGTTGCGAGCGCAGAGGGATCCGATTCCACTGGCTCCTCCGGTTCCAAAGTCGATGGCGTGGGTAGCGGTCGAAGGGAAGTCGGTGGCCTTGGATCCCCAGTAGAGAGGGGAGGTGAGGATCTGAGAGAAGAGCGACTCGAGGAGAGAGTCGGCGGAGGAAGTGCGGAGGTCGGTGCCGTCCTCGGTGTGGTAGACGGAGAAGGCGAGGGAGGAGGGAGACCAGAACTTGGCGTCGGTCGAGGCGATGGCGGCGAGAGCGCGCTCGGTCGAGCCGTTGAGGAGGTGCGAGTGGTAGGGGACTCCGATGGGGAGGAAGCGCATCGAGAAGACGGGTTGACGCTTCGAGTGAGGGATCTGGAAGGAGAGGGAAGCGAGTCAGCTCGACGCCGAGGCGAGAAGAGAGCAAGTGAGAGAGACGACGAACCTTGGACTGATCCTTTCCAGCGGGAGCCCTATTCTTCCTCAATCCCTCGGCGAGACCGACCAAATCCTTGGGCGAACCGGTAACGACGAAAGCGCGCGAGCCGTTGTGCAGGCTAACCATGACGCTCTCATCCCTGCCCTGCTGCGAGACGAAGTCGTTGACCTCCTTGATCTTCTTCTCCAAGCTCTTAAGGTCCAACCCGGTGACGGCCAGCATGGGAGTAGGCACTCCCTCGCCATTCTCGACGCTAGCGTTGGTGAGCGCGGGCGAGAGAGCGAGAGGAGGGAAGGAGAGGGATCCCTGGAGACCGATCTGGAAGAGGACGGTCAAACCGTGGAGGGCCTGCTCGTAGAAAGGCTCCCAGGCGTCTCCCTCTCCCGAAGCGGCGGGGTACTCCTTGGCGACAACGCAGGCCGAGACGACTCCCTGCGAGTGACCGGTCGCTCCCTTGAACTTCTCGCCGAGCTCCTTGGGGCCGAGCGAGGCGCCCTTGCCGAGAACGACGTATTGAGCGAGTTGGGTAAGACCGATGAGAGGGAGCGAGACGGCGCAGGAGGCGAGGTAGGGGACGGAAGGGCGCGAGGAGGGGGATTGGAGCCATTGGAGGGCGTGGAGGGAGGAGTTGTAGAGCTGGGTCGATTGCTCGGTCGAGGCGAGGGCGACGAGGTGCTCGGAAGCGCGCGAGAGGAAGGGGATGAGGAGAGGCGAGTAGAGGTCGAAGAGAGACTGGTTGGGGTGAGGTGCGTGCAGGCAGCGAAAGGTCAGCTTTCGGACGTCGGTTCAGCTATCGAGTAGGCATTAGGAACTCACCTGAAGCTCATCAAAGTAGACCTCGTTCATTCCCTGACCTCCAAAGAGGGCGTAGATCTCGGCAGATCCCTTGGCCGCCTCCGCGAGCAGGGCGCTCTCCAAAGCCTTGGGGAGCTGCTTGTCGAGGCCGGCAATCTCGAGCTTGGTCCTGGCGGCAAAGTAAGACGAGATGGCGAGGGAGCGAATAGGGGCGGGAAGGGAAGCGGCGAGCGAGTGGATGTCGGTCGACGAAAGGAACTGGGCAACGAAGTACGAGTAGGAGGCGAGGAGCACGGCGGCCGTGGCGGGTGAAGTGGCCGTCGAAGGGAAGGTGAGAAGTCCAGCGACGTGGGCGAGGAAGTAGGCCGCAAGAACGAGCTCCTTCTCGGCGTTGTCCTCGGCGGCGGCGTCGGGGTTGTCCTCGTCGGCCTCGACAGCGTCGAAGCCAATGAGGTGGCCATCCTTCTCCTGCGCATGTAGCCAATCTTGGAACGTGTCCCTAGCCACTTCGGCAGCGATCCATTCCTGCGACGTCGAAGGGACGTTGATGGAGATGCGAGTCTGAGTGGTGGGGTGAAGGAGCACCAGGGGGCGAGAGGTGGCAGAGTGGGTCGCTGGGGTGGCAGCTCCCGAGTTCTGGTGCGTGAGCTTGCCGTTCATGGTCTGTAATGCGGTACAAAGCGAGGAGGGTTAGCTTGACGAGTCCTTCCTTCGGCGCGGGAAGGGCTGCGATGGGGTAAGGTGCGTGTCGCCTCTTGCAGTTCATGTAGCACGACAGCAGGAGCACGAGGGCGTCGTGACTGCTAGTAATTATGCTCCTGAGCAGCCTACAGAGCTCGGGGGAGCGTTCAAAGGCCGAACAAAGGCTCCAAAGTTGGTTGGGTAGACGCGGAGGGAGCGGTTCTCGCGAGCTCACCTTGTAAGCCTGGAAGAGCTCGCTCATGAGACGAATAGGGCGTGGGAGAAGATGTAGGTGTGTAGGTGTGAGAGAAAAGCGACGGAGGAGGAAGAAGAAGAAGAGAGAGAGAGAGGCGGGAGAGAGAGGCGGAAGGGAGAGGGAGGTGGGAGAGAGCAGCGTTGAGTCGCTGAGTCCAAGTCCTTTCGCGCGCGCCCAAGTCCTTCGCACCCAACCCGGGCTACCCCTCGCTCCTCCGAATATCTCCCAATTACACGCATCCTGGTCACCTACAGCTCCAGCCCTTCCCTCTCCCTTTCTCCCAGCCTCGGCGCTCGCTTCGCATCCCCAATCCTTTCCCTCTCATCGGTCCTCTTTCTCCGGCGGTTGGCACTCCCAACACTAGCACAGCTCCACGTAGCTCACCGTGTCATCCTCCCACAGCTCCGCCAGCTTCCCTCGTCTCACCTACAGCTTTTCCTTGCGCTCAAGAAAGGGATCGCCCCCTCCTCTCCGCACGAAAGCTCTCCCAAGCCGAGTTGTACTGCGATAGTACCGCGCTCAACGCGAAACTCTCTGCAATGATATGAACGACCTTTCTGCACTACTCCGACCGCCATTGCTGCACGAGAACGAAGACCCGACCTTGCCCCTCGGCTTGCGCTTCGTTGGACGCACTCCCAACGAGGGAGTGAGTGAATGCAGGCGCAGAGAGCTTCAAAGAGCAGTAGGGTGTATTGCAAACAGTCCCGGAGTGCCATAGCAAGCTGCTTCTGCTGCCGCGAACTGTCGGACTTGCAGACCTCCTCTCGGCGAAGGCTTCGGAGGCGCCGAGCAGTGTTCGAGAGAAGCAGCGAGGATCAAGGGAGCGGCTTGGTGGGCGTAGGTCATCGATTCCATTCCTCCGACGCAAAGCGACGTGAGAGTCGAAGTCATCAGCACTGCCCTCCTGCCCAGCCGCCCGCCGAGCAAGCCTGGGCCGAGCTGCTGATACGACGAGCTGCGGCACCGCTTACAATGCTGGTCGAAGTGAATAGATCGGACGACCATTTTGAGAATCACGCGGTTCGGTGGTGGATGGGAGGAGTCAAGCAGCGAAGCCTGAGCTGGTAGGAAGCAGTGAAGGAAGGGTTCGGAGCTGCTATTAACCAAGGCTCAGCGGTAGTTCAAAATAGGGAACACTGAGCAGTGCATCACACCGTGAAATGCAATAACAGAACCCTCAAGCATGGCGAGGCATACTCACCTTTGAGGTCGTCTCCGAGTCGCCTTCCGAGAGCTGAGCGTGTACCAGCAAGACACCCACATCTTGGGCGCGCCGGAAACAGGGAGAAGCACGCTCCTGTACCTCAGCACGTGGAACAGAGCAGCCCCAGTCGCTCCAGCCTCACGAGAAGAGAAGGGAAGTAAGCCCCCTGCGGCCTCGATGCTCGAGGGCTCAAATGAATGCCCGGAGCGAAGTGGGCCCATCTAATCAATACCTGTAGTCAAGTCTCATCGAGATAGTCCTCGGTTCTGAGCGCCTGGCCCCGGGAGGGCTCGGCTCTTAAGGAGCTCGGCGCAGGCCAGGGAGGTTTCGACGAGTTCCGATGCTGGGTCTACGTTACTGCAGTGAAGCTTCTTCATTCGAAATGGTGGCGACGCCTCAATCCAAAGCACAGCTTGACCCGGGGGAACACCCTCGCCCTCAAAGCCGATACTACGCTGGCGAAGGATCCGAGCTACAGCAGACGGTGCACCAAGGTGAGCTTGGCTCGGCAGCGCAGCTTCCACTCCTCATCTTGGAACTCCCAAGACCAACTACTGTACTGCAGCTCACCGCGCCCACAGCGTTTCGAGCATGAGTGAGCGAGCAGTGCGAGAGGGGAAGGGCCCTCTCGGCGTGATGTGGAGAGGTGCAGCAGCGGCTGATGATTTAATATGGATGCTTTCAGACTGCTTGAGCACTGCTGAGCGAGACAACGTGCAGCGAGACCACCCTAAGAACCCTGCTCTCGAGCTAATGTCGCGCAGGCGGTGTACGTCGGAGCAGGAGCAGCTGTAGCTTGGTAGCAGAGCTCACAGCACAGCGTCAACCAGCTACACGACTAGCATCCCCACTGCCTCCCTACACGGGAAACCAGCGAAAGGCGACGCAGCTTGAGCGAGCGAGCGCTGGACTGGGCTGCTCTGTACCGCTGCACGAGTCGCGCGCGGCTTGAGTAGAGCTCCGAGTAGTCACCAGCTATTAGCTAGACCCGACCAGCGAGCTGCAGCTGGCAGCTCACCAGTCGAACCCAGCAGCTCCCGTCTCGAGCCCCACGCATCGTCGCCTGCGCTGTAATATATACCTCCTTCTGTAGCCCAGCAGCAGTGCACGAGTACTCAATTATCATCCGCCCTAATCCGCCTGCTCTCCGCCATGTCCTGCTCTCCCTCTGTTCCACTTGAGCCGTGACGAAGCGCTGAGAGTTGAGCGAGAGGAGAGGGAGAAGCTGTAGTCGAGTGGGCTGTCATGTTGGAAGCTGCTGGACCGAGTTGCGACACAGCTGAGGTTGACCCATCGAGAAGCGAGAGACGAGACGAGAAATGAACAAGACGAGGGAGAAGGAAGAAGGAGGGAGAGAGCTCGGCTTGGATTTGGGCGGGAAGGCGGTGTCAGGGGCTGAGTTGAGGGTACAGCTTTCAACGACTGCTTCTAAGCAGATCTTTGACGTCTCTCTACTCTCGTGAAGCCCCGCTCAACGGCCCCTTGCCCCTTTTCACCACCTCGACCGAATCGCCTAGCTCGCTTCTTTGGTTCTCCTCCTGATGCTGCTTATCGTCTCGTCTTTCGCGCCTTCTCCTATGACGAGAAGGAGTAAAATTCACTACGAGTACAAGACCTAGCGGTGTCTCGATACAAGCAGGACGAGCGGAAAGGCTCTTGGAGGTCGCGACGAGCAGGCGCTCGGAGGCGAGCAGCATTGACCAACTTGGAGCTCCGGAGAGATGAAGGGGACGCGGCGAGCTAGGACATGTCTGGTATTGTATTTAACATCCTAGTAGGCTCGCTCGACAGGCGACCAATAGCGCTGACCTCGCGTTCAAAGGGAGCAAACCGAGTAGTCTTCTATCGCCGAGATGGCTTCTCGCGCTCTCTGCGCGTACTTTTGCACCTCCCCAAGGCTCTCGAAGCTATGTAGTGAGCAAAACACGCCTCCACAACTCGGGATCGTGCACCCCTGCAACATCACAGAGAGAGGAAGGGAAGACGGCATCGAGCGGCTGCCGCGAAAGCCCAGTCCAAGTTGTAGAGCAGCAAGCTTGGGTGCAGCGTAGTAAGTGAGCAGCAAAGATATCTAGTATCTGCTGCCCTCAACGTCAGAGAGACGAGGTGTAGCCCATCCACGCTCGGTAACCTCCATCGCGCTCGCTCCTTGGCCTCTCTCCCTCCGCTCACCTCGAATTTCTCACTTCGACAACTCGCACAGGATGGCAGGTTCTCGTCGCAAGAGCAAAGCTGCTGCGATCAGCTACCAAGAGGTCGACAGCGATATCGACATGCAGGACGACGACAGGCAGGTCGAAGCGGGCAAGGGTGAGTTCAAAGGACGCTGTTGAACCGCAGAGGGAGGACGAGGGGCAGCTACAGAGGGAGGAGTAGCTCCAGTAGCTCTGCCCTACCGTGCAGCTACTCTCCTACCCGAGCAGCTGCTGGCTGAAACTCGCTGAGCTCAGGACGCGTTAACGCGGTGCAGCTCATCGTGTGGCTTTCGAGGTAGCGGAGGGAGGTGCAGAGGAATAAGGCGCCTGAACATAGCGCCCTACAGCTTCCCGCTGCTCCAGTGCCGAGGTAGAGAACTGACTCCTTGCTCGGGCGCTTCGCATCCAGTTCAAACGGCGAGGAAGAAGGCGCGCAAGACGGGCAAGAAGGTCCAGCAGGAGCCGGAGGAGGCTAAAGAGAGTGATTCCCCTTCCCTCGAGATCTTCCTCGGCGCGCCTCTCGACATCCTGGGAGAGGTGAGCTGCTCCCTCTTCGCCGAGCTGAGCCGGCCTCGAGCTGACCTTTCTTCCACCACCAGATCTGCTCGCACCTCGACCCGCAAGACCTCGTCAAGCTCGCTCGTACTTCCAAGCTCTTCCGCTCGCTCCTCCTCTCTCGCTCGAGTCGCTCCATCTGGACCGCCGCCCGCCGAGCTGCCAACCTCCCCGAGCTCGAGGGTCTCAACGAGATCAACTACGCCCTCTTGCTCAGCGGAACGACTTGTATGGTGAGTGATGCGACCTCGAGACGATCACAGACCTCGCTGACTCTACTACATCCCACAGGAGTGCGGATCGGATCACCACACCGTTGAGCGCGACTTCATCCTCAGGACGAGGCATTGCAAGGCTTGCAGGAAGAAGCTGTGCGTCCTCAATTCTTGCCTGTGCTTTGAGCTAGATCGCTGATGTGCTTGTCACGAAACACAGTCTCACCGCCCGCGGCAACGTCAAGCAACTCGGGCAGGTTCACCCTCGAGCGGTTGAATGTCTGCCTGCTGCTCAAGGTGAGAAGGAGCTCGTCCATCACCTGAGCCGAAAGTTTATCCATCACTATTGAAGTGGCTCCCAATTCGCGCTCCTGGAGAAGTAAGCCGACCACTGTGGCGGGTTTGCACCGTCGCTCGGCGCTGATCCCTCGCCTTCTACTCGCAGCCTACTATCTCAACGCCGACGTCCTCGAGATCAGCGCGACCCTCAACGAACTTCAGGAGGATGATGAGATTGCTCAAGACGCCTGGACAAGTCGTCGCATGGCTACCGGCACCCGCACTCGCAAGCCGAAGGAGGTCGTTCACGCGCCTGTATCCCTCGTCGATGCGTTCGTCAAGGAGAACGTGGCTCAGGCGAAAGTCAGAGTCGAGGCAAGTTTCCCACTTTCCCGTCTCGGCGAAGCCACCGCTGATTACCTCGCGCCAAACAGCAAGGAGAGCTCATCCCGGCGACGATCGACGAAAACGCTCGAAACGAGTACGCGCGTGTCAGGGCCATGGAGGAGAAGGCGTGGCAGACGTAAGGTTTGACTGAGTCTATGGCATTGACCCCGCTGATCCGGTACCCTTCGCAGTCTCAAGCTCGATCTCGAGGTCGCCGAGTGGCTCGACGACGAGTGCGCGACTCGCTCTTGAACCTGCCTCTTCCAGTCCGCTCATCACTCTGGCAAACAGCATCGAATGGTACCAGTGTAACATCTACAGGAGAGTGCACATCTGGGGAGACCGCGCGCGGCATGGACATCAAGATCTCCTCCTCCCACTCTCGAGCTCTCCCAGCACCGACCCTGAAGGTGCGCCTCGCTCGTACCGACTCACAATTGACATCAGCTAACCATCCACCTTTCTCACCAACGTCACAAGCTTGGAAGAAGGTCAAGACGAAGGTCGAAGCTTGCAGGGAGGCGGAGGAGGCGGCCGCTCGAGCAGCGGATGCTCGTCAAGCGCTGGAGGAGGCTGAGGAGCGTCGCATCGCTCTTCTGCGCCCTTACTACGAAGAGTTGCGCAAGGCGCAGGCAGGTACCGACATCCTCACCTTTCCCCGCTTCAAGCCCTTCAAGTCCTTCGCGTCGGTCAAGCCGTTCTGGGAGGACGAGGATTCGACCATTGACGACGAGGCGTGGGAGGAGGCGCTCGAGTCCGTTGAGCAGGACATTGAGGAGTACCGCATCGCCACTCGCGTGAAGGCCATCACGGTCATCCTCGCCGCCAACAACCATGTCCCTCTCTCTTCGCTCTCGATCGACCCCGCCGACTACCCCGAGGACGACTTCGGCGACGCCTTCTTCTCCAAGCTCACCTCGCACTTCTTTCCTCCTTACGAACCCGCCAAGCCCTATCCTAATTGCCTCCACATCAACAAACCTCGCCACAGCTTCTGGGGCGCCTATCTCAACGACGACGAACTCGATTTGACCTCCTTCCTCGACCATCGCCGAGTTCTAGTTCTCGAGGCCATCTGCGAGGCGAGTGGACTCGACGTCGAAACCGCCTCGGTCAAGGACATCAATGCCCTCGGTTACTCCCTCTCCTGGCCCGACAACCCTGTTAGTCGTCGAGCTCAACGGACCTTCGATTCAGCTCTTCTCGTGAGTCGCCTCGGGCTTTGACTGAGACATTGTCCATGCTGATCTCAAGTCCGATGGATCAACAGATGCAGGAGGTCCTTCGCCGCTACCGCCGCAACTCGAAGAAGCCCTTCCCCGACCTCGTCTTCAAGCACACGCCGAAAGCTCCGGCTTCTTCCTCCCGCGCACCCACTCGCTTGGACGTCGAGGACAACGAGGAGTCGGACGAGGAGAGCGATGTCGAGGACAGTGACGAGGACGTCAAGCCCAAGAAGCGTCTCGGCAAGGCGGTTAAGAGGAAGCAGCGCGACTCGGACGATTCTTCGGTGGAGGATTCGGACGACAACAACTCGGACGACGATGAGCCGCTCTTGAAGAAGCGTTCGGTCAAGCAGGGAGCTATCGTCAAGATCGAGGATCATTCGGATGGTGGGCTCGACCAGGAGGAGAACGAGATTGACAGCGATGAGGAGTGAGGGAGAAGATGCTTGCTTGCTTGCTTGTCTCGTCTTTGCTTTTCTGCAGTGACATACCTACCTGTTTGAATGCCCTGAGGCGTGATCGGAGTCAGCGAGGGCGAGATGGAAGCTCAGTGGCCGTCCTCTTTCTCCGCGCCGAGCTCGAGAGTCGCGCTGTCTGCTGCTTGATAGCTCTGAGCCGGCGATGAGAGCTGCTGAATGGATCATCAGCTACAGCAAGTAAGACCGAGCTCGCCTCGCTGGCTCAGCGATGCGGTTAGTGTAAGGAGGTCAAGCCCTTCACTCGTGAAGTGAGCGAGCGAGCTTTCTCTCCCTCGCCAACGCTCTCACATCGCTCTCGCTCTCACTCTCACTCATACCTTCTCTCCTTCCGCACTCTCTCGCAGCATTTCATTCATATCATCATGGTCTTTGCACTTCGGGCATCGAAACCTCTACTCCTTCTTGCCCTTCCTCTGCTCGCCCGGGATGCTCCGATCGATCCTCTTTGCCCCAATGATGGCGAGGAAGATGATGAACAGCACGCCGGCGACGGCGAGAGGCTTTTGGAGGAGGTCACGGAGGGGTGAGAGGGTGTAGGTGATCTGTTGGAGGTTGGGGAGAAAGGTCAGGGAGCGCTCGGAGACAGCTTGAGGGCGGGTGAGGAGAGAAACGAGGACGCACCACCACCTCGGCGCCATGCCTATCACTACAATCTTTCTTCTCCATCACGATCGTCGGCCGTCCGGTCGAGTCGAGGTAGGTCTTGGTTAATTCGGCTTCGGCGGAAGGGGCGGGGGAGAGGGAGTCGACGGGGAAGGGGGTGTGGACGCGGATGTTGCTGTTTAAGGTGCAATGAGATGGAGGAGAGGGAACGGTAGAAAAGGGGGAGGTGAGGGCGACGAGGGGCGAAGGAGGCGAGGCGACGAGTAGAAGATAAGGGAAGGAGAGGACGAAGAAGGGTCAGCCGCTTCCCCCTCGACAGCGTTCCAACACGAAAGAGGATCGCGCTACTCACGCAGCGCCCTCCGGCAGCCTAATCTCGACCCTAGCCTTCTCCACCGAAACGTCCTTGACTGGGGTCAAGAACGGCACCTTAAGGCTGTACTCCCCACTCCTCTTCTGCTTCAGGTAATCTCCCAACGGCGCATCATACCCAATTGTGAACGTGTAGTTCCACCCTCCCATCAAAGGATAGCGGGGGATCAACTCGAGGAGCGAATACGAGGCGCCCTTGCGCTGGGAGGGGAGCTTGCCCGCGACGGCGGTGGGAGTTGAGGGACGGAATCGGGAGGTAGAGACGTTGCCGACAATGTCGTAGTAGTAGGGTGAGTGGACGTTGGGAGGTAGAGCGAGCGAGAGGGAGGTGATGGAGAGGGCGGTGATGCGCCGTTGCATCGCGGCGCGTTGGTGGTGAAGGCGGGAGAAGTGACCTTGAAGACTGTTGGCGAGGAGAGAGGAGGCGAGAGTCAGCGAGCGTCCTTTCGTAGCCGGTTCCTCGGCGCTCTTCTCGCGCTCTCTCTCGCACCCCCTTCTGCGCCAACACGCGAGCGCGCGCCATCCTACGCCGCCGAGCTCCAAAACGCGAGGGAAGTGAAGTAAGAGCGTGAACGTACGCAGGTCCACCATTGTACAAATCGACGTTGTCTTGCACGGCAAGGTTGTTGCCCCAGTGGCTGACCTCGACGAGACGGTCGAGGGAGCGGATGGTGGTGATTGGCTCGGGTTGAGCGTAGTGAAGGGAGGCGAGCTGTGTGGTGGTAAACCAGAGAGTGGGCGATGGCGAGTGCGAGCGCGGGAAGGGAGAGGTACAGAAGGAGGGGGAAGAGGGCGAGGGCGAGGGGGAGACGGGAAAATCGAGGGGAGGAGGCGAAGGAGGGAAAGGCGGGTCAGCTCTACTTCCCATCTCTCCTTCATCGCCGAACAGCAATCCCAACTCACCTGCTCTCCCTCTCCCAACGCAGCCACTCCACCCCTCGTCACAAAAGTCGCCGTCGCTCCACCCTTCGAATACTGCAACTCCCACCCCTCAGGCGCCTTGATCTCCCCAATCCTCGGACTAGGAGCCTTGACCTTGACCTTGACCTCTTCGATCCCCCTCTTTTGCTCAGCGGTGAGACCAAGTTCGGCGGGAGAGAGCAAGTCGGCGGACCAGAGGAGGAGGACGGCTTCGGCTGTTTGGGGGAGGGTCGCGGGTTTGGCGATGGTCGAGTTGGAGTTGATGGTGAGGAGGGTGAGGATTGTGGGGGAGGAAGTGGTTGGGGGAGGGAGGGTGAGGTGGTAGAGGGTTTGAGAGCTGCGGAGTGAGAGAGGAGGGGGTTAGCAGACTGTTCGGAGACGGGGCGAAAAGGAATTGCTGCTAGCTAATGTATCGACAGCACCAGCAGGTGTCCAGGCGGCGAGTGCGTCTCTGTTCGTGCAACTTGACAGTCCGATCGACCTCAGTGCAGGCTCGAGAGTGATGAAGGGGGACGCGCTCTCTGTCGTCTGCGAAGCCTGAAGCATCGACGCAGGCCAAGACTTCCGTGGATATACATGCGGGAGTGCGCTCGTCAAAATAGCGCGACAACTCGATCGACCTGCGTCGACCAAGCCGACCGTGCGAAGGAGGAGCTGTCGCAACCGCCCCTTGGTGAACCTGCGGTCCTCCCAGTTTCAGCTAGCAGAAGACTCCTTGGACATCAGCGAAGAGCCCGCAGAAAAGAGCCACAGTAGAGAACCGCCATGTCTAGCAAGTTGCCTCGCCAACCCTCGGTCGGCCCAGCCTGACGAGCAAGGATAATGGAGGACTCCGCCCGCTGACCTCGAGCTCTATTCAGCGCTCGATAGCTCTGCGTTGAGTGCCGAGCGAGCCACAATGGAACCAGTAGCGTCGAAGAGAGACTGACACAATTCGCCCCGACGAGCACCTCACCCTCCGAGAGCTCGGCTCTCGAGAAGCTCGGCGCAGGCGAGGAGGGACAGCGAGCTCCGCTGCTGGTCGTGCACTGCTGCAGGTGCACTCTCCTCTCAGCAGTACGATATCAGTCTGTCGACCCCACGTCGCCAGGACAGCGCACCCGACACCGAGAACAGCACGTCCTCAACGCCGATGCGCTTCCGAAGGACTCGGAGTCTAGCCACAGCGGAGGGTGCACCGAGTTCAGTCCGGCTTGGCGGCACCTCTTCTACTCGTCATCCCGTAGTCAGCCATCCTGACGAGTCGTGCTCTACAATCAGCTCACCGCCCCCAGAGCGTCTCGCACGCTCCGAGCACAAGCGAGCAGGCGAGAGGAGAAGGGCTTTCTCGGTGTGATGTGGAGAGGTGCAAGATGGTAGGATACCCTAGTATCCTGGCATTCAACCGCCGAGCTGGCTCCTGACCGCCGTATACTACCACTTCCCAACGCGACAAGCCAAGCGCGCCGGCTCTCGAGCTCATGTCGCGCAGGCGGCGGACGGCGGAACGGGAGCAGCTGTAGCTTATTAGCAGGGCTTACAGCACAGCGCCAAGCACAACGATACCCAGCATCCCCCGCTGCCTCCTTACATGAGGAAGCAGCGACGCAGCTTGAGCGAGCGAGCGCTGGGCTGGGCTGCTCTGTACCTGAGCGAGCTGGGTGAAGCATGTAGAGAGCGAATGCTACAAGACCCAGCTGATCCGACCAGCGAGGGTGTAGCTCACCAATCGGACCCAGCAGTAGCGTCTGAACTCGAGCTCCACGCACGCGCAGCTCCTCCTCCAGTCCCTGACTTCTGTAGCCCATCACACACCAGCCAGCGAGCACTCTGAGCTCACCTTTGTACTTCTTCCCTGATTTCTACCAATTTCCTACTGCCACTCTTGCCGACATGAGCTTCAACGAATCCTGGCTTCTGGTCCGTGTCGAAGGTGAGGGTGAAGTCTGTAGCCGATTCGTCTGATTGTGGGGTATGCTGTAGCGTGTAGATTGTAGTAGAACGAGTGAGAGCTCCTCCGAGGTCGATGGAACGGGTGATGGAAGAGGGGGAGAAGGAGGCAGCGAGAGCGGTGAGAGGTGCGGTCAAGAGGGCCACTAAGAGCGAGGCCAAGCAAGGGAGGAGCTGCATTTCCTGTAGCACGGTAGGGTCGGCTGCTGAGAGACTGAGACGACGACGACGTCAAGGGCGGGAGAGAGAGAGAGCCGCCGACGAGCGAATCGTCGCTTCGTCTCCGCCCATTCACTCGCTTCTGTAGCCTTTGCAGCCATGCCTTCAACTCCTCGGGACAGAGGCTTAGAAGAGCCTGTAGAACGTAAACCTAAAAAGTGAGACCTCTCGATTCTGTACCCTTGCAGCTCACTCCCAAGGCGCACACAACCCCACAAGGAAGCTAACTCCCCTCCCCGCTCGCTCCTCGTTCTTAAAAAGGCCAAGGGTCACTGTAGCTTGTCAAGTCTGTAGGAGGAAACGTGGTCGCTGTGATGGTATGTTCTTGCTCTCCTCTCCTCTCACTGCTCTGCTACAGAACAGCGAGACAGAGCGGACTCGCCCGGCCGGCCGCTTGAACTGACTGACCCTTTCTGCTGGCGTGCAACAGGGCTGAAACCGACATGCTCGACTTGCGCTGCTGCTGGTGTGGCTTGCGAGGTGGGTCTTCAGGGCTACAGCTGCACTGCTTTCACAGGACGAGGGGCAGCTCAGCCGACAGGAAGCGCAAAGGGCTGGGCTGGGCGTGGAGGACCGTCGGGATCGAGGGAAGGGGAGGATGGGGTAGAGGGAGACCAGGCGGAAGATGGCGAGGTACAGGGCTATAAGATGAGGCTGCAGCGGCGGCTTCAAGCGAGGGATCTGGAGGGCCCCAGCAGCTCGGCAGCCAGAGTTGGGCATGCTCGAATGAAGCGTCGCTGATCCTCGCTTCTGCTTCGATATATGACAGTACGACATGGCAGGGGACAAGCGCAAGTAAGTACACTCTCAAAAATCTCATCCTCAGCTCTACAGCACCGAAAACGCCAACTCGGTTCCAACCGTCGGAGCTCATCCTCGCCGAACCCCCCAATCGCTGACCTCTCCCTCCCTCTCCTTCCTTCACCAACTCGCTGCACTCCCCCGTTCACAGACCCTACACCAAATCCGTAGTACAAGCCCTCCAACTCCGGATCGACACGCTCGAATCCCAACTCGCCGCCGCCCTCGCCTCCAACTCCAACACCAACAGCACAACCCACCCCGGCGCCTCCTCATCCACCCCTACCGGCACTCTCACCCCCAACGGCCATCACGTCCTCCCCAACGGCGCTACTCTTATGGCTTCTGGATCCTTAGCTTTCCCTCCCGGCACGTTCAATGGACCTCAGTTGGCGCCGAGGCCGGTGCAGTTGGATGCGTTCCAGGGAGGATTGGCGTTGAATGCGCATGGCGAGTTGAGGTTCTACGTATGTCTTTGCTATCCTTCTCCCCCTCTCTCTCTTCCTCGTCTATCGGGCCTTCTCCTCGGCGCTCCCGGCGCTCTCGGAAAACTAAACTCGCTCCACTCCTCTAGGGCCCAACATCCTCCTACCGCGCCGTCCTCTCCTCCACCTCCTCCCTCACCGCCACTCCAACCTCCCCTCAACCCGCCGCCACCTCGGTCCCCCTACAAGCGATCCGAGCCTTCTCCCTCACTCGCGCTCCAATCCCCACCGCTGCACCTGCTGAACCGGCTCTGCCGCGAAGGCCCCCCGCGTTGACTAAGGAGTTTGAGAGCAGGTTGTTGAGGTTGGCGTTTGAGAATTGTTTCGCGCATTGTGAGTGGAGGGCAGTGGGGGTTTCGAGCTACCGAGGAGAAGAGAAGGGGAGGGAAGGAAGGAACGAGAGGAAGGAAGGAACCGACGAAGAGATGGGGATTAGGTACCGAGTGATGGATGACCCTCTCCGATCCAAGATCCAAAGCGACCTCTCTCCGAAGAGCTCGGCGCTGACCCCCCCTCCTCCTACCTTCCCTCTCCTCCCTCGAACCCTCAAACAGACAACATCGTCCCCGAACGAGCCTTCTACCGAGATATGCAGATGTTCCCGTTCGTCTCCCCTCGCTTCTCCCTTCTCTCCCCACTCTCGACTGACGCTCTCTCTCTTGCCCTTCTCCCTCTCCATCTCTCACGTCCCATCCCACTCTTCACCCTCCGTTCTTCTCCTTCCTCCTTCTTTCGTCATCACACAGCTTTGAACGCACCCAAAATTACTCCCCCTTCCTCTACAACGTCACCCTCGCCGTCGGTGCACGATACCTTGACGCCCGTCCCGTCGAGGAGGGTGGGGATGAGTTCCCGGGGGAGATTTGTGGATTGCTGGGGGATATGGAGACTAGGTGGGTCTCTTGCCTTTTTCGTATATTTGAGTTTCTGATGGAGTGGGTGGCTGGCAGGCGAGCAGGCGAGGGAGGGAAGGGGAGGGCACGGGAGAAGAAGGAGAGGGCTGACCGCGTTGCTTTGCTGATGAGCAGGGGAGACGTCTTCGTCACTTGGGCGCGGTACCTATTGGATCAGGAGTGGTACAACCCGACGTTGTCGACGATTCGGGGGCTGGTAAGTCTGCTCTTTCTCTCTTCTCCTCTCGGTGTCGGCGCTCGAGCTCGGCGCCCAAGGTATGTCCGGGAGCTGACCTCCTCTCGCTCGCTCACACAGCTTGTCCTAGCCCTATACCTTGCCGGTCGAGGCTTCGAGTTCGTCTTCTCTCCCTCCTTCCCGCTCCCTCTCGCTGACTCCCCTCCCTCTCACTCTCGTTAGCGGCCCCTGCTTTATGTTCCTCGGTCTCGCCCTCCGTCTCGTCGAGGATTTCGGATGCTTCCTTGATGTCCATCGACTGACTGTGGGAGCTCCTCCTGGTGGAGTCTCGGAGGAAGTGGCGACGGCGAGGAGGGACACGTTCTTTAGTGCTTTCTGCTCGGATGTGTGAGTGGTTGGAGGAAAGGGTTTTATAGAGGAGACTGACCATTGACTTGCTATCGCTACGCAGAATCGCCTCGATGTGTTCGTTCCTCTCTCTCCCTTTCTCTCCCGCTCGGCGCTCGTGCTTACACCCCCCACTCTCGAACAGACATCGGCCGCTCCATCACCTTCCTCCCCGACGTAATCGACCAACAACCCCCTCCCGTGGTGCCCGAACTAGACTTTGACGAACCCATGTACCGCTCCTCCGCCTTCCACTGGTCCGCCAAGCTCATCTTCATTGGGGCAAAGATCATGTGCTCGGTGTATTCGCTCAAGCCGGGAGTGAGTTTGGGCATTCGACAGGCGCCAGTGCCGGACTTGCATTTGCAGTTGGAGAAGTGGTGAGTTTTCAGCAGAGGGCGCCGAGGGAGGCAGGGAAGGGCGGAGCGGCAAGGAGGAGGGCTGACCTCGGACGTTTGGTAGGTATCATGAACTTCCTTCGCATCTCCGGGCTTCGACTTCGGACCCCAACAAGGCTCCTCATCCTCACATCATCGGTACGTTTCGTCGCCTCTTCGGCTCTCCCTCTCCTACCTCTCTCGCATTCATCGCTGACACTCTTCTTCACCACCACAGTTCTCAACCTCACTTACAACATGATGCACATTCAACTACACCGCCCCTTCTTCCGCCGTCATTCCAAGGACGCTACGACCAACGTCTCGACCGAGAAATGCCTCGCCGCGGCTGCCAATATCGTGCGGCTGATCAAGCTGCATAAGAACTCGAAGGGACTCAAGTGTGCGGCGCCGGGGGTGCAGCAGTGAGTCCTCCCCCGTCCTCTTCTTGCCCGCCCTTCAGCTTCTCGGCCCACCCCCCTTCCGCGCTCACTCGCTGACCTTCCTCCTCTCGATCAACAGCGCCGCCTTCTGCTGTGGAACAGTCCTCGCCATCTCTGCCGTCGAGGATGGTATCTCGGATAACCCCAAGCAGGATGGCGAACGTCGGTCGCAAGCTAAGAAGGATTTGAGGACTATCGTCGGCGCGCTAAAGGAGATTGGAAGCACGTGGACCACTGCACATACCTCAGCTGCAGTTTTGGAGGGTAAGTCTCGTCCCCTTCGCTCTCCTCTCTCTCCTGTTCCAACCCGAAGCGGGTGAGAGCTGACCGAGTTGATGGGCGACGCCGAACAGCTCTCATGTCCCAATGGGAGACCGAAGCCACCTCCAACGCCACCTCTCAACCCACCGCCTCTACCACCACTACTGCCAACAACACCACCGCACCTCCTCAACCCTCATTCTCCATGCCAACCTCCTCCCTCGCCGGCGGCCCCGGAAGTGAGAACAATCACCACTCGCCCGATTCCCTCGCTGGAGCAGTCGGGGATCTTGATTTTGCGGCGGCGTACGCTGGAAATATGATGGGAGAGGGATTCCATGGTAGTTCGAGTGGTGTGCCGTTCTTGTTCCCTAGTTGGTGAGTGGTCTCGCTCTCTAGTGCGAGGAGGGAAAGCTGACGAGAGGTGACGGTGTGCAGGGATCTCGACCCCGCGGAGGGAGGATTCGACTACTCGAGCCTGTTGAACCCCTTGCCGGATTGTGAGTCGTCCTTGTTGCCGCTTTGTTGCGCTCTCTCGCCTTTCGGCGATCGCAAGCTGACGCGTTCGACGTGCACAGCCGTCGTCAACTCGCCCGAGGCGCTCAACTCGCTCGGATGAAGATCGGTAGAGAAAGGAGCGTGTATTGCGTGGCGTCGACCTGTACAACAGTGACTTGTCTCGAGTCTCGGCGCTCAGCGCGAGCAGGGAGAGAGGGAGGGGGTTTCGACGACTCTGGACGAGAGCACAGCGAGGTACTTCACTTCAGTTGCATCACGATGAGCTCCTACTGCACTTCGCTTCGGCATATGATCAGCTCAGGAAGATGTTGGTTGATGGCTCTGTGAGCCTCTCCTCCAACACGCGTTTTTGCTCGCTTGCCTCTCTTTTCTCTACGCCTCTCCCGAGCTCTGACAAGTCGGCCGAAGTCTCTTCTTCGCGCGAGCCTGCTCCCCATCGCCGTTGACGAGACCATCACTCTTCCTCCCCTCCCTCGGCGACGGCGAGGCTCTCGAGGCGTTATTCCAGCCTCTCTTCGGTAACATGAGCAACGACGGCAAGGTCTTCCGATTCGTATCGGATCAGAAGCTGGACATGGAGACGCTCTTCGACCTCACGGAATGGGTGTTCGGCGCTCGGCTTTCCTACATGAGGTGGAATCCGAGGGGGGACTTCGTGACCGACTGGGTGGTCAGGTCGGGATGGAATCCGCTTACGGGGGCGGCGCACAAGCTTGACAATGTGCTGTGTGATGCGTTGGACGCTGCTGGATTCAAATGGATGTACGCTGGCGCGCGATCGACGAGTGAGTTGCTGCTCGGCGCTCGTTCCGTTCGGGTCTCTCGAGCATGGCTGATCGTTTTCTGCCCTTCCTCTTTCCCCCTCTTCGCCTCAACTTTGATCTCACTTCTGCCCCTCCCTCCTATAGGCATCTACCTCGACTCAAACGCTCTCCTCACCCCCGATTGGAGCACCAGACCCGAACAGAAGCGGGAGAACTTCAAGGCCGAGGACTATGTAGCGTCAGTCGTGGGTGAGGGTGTATGCTCCGATGATCCAGCGGAGCTCAAGGCGAAGGCAACGCTGTACTTCTGCAAGCCGCAGGTGAGTTTCTTGACGCCGAGCTTGAACGCCGAAGGGCGCGTTTTGTTGAACGTTCGCTTCGGACAGGTCAAGCTAGTCATCATGTTTGTGATCAAACTAATGCCGGACAAAGGGTTCGCTGCCCAGATCCACGCCTACCAACGAGGAGCGGAGGGCAGCCTGGACGAGCTCGACCTCGGCGAAGGCGCTTTTATTAGGGATTCTCGCCTTCAGCCACAGTCCCCACCCTCCTCCATCTTCTTCCCTCGGCAAGCCTTCGTACCCGACCACACTATCAAAAGCGTGTATCTAAGCCGAGACGCCAGGCTCGTCTCCTCAAGATCATGCGGATTGAAGTCACTGGCAGGCAGCTCGCCCGGCTCTGGGAGCTGGCAGAGACGGCTATTGAGGTGTGGGATGGCTGTCAAGCAAGGAGGGAGTAAGACTTGTATTCGTTAGCTTTTCAAAGTGCCGAGGAGGGTGAGCTGGAGGAGAGTCGAGAAGGAGCTCGGCTCGGCGGAGCTTGGGCCAGACGAGCAAGCCATTGAGGGGGTCCAAGCAGCTTCGATGCACTCTAGATCAACTCGGTCTCACTCTTTGTCTCCTCGCGAACACTGTACATGACCGTCGAGAGCTTCGAGCTTCCCCATCGACTCGGGCTTTCGGGCGCGCTGCAGTCGCTTGAGCTGCCGCTTCGATTCGGCGACGAGAAGTTGAGAGAGCCGATTACTGTGTGGGTGTGGAGAGTGAGCTCTCGGACGCATGGAGGCCTAGGATCGCGGCCACCCAGCGCAAAGTGAAGTGACAGCTCTCAAGTGCGAGAGAAGCTGACCTTGCGGCCGGGAGAAAACTCCCTAGCGGTGATTTGGTTGGGCGGGC